>JARYHS010012519.1:201318160-201415294 GCA_031002005.1 Vandiemenella viatica | reverse complement strand
ACACCATCACAGTCCCGCAACTACCCCAGCCAACGGAGAAGGCACGGTATGTGTATTCTTGACATGAAAATGGTACAGAAACGAAACATTTGCAGGTGAGTGTATAAAATGCGGGTGGGGTAGGATATTCTCCACCAGCGAAAAACTGTTACTGACCTGTTGTAATTTGGATTAACCACTTCCTTATAATGTCATCTACACGTTTTGCACTCTCCTTTTCCGGAAAAGTCGCCACCAATTAAATTAAAAAATGCCGAAATATGACATTGGAGCGCAGCTTGTAGATGCCGCCGGCGATGCGAAATCAATGATAATCTCTTGAAATGTTGGTTTAATGCTTTGTTGTAATGTTTTCTTGCTGTTTTAACTTCACTCCGTTATAAAACGTCGCATGAGATTAACAGATACAAAATATTTATCCGAAATGCAGTACAACAACGCTTGCCATCTTAGAGTCGATATAAGCAACCAGTGATAATCTATAGCTTCCGTTGTAAACAAATGAGCAGTTTCCGAGATGGCTGCCGCAGAACGAATTTCCCGTAAATTTTTTACTCTTGGTCCAGGCCGAATTTCAACCTAACTACGATCACTATGTCAATACGAACCTGTTTAGGTTGATATGATCGCTGTACCGATAATTTTTGATGTCATTTTTCCAGTGCTGCTAAAATTTTTCCGTTGCGGAGCGTCCCACATTTCGGCATTTTTAATTTAATTGGTGGCGACTTTTCCGGAAAAGGAGAGTGCAAAACGTGAAGAGGACATTATAAGGAAGCAGTTAATCCAAATTTCAACAGGTCAGTAAAAGTTTTTCGCTGGTGGAGAATATGCTACCCCACCCAAAATTGCCTGTCCTGATGGACTATAACTCTGGACATCTCTTCGAAGCTGAGTCCTCAACCAGAAAAAGGTTTCCGAAGCCGGTGGAAAGCGGTGAGCCGTCGAAGAATTGAAACTGATTGTTTCGGCGATTATTGCAATGTCCCCATGCTGCTGAAGGAGTGAACTTGAATCCGTTTCGCCGAACGTAGAGATTGCCAATCAGCAGAGATTTGTGCCTTCCCTCATGATGCCAAGTAGCATCTCTGGACGCTGAAACCAATAGGGCGGGCATGCTGGCTGGGGCGGCGCTCCCGTGTTATTCTTTTGTCTGTGGCGCCCCCTCTCGTGACGTTATTCGTTTATCTCGCCGCCCCTGACTCTCATTTCCACGCCAGTGCCCATTACTCCCATGTCTTATGTTTTTCTCCGTATATTGCCTCGAATAAAAGCGGACCCACCCTCGCTGCGCCTTCCTTTCCCTCTCGTCTCATCACACACGCTAGCCTCACTGTTCTGCTAGCTCGCCCACAATTTACAACACAGCACCAGGAAAGTAGCAGAGTAGGCCCTCAGAGGTAAAAACCAACAAATTCGCTGTGACTGCAAGACTTTTACTAAAATAAAATATTTTCCTAGTGATCTAATTGCGGTGCAAAAAAAAAAAAAAAAAAAAAAACCGGAAAACTGAATAAATTTTTTCCCCAGTTTCTAGAAAATTTGGGGATACTGACGTTTGCCTATGATATACATCTTTGAAGCAAATTTTGCTGAGTCTTTAGACGATTTCCTTTCAAGGAAATTTTGAGAGTAGTATATCTTAAGACATACGAATCAGCACGGTTTTTTTTTTTAGTTAATTATTTAATTGTGATGGAGTGCACGCTCCTGTGACAATTTCCCTACATACACATTTTCCATTTTCTTGTGCCCACCTACTTTTTCTCTCTCTGGGAACGTTAATTTCAAATTATTTCAGAGTTTCTGATGAGTTATTTACCATTTGTCTTGGCAATTTGTTACAATCGCTGACCCCATTACGTACGAAAGAAATTTTTCCACATCTTTATGCATTCATGGAAATTTTTCGAAGAAAGGCTGCTTTTTACTATGGTGTCTTAATTTTAAGTTTAAAAACGTGTCTTGTGGTGAACGTCGCCCTATTTCCTACTTAATACCCTCGTTTTACAGTATTTCAAATTATTGGTAACACTACTTTCATATTAGCTTCTTTGGTTTCTTACCTGTTTTGCATTTGGTAGTACGAAGAAATTACAGTAATAGGGTACGATTTCCATTAAGTTTTGAGCACTCCTCTACGATCGGATTAAGAACTATCCATATTAGTCACGTATTTACTCCATACAATGCAGTGCAACAACAATTCCATCTTTAAGTTTCCTGATTTCGGTAGATATTCTTTGATTTATGAAGAGATTTAAATTATTTTCAACTGATGTATATTTTATACTGATTACCTTAAAGTTTTAACCATTTCGTCCAATGGCAACAACGATAAAACAATTGCGTAAGAAAAATTGGTATGAAATACTGCTCATGCTTCAGTCTTAAATAGTGCATAAAATGATGTTAGAGAGTGGTGAAGTTATATAAATATATGATGTACCAAAAACATTTTTTTCACCCATTTCTTTATTTGACCATATCGTGCAAACTGCTTGATATCGGAATTTAATTCCTAACTTAAATGTGTGACTGGGCCGAAAAAGCTTCTTGGAAAGATACATGTCTCTCTCTATTAGTGGTTGCAAAATTGCAATGAGTTTTGTGTTGTGTTGTTCACCTGAACAATTACAGATAGATTCTCTTAGATATTGCATAAAGATAGTCCTTTTGTGTCAGAAGTTATTTTGTCGCACAAAGAGAAAGAGTTTCTCGTGGTTTTAGTTTAGCAACGTTAAATTTTGTTTACAAAATCAAATTGTTATAAATTTTTATTTCATATTTAAATTAGATCTGTTTGGATTTACTAATAGTTGGCTTGAGAAAATGATAATATTGGTGCCAAGGTTTCCAAAGTTACAAGGTTCAAATCCTCGTAAATACTTCCAGATTTATTTTTATCCTGTTTCCCGAAATCATTCCAGAATCCGTCTGGTACATAAGCTATCGCTTTAACTGAGGGCATGAATTTGTTGATAGTTTTCGTAACAGTTCTGATTTCTGAAGTCGTTTAGAAATACGTTTAAATACGTATTTGCACGATTTGTAGAATAATGATGTATACTTATGGAGTTGGGGCCTATTAAGGTCTTCCTCTCTCTTTACTTTATTCGCTGAAGCTGGTGACGTAATAGGTTTTAAAAATATATCACTTATCTTTAGCTGTAGAAATCAGATAAAATTAGTGCTAGCTCAGCATATAAAACCATTTTTTATCCGTGTATGTAATTAGGTGTCTCGTGTTGGCTTTTATTTTCATTCCATATTGAACTACCACCGGGATGGTTCCTTCAAAAGGCATTCTCTTTAATTGCCCGCAATCCTTCCCGCCTCTAATGACGAGGCGTAAAGCCATTACAAAAAAACAACAAAAAAGAAAGAAAAAAAAACTTATCCCACTAGATATCCTGTAACATGCTCCGCCCCTCCTGCAGCTGTTTAGAATCCTGTCCCGCAGGGTTATCATCAGGAAATTTTCTAGTGAGAAACTACATAATTCTCAGCCTGCCCTCATATAATCTTCTCGAAATAGGACATAGTACCAAAACAATAGCTGCCAGCCACTATTATGCAGCTACCTCGTTCTAATGTTGATGATAGGATACAAACCCGAAAATTTCAGGGCTCAATGTGTGTACGTGTCTATCATTGTTTCAATGCAGCTGCAACCTCCAACTGTGGAAAGCAGTGGCTATTCTTCCGTTTAGACAGGGTGAGTCAAAAGGACATGAAATAATATAGAAATTTATTGAGATAACTTACAGAATCGGTAAATGTGTCATTTTGTAGCAAACAACATCAAGTTTAACATAAAAGTGTCACGTATCTTTTTTTATATATGCTTAACGTCTCTCTAACAGCGAGGTCTTTAGAGATGGGAAAGGATGGGGGACAAGGAATAGGAAGGAATTCGGCCATGGCCTTTTGAAGGAAGCATCCCAGTATTTGCCTGGAGTGATTTGGGAAACCGTGGAAAACCCAAATCTGTATGCCCGGACGGGGATTCGAACCGCCGTCCTCCCGAATGCGAGGCCAGAACGCTATCCGTTACACCACCACGCTCGGTGTGTCAAGTATCATTTTGGTTCGATGAGACTACCATTTTTCATGCGGCAAACATCCCACCGGTAATCAAATTCTTCCCACACTCGTTGCAGAAAATCGGGCTAACATGTTCTATTTTTCAGATCGGAAAAATTGTTTGGTAGGGGAGGAACATATACATGAGCTTTAATGAAACCCCGGAGAAAGAAATTCGGTGGTGTCAAGTCTGGGGAGCGAGGTGGCCATGTGATTGGCCCTTCACGAACGTACCAGCGACCTCGGAAGCGATTATCGAGGAAACTTCAAGCTTCCGTGGATTATCGAGGAAACCTCAAACTTCCGTGAGGAAATGAGATGGTGCACCGTCTTGCTGGTAGTAAACCATCCCATCTCGGTCATCTTCATCGATCTGAGGAATGAAAATGTTTTCAAGCATATCCAGATACACAATACCAGTGACAGATTTCTCCATGAAAAAGCAAGGGCCGTACAATTTCAATTTGCTAAGAACACAACACACATTAAGTATGGGCTGTCACGAACGTGTTCTAGGATTGAATGTGGCTTTTCGGTGCCCCATATTCTGCAGTTGTGGGTCTTCACCATGCCACTGATATGAAATGTTTACTCATCGCTGACGGTTATTGTGTTCAGTAATGTCTCTTCGTCCTCTATCCGATACAACTTTTCCGCACAGAATTCCCCACCAGCAACGTTATCTGCATCACTAATGTGCTGTGCCATAGTGAATCTGTACGTTACAAGTGTAAAAGTGTACACTTTACTCGCCAGTCTTTTGTAGAATGCCAGTCTCGCGAGACGAAAGTCGCGTTGATTTTTGTGGACTGCGGGCAAAGCTCTCCCTAACCTGTTCGACATAATCATCAACACGCGGACGACCTGGTGATTTAGTATCATGTCGCAGTGAACAACCCGTCTAAACAATGTTTAAAATACAGGACGATTATAATTTAAGTTTAAGTTTCAAACCGAGCGTAGTGGTGTAACGGATAGCGTTCTGGCCTCGCATTCGGGAGGACGGCGGTTCGAATCCCCGTCCGGGCATCCAGATGTGGGTTTTCCATGGTTTCCCAAATCACTCCAGGCAAATGCCGGGATGCTTCCTTCAAAAGGCCATGGCCGAATTCCTTCCCATCCCTTGCCCCCATCCTTTCCCGTCTCTAAAGACCTCGCTGTTGAGAGACGTAAAGCAGCTTAAAAAAAAAGTTTCAAAACGAACCACTGATTAGAATGACGTCAAAATTGAACGGCGTATTATTGAAGAAGGGGGAAACAACATGAACCAAAAAAGGATCCATCCAATCGGTTTTTAATTGTCCTGAGGCATAACCGCATAAAACTTATCCATCCAATCGGTTTTTAAGTTTCTTGAGACGGGTGCAAAACATGTTCAATATGCTGTCCACTGCTGTGTGCAACAAGATTAAATCGGGAAACAGCATGTTCCACAACCGATCGAAGTGTCACCAGGGCCAAGTTCAGAATGTGTTGCGCAATGCGTGTCTTCAATTCAACGTTGGCAATCGGAGTACCGAACAAAACATCTTTCAGATAACCCCACAGCCAGAAATCACACGGATTAAGATCAGGTGATCGGGCCGGCCAGGCTGTAGGGAAATGACGACAGATAATTCTAGCATTACCGAAATGCCGCTTCAACAACTACTTCACTCGATTTGCAATGTGCGGAGGAGCACCATCTTGCATTCATGTTCTTTCCCCCTTCTTCAATAATACGCCGTTCAATTTTGACTTCATTCTAATCAGTGGTTGGTTTTTTAGAGCGTTTTAAAACTTAAGCTTTAATTATAATCACCCTGTACACAATGGTCTCTTTAGCAGATTGAACCACCATAAAATAATCATTTTAAAAGAAGTATAAATAAAACCAGCGTTCAAAAAGTCATAACTTGTAGAAATGGCATAGAATAAACTGAACAAAGTCACGTGTTTCGAAAAGAAAAAAAAATCAATATTTCCAAATTGGTGAGGCTTTTACGAAAATAAAATTTTATCATATAGGAGGAAATGCATCTCTAAGCACGCAAAACTCAGACACTACAATACAGTTATTAAACCAGAATGTCTTTATGGATCAGAAACACTTATTTTGAACAGAAAAAAGATATAGAAAACATTGAGAAAAAATAACGCAAAATTATTAGGAAAATTTTGGGCCCAAGACTCATAGGAGACCAGTACAGACTCAAAAGTAATCAGGAAATTTTACAATATGCAGACATTCACAGTGATATTATAAAACGCCGACTAAAATTTTATGGACACATCAGACGAATGAACCCTAACAGACTGACAAGACAAATAGTTGAATTCCATGAAAACCGAAGTAATTTAACATCGGACACAATGAAATGGGTTGGAGAAATCAAGAAAGACCTCAAATTAGCAGGAATTGTTCCAGAAGATATTGAAAACAGAGATATATTTAAATCTAAAATTCGCAAGTGGCAAGTTGACCGGGAGGAAAGATTTAAGAAAAGACCAGGAACAACATGGTCAGATGAGAGAAAAGAAGCCCACAGCAAACGTATGAAGGAAATATGGGCACAAAGGAAAGCGAACAAATGCTTCTGAGTACTTTGCGTAGTCCTAATGGGCTAATCCGCAAATAGTAATAATAGTAGGAAATGTTATGGCCTATCTGCGGTTGCACGATTATCTTTTCTTACCTGGACACCCTGTATATATAGGCTCTACGTATACATGACTAAACTAAGTTTCTCATGTGAGCACAACACGAGTTCACGAGTGGTCTGGTCTGCGGGGAGGCTGAGTCAGTGGGGAGGGTTGTGATGACCTCGCACCTCCAACTTGCTGAGTACAGCCGAGCCAATCAGACAGCAATCAAATCAGACTCCGCCAAACAGAATCCAGTTGAAGTGGACAGGCCCGCGGGGACCACACAGAGTGGGGGGGGTTAAGTCTGTAGTTCTGCCGACACACAGACGAACAGAAACCCACGGTGGAACTTTATCAGTGTTTTACCGTCAACGCGCTTGTAGCAACCAATACAATTTGTACAGTGACATCGGTGACGACAATCTAATCCTGAAAAAGTAACGATCATTCAGACAAAACACAAACTCTAAAACTCTTTCACTAGTTGATTACGAATTGAAAATGAAAGCTGCGCAATCCATTTACATCGTTGTACAGTATCAGCAAACACTTTACAAGAGCACGCTGACTCTAAAGTCCGGCATATAGAAGTTTGGTAACTAACCGTTACTTTTCTTGTTTTGCTGACTACTAAAGAGCGTGAAGAGATCATTGTGCTTTGCAGACAGACATCGCTGCAGAAATCATTCAGAGGCTCTGAGCCAACTGATTGATAAATTATTTTAGCAAATTGTTACTGAGTTATAACGCTAATCTTGACATTAATTATCACTTGCAGTTGTATACGAGATTAAAGACAATCATATCTGAAAATATATTGTAATATAAGTAAGTTGTATTTACAAACGAAAAATAATTTCTTCAAATTTTTTTATTGCTGTGACGTTGAATTTCTGGAGCACTCTGGACGTTTTTGCTGTCAACCACAACATAATACTGTTTCCTCAGTGCTCGTATTAACTAAAAAAGTAAACAGGATTTTGTATTTAGACTAATTAAATAATAACCACGGTTCATTTTACATCCCACACCCTAACGCAAAATTCAGTGCATAATTCTCAATGAAAGCTGTGTTTTTTCACTAATCGACATAGAAAGAATTACTGAGGGTGTGTTGTCGGCGAATAAACTCAATTATCATATTTCAAGGGTAATTCGAAAGCCAGATTTTAAATTGAGAATGCTGCACTTCTGTCTTATCCAGAATTCCTCATTAGCAGTATGTTCTTCTTCGGAAATAAGTACACATTTAGCAACTGAAAATAATATTTAAAAATTATATTCTGATCTTGTAATCAAAACAGGAAGTTATGTTTACATAAAAAATATTTGATACTATGTATTTCTGAAATGCCAAAGAGCTAAAATGCAGTTAACAGTTTGCTAATATTATTATTTCGAGCGAAAGCGTATGAAAGGTGCTGAGGCACATACCCAATCCGCTCTCAGATGCAGTCAAGCCGAACATATCTGACATATTAATTATAACAGAGCGAATACAAACAGTAATTTTGTTTTGAAATCCTTCATGATAACTGAATGCTACACATAACGATAATAACTTAGAAATAAATAATTACGGTAAAATCGATTTTAAACTGAAAAAAAAATTATGCGGTGAAAGCATTTTGTACAAAAAAAAAGAAAAAAATTAATTTGAAAAATTACATGTGAAGTAACTACTAGATACTCAGAAACTAATAATGCGAGTGAACACGTAGCTTAGAAAAAACAAATACAAGTAGTTTCAAAGAAAAAAAGGAACATAATAATATGGGGAAAACACATAATTATAGAAATAGTTAACCGCAAATACACACAAATACATGAGTTCTTTTTAGAAGGCAGCGCGGCTGCCACTGAAAAAATCTAGTTGAGGGGGGATTTCATTTATTAATCTCTGTATGTATTCTAATGTCTTGAATCCTCAAAAATCGCGATGTTAATATGAAGGACTGCAGTACACACGTTCTCTAAAACTTGGCCAATAGTTTCCACCTTACCCACTTTAATAAAATTACGTCACTTTCTACCTGCAGACTGGACGTGATGTCAGTAGTTCGGCAACTTTCGGCGAACGATGACGGCCGAAGTGTTAGTTACATTTTCTGCCACGACAGCGCTGCAAGGAAATTTCAAATAAGTAACTGTATTTGATTTTCTTTACAGTTACTGTGTATTGTTAAGAGTAACTGTAACCAGCTAAATGGCAGTTGTCTGTTGAGAAAGTAACTGCATACAAATACGAAGGCAAGAGAGAAAAAATTATAATAATAAATTAGAGAACATAAATATATATGCAACTTTCGTTTAAATTTACATGCTACTGTTTGTTTGTTTACGATGGTTAAATGCATAAATTCGTGTAAGCAGAAGAGCATCTGATGTTCACAACTTATTTTATTCGCAAATTACTGTAATCAGGTCACAACATAGCCTAAGAGTTTCTTGGCGAAGCTAAAAAACAGGAAAGTTTGTTGATAACAAATAGCAAGTTTACACGAAGCGTAATAAATCATGAAACATATCTTTTTTTAATAAAAATTAAGTTAATTTAATTGCAATGGAGTACACACTCCGGTGGCAATTTACCTACACACCCATCTTCCCCTTTCCTGCACCCACCTACATTTGCCCTCTACAAATTTTAACTTTAAATTCTCTCAACGTTTTCGGTAAATTATTCATCATTTCCCTTGGTAACTTATTCCAATCCCTGATACCCTTATCTACAAAACAGAATCTTCCCACACCCTTGTGCCTGAAATCGAGTGCCAGCTTGTGGTCATGGTCATCTTTTCCCTTCCATGCACTACTTTTCATACCTATTCCAATATCTTTCCATGCATCATCACCAGTATACGACCGAGCGTGGTGGTGTAACGGATAGCGTTCTGGCCTCGCATTCGGGAGGACGGCGGTTCGAATCCCCGTCCGGGCATCCAGATGTGGGTTTTCCATGGTTTCCCAAATCACTCCAGGCAAATGCCGGGATGCTTCCTTCAAAAGGCCATGGCCGAATTCCTTCCCATCCCTTGCCCCCATCCTTTCCCGTCTCTAAAGACCTCGCTGTTGAGAGACGTAAAGCAGCTTAAAAAAAAAGTTTCAAAACGAACCACTGATTAGAATGACGTCAAAATTGAACGGCGTATTATTGAAGAAGGGGGAAACAACATGAACCAAAAAAGGATCCATCCAATCGGTTTTCAATTGTCCTGAGGCATAACCGCATAAAACTTATCCATCCAATCGGTTTTTAAGTTTCTTGAGACGGGTGCAAAACATGTTCAATATGCTGTCCACTGCTGTGTGCAACAAGATTAAATCGGGAAACAGCATGTTCCACAACCGATCGAAGTGTCACCAGGGCCAAGTTCAGAATGTGTTGCGCAATGCGTGTCTTCAATTCAACGTTGGCAATCGGAGTACCGAACAAAACATCTTTCAGATAACCCCACAGCCAGAAATCACACGGATTAAGATCAGGTGATCGGGCCGGCCAGGCTGTAGGGAAATGACGACAGATAATTCTAGCATTACCGAAATGCCGCTTCAACAACTACTTCACTCGATTTGCAATGTGCGGAGGAGCACCATCTTGCATTCATGTTCTTTCCCCCTTCTTCAATAATACGCCGTTCAATTTTGACTTCATTCTAATCAGTGGTTGGTTTTTTAGAGCGTTTTAAAACTTAAGCTTTAATTATAATCACCCTGTACACAATGGTCTCTTTAGCAGATTGAACCACCATAAAATAATCATTTTAAAAGAAGTATAAAATAAAACCAGCGTTCAAAAAGTCATAACTTGTAGAAATGGCATAGAATAAACTGAACAAAGTCACGTGTTTCGAAAAGAAAAAAAAATCAATATTTCCAAATTGGTGAGGCTTTTACGAAAATAAAATTTTATCATATAGGAGGAAATGCATCTCTAAGCACGCAAAACTCAGACACTACAATACAGTTATTAAACCAGAATGTCTTTATGGATCAGAAACACTTATTTTGAACAGAAAAAAGATATAGAAAACATTGAGAAAAAATAACGCAAAATTATTAGGAAAATTTTGGGCCCAAGACTCATAGGAGACCAGTACAGACTCAAAAGTAATCAGGAAATTTTACAATATGCAGACATTCACAGTGATATTATAAAACGCCGACTAAAATTTTATGGACACATCAGACGAATGAACCCTAACAGACTGACAAGACAAATAGTTGAATTCCATGAAAACCGAAGTAATTTAACATCGGACACAATGAAATGGGTTGGAGAAATCAAGAAAGACCTCAAATTAGCAGGAATTGTTCCAGAAGATATTGAAAACAGAGATATATTTAAATCTAAAATTCGCAAGTGGCAAGTTGACCGGGAGGAAAGATTTAAGAAAAGACCAGGAACAACATGGTCAGATGAGAGAAAAGAAGCCCACAGCAAACGTATGAAGGAAATATGGGCACAAAGGAAAGCGAACAAATGCTTCTGAGTACTTTGCGTAGTCCTAATGGGCTAATCCGCAAATAGTAATAATAGTAGGAAATGTTATGGCCTATCTGCGGTTGCACGATTATCTTTTCTTACCTGGACACCCTGTATATATAGGCTCTACGTATACTATGACTAAACTAAGTTTCTCATGTGAGCACAACACGAGTTCACGAGTGGTCTGGTCTGCGGGGAGGCTGAGTCAGTGGGGAGGGTTGTGATGACCTCGCACCTCCAACTTGCTGAGTACAGCCGAGCCAATCAGACAGCAATCAAATCAGACTCCGCCAAACAGAATCCAGTTGAAGTGGACAGGCCCGCGGGGACCACACAGAGTGGGGGGGTTAAGTCTGTAGTTCTGCCGACACACAGACGAACAGAAACCCACGGTGGAACTTTATCAGTGTTTTACCGTCAACGCGCTTGTAGCAACCAATACAATTTGTACAGTGACATCGGTGACGACAATCTAATCCTGAAAAAGTAACGATCATTCAGACAAAACACAAACTCTAAAACTCTTTCACTAGTTGATTACGAATTGAAAATGAAAGCTGCGCAATCCATTTACATCGTTGTACAGTATCAGCAAACACTTTACAAGAGCACGCTGACTCTAAAGTCCGGCATATAGAAGTTTGGTAACTAACCGTTACTTTTCTTGTTTTGCTGACTACTAAAGAGCGTGAAGAGATCATTGTGCTTTGCAGACAGACATCGCTGCAGAAATCATTCAGAGGCTCTGAGCCAACTGATTGATAAATTATTTTAGCAAATTGTTACTGAGTTATAACGCTAATCTTGACATTAATTATCACTTGCAGTTGTATACGAGATTAAAGACAATCATATCTGAAAATATATTGTAATATAAGTAAGTTGTATTTACAAACAAAAATAATTTCTTCAAATTTTTTTATTGCTGTGACGTTGAATTTCTGGAGCACTCTGGACGTTTTTGCTGTCAACCACAACATAATACTGTTTCCTCAGTGCTCGTATTAACTAAAAAAGTAAACAGGATTTTGTATTTAGACTAATTAAATAATAACCACGGTTCATTTTACATCCCACACCCTAACGCAAAATTCAGTGCATAATTTTCAATGAAAGCTGTGTTTATTTCACTAATCGACATAGAAAGAATTACTGAGGGTGTGTTGTCGGCGAATAAACTCAATTATCATATTTCAAGGGTAATTCGAAAGCCAGATTTTAAATTGAGAATGCTGCACTTCTGTCTTATCCAGAATTCCTCATTAGCAGTATGTTCTTCTTCGGAAATAAGTACACATTTAGCAACTGAAAATAATATTTAAAAATTATATTCTGATCTTGTAATCAAAACAGGAAGTTATGTTTACATAAAAAATATTTGATACTATGTATTTCTGAAATGCCAAAGAGCTAAAATGCGTTAACAGTTTGCTAATATTATTATTTCGAGCGAAAGCGTATGATGCTGAGGCACATACCCAAGTCCGCTCTCAGATGCAGTCAAGCCGAACATATCTGACATATTAATTATAACAGAGCGAATACAAGTAATTTTGTTTTGAAATCCTTCATGATAACTGAATGCTACACATAACGATAATAACTTAGAAATAAATAATTACGGTAAAATCGATTTTAAACTGAAAAAAAAATTATGCGGTGAAAGCATTTTGTACAAAAAAAGAAAAAAATTAATTTGAAAAATTACATGTGAAGTAACTACTAGATACTCAGAACGAGTGAACACGTAGCTTAGAAAAAACAAATACAAGTAGTTTCAAGAAAAAAAGGAACATAATAATATGGGGAAAACACATAATTATAGAAATAGTTAACCGCAAATACACACAAATACATGAGTTCTTTTTAGAAGGCAGCGCGGCTGCCACTGAAAAAATCTAGTTGAGGGGGGATTTCATTTATTAATCTCTGTATGTATTCTAATGTCTTGAATCCTCAAAAATCGCGATGTTAATATGAAGGACTGCAGTACACACGTTCTCTAAAACTTGGCCAATAGTTTCCACCTTACCCACTTTAATAAAATTACGTCACTTTCTACCTGCAGACTGGACGTGATGTCAGTAGTTCGGCAACTTTCGGCGAACGATGACGGCCGAAGTGTTAGTTACATTTTCTGCCACGACAGCGCTGCAAGGAAATTTCAAATAAGTAACTGTATTTGATTTTCTTTACAGTTACTGTGTATTGTTAAGAGTAACTGTAACCAGCTAAATGGCAGTTGTCTGTTGAGAAAGTAACTGCATACAAATACGAAGGCAAGAGAGAAAAAATTATAATAATAAATTAGAGAACATAAATATATATGCAACTTTCGTTTAAATTTACATGCTACTGTTTGTTTGTTTACGATGGTTAAATGCATAAATTCGTGTAAGCAGAAGAGCATCTGATGTTCACAACTTATTTTATTCGCAAATTACTGTAATCAGGTCACAACATAGCCTAAGAGTTTCTTGGCGAAGCTAAAAAACAGGAAAGTTTGTTGATAACAAATAGCAAGTTTACACGAAGCGTAATAAATCATGAAACATATCTTTTTTAATAAAAATTAAGTTAATTTAATTGCAATGGAGTACACACTCCGGTGGCAATTTACCTACACACCCATCTTCCCCTTTCCTGCACCCACCTACATTTGCCCTCTACAAATTTTAACTTTAAATTCTCTCAACGTTTTCGGTAAATTATTCATCATTTCCCTTGGTAACTTATTCCAATCCCTGATACCCTTATCTACAAAACAGAATCTTCCCACACCCTTGTGCCTGAAATCGAGTGCCAGCTTGTGGTCATGGTCATCTTTTCCCTTCCATGCACTACTTTTCATACCTATTCCAATATCTTTCCATGCATCATCACCAGTATACGACCGAGCGTGGTGGTGTAACGGATAGCGTTCTGGCGTCGCATTCGGGAGGACGGCGGTTCGAATCCCCGTCCAGGCATCCAGAGTTGGGTTTTCCATGGTTTCCCAAATCACTCCAGGCAAATGCCGGGATGCTTCCTTAAGAAGGCCATGGCCGAATTCCTTCCCATTCCTTGCCCCCGTCCTTTCCCGTCTCTAAAGACCTCGCTGTTGAGAGACGTAAAGCAGTTAAAAAAAAAAAACAGTATACGCCTTGTACACTCCCATGACCCTCTTCATTCTCCTTCTGTCAAACAAAAACACAATCGTTATCGGTTTTTTAAAATTATATTTTCCTTAGAAACTTTTACGTAACAATAAAAATTTTCGTCATTTTTTACTAAATTTGTTGAAATAATTGCAAGTGGTGGTGAAAAATATAATAATACCAGGCAGAGATGCGATATTAATTTTCTCACTGATAGTCTGCTTTAATCATAGTGTATTCTGTTTACCTTCCATTAAAAAAATAAAAAGGAAAAATAAGGAGGGTAGAGAGGGATTTTACTACATAGGAAAGTATTTTTTTAATGACAACTTTTATGAGGTGATTATCCGGAAGGATTTTAAAATTTATTAGTAGCGATGCACGTTTCCCATGTAACAAGCAGCCCTTACCCTCGTGAGATAATAAAACAAGACGCAATGTGCCCTCACACCCGGAACGGCACTCGGCTGGGCCGACCCTTGGGTGCGAGTCGAGTGCCATCTGGTGAGGTTCTCAAGACAGTTTATCGCCGCCAGCGGCAGCTCCTCTCGAGGGCCTCTCCTCTCTGTGTTCCCGGGATTAGCTGCAGGGTGCTAACTGCGACAAACACATACGCATACTCACGGGCCTCTATAATCTAATTATAACACCTGTAACGTAGCGGTACCGTCCTCCACTACGTAAACATCACTGTCACAGTGTAAGGACTGGTATTCCCGAGGATGTAAGCCCAGCTATCCAAATTTCGGTATTTCTTCATCTCCAAAAATCACTCCAAATGAATCATGAGATGATTCATTCAAAAGGCGTGTCTGTGTTCCTTACAGTCCCTCTCTTCAACGAGGCGTAAAAGAAATAGAATAATATAAAAAAATAAAAATATTGTACTGGCCATACACACTTTTTCCCTATATATTTTTGCGTGTATTTTTTAGTGTTTCTTTGGTACCAGAGTGGACCTTTTATTGCATTTGTTCTTTGAATAGAAACTTTGTTAAAGTTGATCCCATAAAAAAAATATTAAAAAGTTAAAGCATACGTCGGTATATTATAGACTACTGCATAGAGACTTAGTCCCTAATTTGCGTTTAGATATATATATATATTTTAAACAGAACAATTTCGGCAAAATTATCTGCTTTTGCCATCTACTAATTTTAATTTTAAATTCATTCAGCCTTTTTGGTAAATTACTCATCGCTTTCCTTGGTAATTTATTCCAGTTCCTGACACCCTTACGCAAAAAATAAACTTTTACCACTTATTTATGTATGAAATGCCGGGATGCTTCCTTCAAAAAAGGCCATGGCCGAATTCCTTCCCGTTCCTTGTCCACAGTCCTATCCCGCCTCTAATGACCTTAGCCGTCGACGAGGCGTAAAGCCATAAGTAGAAAAAAAAGTATGAAATCACTACCCAGCTTGTGCAAACGGTTATTTTTTCCTTCAGAGCCAAGTTCTGTAGAGTGTGCTGTGTTCAGTTTCGAGAGAAGACCTAAGAACAGAAAATACGAATTTAATTCATCTTGTAGTTATAGACACGGACTGCTGCTAGAAGTTTGATAATGACTGGCACCTTACTGAAAACATGTATCCCAAAGTAAGAACTTTCCTATCTTTCGAAGCTGACGGCTTAAAGTATACAAATTGTTCATGTTTAGTACAGGAGAGATGGAAACAAGGAGAGTGTGTAAAAATTCCGAACTAATTCAGACTGTTCTAATAGTCCAAGATGCGGCTGCATGATTTCTACGTCTATCTGTTATTTAATTGAAATGTAATTTTTATGTATAATTATTAATAGCAAAAAAAAATTTGCCCGGTTGACTATAGAAATATGGCCGCAAGTATTTTTTATTAAATTTTCAAAAAAATCATTCACTTGTTGTTTTTTTTTAACTGTAATTCGAAAAGTTTAGGTTGCCTGTGTAAATCTGGCCGCAGGTAGGGGTTGCCAACTGTTAAAGATACGTAAGAGCGCGTGAGAGTTGGAGCACTGCATCGTCCATTAGAAGGTGTGGTGCGCTAATTTTAACAGTTGGCAACCCCTACTTGCGGCCACTTTTACACAGGCAACCGAAACTTTTTATGTTATTTACATGTCTCTCTTTTAAATAAATTATAATTTATTTAAAAAAAACTAGTGAACTAAATTTTTAGATTAAAAAAAATAATTAAAATACTTGAGGCCATATTTTGATAGGCAATCAGGCAGAATCGTATTCTACTATTAATAAATTATACATAAAAATTGCATTTCAATCAAATAACAGATGGACGTAGAAATCTTGCAGCCGGATCTGTGGCTATTACGAAAGATACCACGCGTAAAATGGTAGGCTCCACTTTAACATTCAATTCCTGGAGACATTATCTTGTCTTAACTACATCCTCATGCTGAAAAGATTTCAGATTTAAAGGTAGCAATAAGAAAACAAACTGCTGATTAGAAAAGATGCACCACCTCTCTCCTTCCCTGCTCGCTAAGTCCCGATCACTAGTTTTTGGAGAAGATATTGCACGTGGTACCAACTTTCTGCGCCGAAAAACTATGCTAACCAGAAGAGGAGTCAACTGGTATTCCTACTACTGAAGCTGCAAAGTCATTGCAGTTCATAAGGTTCTCGAACGTGATGCCCTGATATTTTGCTGTGTTGTGGGGGTTCCGGTGGTTGTTTCTATTTGTTTGTCGATGGTCCTTTCAGATCAGTTACCTCAGATTTCTTGTTGTTTGCACCGCATAATTTCTTTGAAATTTTATTTCGTCCGTCATGTTCGGCAATTGTTGTTTGTCAAAAAAGATTCACCACGATTCTCTCGGAACATTACCGTCGGAAATTTCCAAGTATAGTTCGTTGATGCAAAGTTTCTTGTCTGCTGTCGAAATCAATTACGAGTCCTCATTTGTAGATGCTATGGCATACGCTTTGAGTCCCAGTGTCAGTAAAAAAAAAAACAATGTGACAGCAAGGTATACGTTTTTCTGTGAGTGTACATGAATTTCTTTTCCGCACGATCTCATAGTTTCCTCTATGCCCAGCATTATGCATTCGCAGATAAACTAACCCCTTTCTGTAAACAATTTTAGCATTCGGGAGGACGCGGGTTCGAATCACCGTCCGGGCATCCGGATTTGGGTTTTCCATGGTTTCCCCAAATCGATCCAGGTGAATGCCGGGATGCTTCCTTCAAAAAGGCTTTGGCCGAATTCCTTCCCGTTCCTTGTCCCCAGTCCCATCCCGCCTCTAATGACCTTAGCTGTCGGCGAGGCGTAAAGCACTATGCAAAAAAAGGTCGAAATATCTTCTGACGATCTTCGTATTTCTTTTTCCTGCATTCCTAAGTAGATTGAAAATGTCTTGCGCCTTGTGAAAAGACGTTTCGTCATTTTTATTTTCACCGTCTGTTTGCGTAGTTAATGGGGCCATTAAGACATCGGAAGGAAGCTTGTGCATAAATAAACATGAATTATGGGCTTCTGCATAGTCTGTGCCTAATCGATCTTTGCAGATGCAAAATTGTGACCTTTCTTTCTTTTTCACTTATAAAAAAAATATAGTTAAAAAAACTACACGCTTTTGTAGCAATGTGAAGTAAAATGTGAAAAAAAATCTATAAAAATAAAAATTTTGTTCAACAGCGGTAGGATGTCTCACAATCTAGTATAACTTTTTTCACTAAGCTTAAAATCAGAATCACTGATTCAAAAATTAACTTTTATGTAAGAAAAAAATGAGGTGGCACATATCAGAAATCTTAAATTTTTTACCGCAAGCTGTTCGTAAAGGTCAACATGAACAAATAGAGAGCACCCCATCCTATTTTTACATTATACTCTACCGGCTGTAATGACCGTGACGTAGACGAGCGATGAAGACCGAATAAAATAATGAATTTTCTGTAGTATTTTTTGCTTCTATTGAAACTATCTTAAGGGTTTTTAATATGACGTTTATCCACTTGTGAGCGTATCCGCATACTTGTATGATTGTGATAGTTTGCTTATTAATGTCCCGAACAACACCAAATATTATACGTAGTTGTACAATGTAAAATTCTTAATCTGATCAGATTTTGTTTTCAGTACTGCTGTTTTATTTCTTTTACAAGAAGTGTGAGTCACTTTATGTTTAGATCTTTCACTTAATCTGCGTACAAATCGAGGAGTATTTAGGGAGAAGCAATTAAGTCATATCTCACAAAAAAAGACGAATCGAAGTTACACCTATTCATTGATTTATAACGTTGTTGTTTCAGGCTCTTTTCTGCCTTAGTTGCTGTATTAACTATTTATATGACATTTTTTAGTAACTTAACAGTTTTTTTGCGCTATACGAGGTTATCTTATTAAAGACATCTTCTCCGTCTGTTCCAGAATGTTTTGCAATCGACTATAATCGTGCTTAGTAAGACAATTGGGCAACAGCCTGATCATTTCACGCTCTTCTTTTGTTATATTCTAATTAATTTACATTCGTGTTGTCATCTGCCTAACATTTTCGTATAAATGGGCTTGCACTTATCCAGAATTACCCATTTTTAAAGGAAAAGACGAAACCCACCATAGTAAAAATACTTCAGGCTGTGGCTTAACAGCAACTGAAGTTCCAATTTTTCATGAACCTAACTCAGACAGAAAATACAAAGAGCTCAAGTGATCTGTGATTTCCTCTTTAATTTCAAGTCGTCACTCTAATGGGGTTTAGTCGTGTTTGGCGATTTATAGCTATTTCTTGTCCGTGAATTACGCAGAGAACTATTTTATTTTGTGAATTTTTTCGTAAACCAATGTGAATGTCATGCAAAATTAGAAATTATTATACCGAATATGCCAGCGAAATGTACAGTTGACGTTATAGCTCGCGGCAATGCAATCCGCAGTCATGTGGAAGGCAAAGGAAAGAATTCGTTGTATGTATAAATGTCAGCTGTGTGATTGTACTGCACATTTGTTAATTAATAGAGTTTTCAGTTCAAAGCGCACAGAGCTAAATTTCATCAGCTGATGATTTTGCTTTCATACATGTTGTATTTCGCTTGTATCCACATTTTTAATTATTAACTGAAGAACAATTTATTCTACTGTATATGGTGTGTTATCAACAGACAGATGAAATGAAGGAAATATAAAGTTTATTGAAAATATTTCAGCTTATCGTAAAGACGTTCGATAAGAGAGTGGAGAATTAAATTAATTTTGTTGCTGTAATAGTTGAACTTTCC
Source organism: Vandiemenella viatica (assembly GCA_031002005.1). Classification (NCBI taxonomy): domain Eukaryota; kingdom Metazoa; phylum Arthropoda; class Insecta; order Orthoptera; family Morabidae; genus Vandiemenella; species Vandiemenella viatica. The sequence continues at coordinate 201,395,735 of JARYHS010012519.1, read as the reverse complement.
TTGTAAGTCAAATAAAACCTTAGATTTCTTTTGTTTTTGTCAAGTTTCGTTAAACTATCAACAAGTATGAAGTCTGTGGACAAAAACATATTCAACACAACTAAAATTAAAATCGTTCGTTATCACTATTCGACATATTACAAAAGACGTGAGACATCGCAAAAATTGAGTGAATTTTCAGAAAGCGGTAAGTTCATCTCCACTTCTGCGGTTGACTCAATTCGACTGGCGTTTCTGTGATATAGGTGACATCGATTTCCAACCACTGACAAGAACTTAAATATTTTCATTTCTGTGACTGACCTGCAAGAAACGCAAATAGTAATTAATAATTAAAAGATCTGGATGGACCGCAGGTTGTCAACGAATCATATTATAGAGTTAAGTTGCTCCGTCGAGAACTTTAGCAATACGGAATATACATACTCAGTTACCCCATATTGCAGATAAGTCTAATAATAATACATAAAATATATTAATTGAAACAGTGCAAATGTGATTTAAAACATTGAATAAAATAATAAAAGTCTGTACCTAAAATTTCAACTAGATAGGTCAACATTATTGGGCTGCACTGATGTCCCAACATAATTGCTAAACTCGTTCTAAGTAATAAAATCGACTGAAGTACGCCGTATTATCACAATTGTTAGTTCGAATAAAAAAAATAAAAAATCAAAAAAAATCAATCGACTAAAATTTATCTGTATTCTGTTGAAAATGTGACAAATTAGTTGTAGCTTGACTGTGAAGCGTAATACGGGAGATAATTATTAAAAAATGTGATATAATTGGAAATGGTGTAAAGGTACATAACAACTGTCCAAAAATCTTGAGATACGAAGAAAAATAAAGTTATAAGCGTTGCTACATATTTCATATTTGTGTTTTTAGTTGTGATCGAACATAAGCCGAGAATATACCTGTAAAACTTCTCAGGATATATTCAGTATTCTCTGTATTTGTGTCACTTTGTGCAATCTTTCAGCAGGACTAATGAACATTTTTTAGTGTTTACCGATAACCATCTCATGAGCTGTGATACGAAAAAAAAAACTTTTCTACACAGATAATTCCGCCAGCTCTTCGTTCTTTCGGTTCTTCTTCCACAGCAAGCAATGGGAGATAAACAGAGTACACGATAGTTAAAGCAGTCTCGCAGTGAGAAAATGAACATCGCTTCTCTGCTTGGCATTGTAATGTTGTTGTTGTTGTTTTATTACCAATTACTTCTACAGAGCCCGTCAAAAACGACGAAGATTTTTGTTGTTATGAAATAATTTATATGGAAAGCATAATTTCGAAAACGATTAACAATTGTTCATTTGCTTTATGATTTCTTTATCTGAATTTTTAATAAATTCTGTTTTTTAATCTTTTGTGGAGAAATTCTTGGGTTATGTTCTGATCTGGTTCTAGTAACTGCTACAGATAATTGATCCTATTCATCAGATGCTCTTCTTCTTACATGAATTAGTCATATAATCGCCGCAACTAAACAAATAGCAACATGTAATTTTAACCGAACGTCGCATATACCTCTGCCTCGCGTATACGTGTGCAATTTCTTAATCAAGAGACAATTGTCTTTTAGCTGGCATCGAAGGTAAACTTCCTTTTAACAACATGAGAGCAAATAAAATGAAATGCAGTTATTTATTTGAAATTTCCTGGTTAACTAAGCAGCGCTGTGGTGGCAGCCAGTGTAACTAAAACTTCGGGCGCCATCTCTCGCCGACTGTTGCCGAGCTATCGAGTTTACGTCCAGTCTCCAGGCAGAAGGAATTGTATTAAACTGGATTCTCCTGGACATATACCTTACATGATGTTACTCCTATCCTGGGTTGCAATTTTAAGTATGTTTGCGCCATAAGATAATCAGCGAAACCGCTGGGTGTACTGATGCAGAATCGACATTTGAGTCTTGGTTAACTCAAAAGCTCTGCTTCTGCCTCACTTGGGCAGAAACTGGAAAATGCACAATGAGATACACAAAAGTGGACTGATGGATAACATCATAGTTATTGTTACATAATACAGGATACTAGGATTCACATCTTACATTTGACAAAGTTTTAGTTTTGCAAAGTTTGCGTTTCAGGTTGACTGTGACGTGTGATTGGCCAGTTAGGTAGTCATGTGGAGCCCTGACGTCAGATCTACGGAAGATATAAGTAGGGCCTCACTGTTGGAGCAGGGCTTTTTATCATTGCCTAGTGCTAGCAAGGAATACATGTGCGTTCGTATAGTATAAAGAATGGTTAGCTGCAATTTATTCAGTCATAATATAGTATTGAACTTTTAATGAAATTATTCTCTTGGTCGAACTTAAGGGAAAACTGGCAATCTTTGCTGGGCATCAGCGTAAGCTTCTGCGATCAATCAGAGAGGATGCGAAGTCCATAGATAATCTTTTCTCTATATCACGACTGCTATCGGACAAATTTGCTGACCAAAATCATTGCATTAAAGAAGAATAAAGATTGAAATAACATTTACAAGTTTTTTTCATTTGGTATGAGTGACCACAGATAAATATGAATTTGAAATATGGATTACCAACAAAAGAAAACAAAGGCTAAAACAATCAAGCAAGCAATTCCATTTATCTGTGACATTATGCTTTGGTATATCGCACCATCGTTCAGTGCTCATAGTTCACAACATTAGCCACATGTCGGATTGACTGGGCTGGTCCATAGTAGAGTAAAGTGGATTATGGTACAGCAAACTGTTATTTATGTATGCAGATAATCATTGAGGTGAAAATATCCCTCTCTGAAACTTCAAAACCATGTTATTCAGCACCTTCTCGGACGTAATTTACCCTACGCACCACAAGGACAATCGTCGACGATACTGAAGTGATAAAAGGAATGGTGAAAAAGGAAGAAGAATGAAATACGTTATCACGTTGACGACGTAAGCATGTCCGAGTGATTTTCAGAAACCACGGAAAACCTTAATATCGACGCCTAGCCGGGAATCATACTGTTATTCGAAATGACAACCTCGAACGTTAACCGACGGTTCGAATCCCCGTCCGGGCATCCAGATTTGGGTTTTCCATGGTTTCCCAAATCACTCCAGGCAAATGCAGGGATGCTTCCTTAAAAAGGCCATGGCCGAATTCCTTCCCATTCCTTGCCCCCATCCTTTCCCGTCTCTAAAGATCTCGCTGTTGAGAGACGTAAAGCAGTTAAAAAAAAAAATTGAACGTTAACGCTTTTCTATCGACCTTGCCACACATTTTTTTTAACCATCTCGGCTGTTCTTATTTCCATATTAAACTCAAGAAAATGTAGGAACACTTCTTTTCTTTCATTCTCATCTTGAAACTCCATATTTTTCACGCCACAGTAACACTGACCGTCTTCAGATATGATAAATTAAGGGAGTATTCAAATGTCAGCATTGTCACTCAACTCGTATATCTATGAAGAGATTATCAACACCGCACGCATTCCATTTAAAGTTATATTGAACTGTGTCCCCCCCCAAAAAATTCCGGAAAGCAAATTCAAAACACAGTTTTTAGCACTTTTCGTCCTTAGAAATCGCTGCAATTTTGTTTTCTCTTAAAACGTTTAATTTTTTTTATCAAGAAACCTGAATTATTGGCAATTTTGAAAATATAAAGTTGAAGATAAGGGAGCGTCCATAAACCACGTAGCTCCATTTTGGTCTCCTGTGAACCCCCATCCTCCCCACGTAGTCCTTCGTGGGCTTTTGCCTCTAACCCCCCCCCTCCCCCCCACGTAGCACGTAGTTTCTTTTCCTTTTGATTCCAGAAGACATTTTGTACTGTTTTCTCTTGTCTGAATATTTTAAATTACATACGGAGATAATTAACTGAGGGAAATAAATATTCACATGCTGTTGTGTGTTCTGTTCCTCATTTTAACTGTGAAAAATGTTATGAAAGGAAAGCTACGTGGCCTAACTCGGAACCCCCCCCCCCTCTCCACGTAGCTCAACGTAGTTTTCCAGCCAACCCCTCCACCCTCCACCTGGACCAAGCCACGTAGTTTGTGCATGCTCCCTAAAAAAGTTGTTAAAGTGACGTGCTGTTGTCTTGAATCGACGAAAAAGAATTTTAACACATATAGTACTTTTTTAATGGCAAGGCCACATTATACAATTGGAACACTCATTGTATTATAGATTCTGTATGGTATAGACGACACAAGACAAACAGAACACTTAATTAAAGCCACCCATGCCCGAGACCGGACTCGAACCGGCGACCTGTGCAAAGCGAGGCTAGCACGCTATCATCTACGCTTCATGTAACATTACACAACGTAACTGAGCATATTTCATAATAAAATGGGGAAAATGCGTCGTGTTGTCACTTCAGAGTGTGTGTTACGACCTGAATATTTTACCCGATACCTGTTAACCCCCCGCTCTGTTGCGGACACCATTTGTAGATGCAGGAAGCTGAGTTTCGCCTCTCCGCTGCAGGAGAGCCGCGGGCGGCCTACTGTTTCAGGGGCAGTCCGCTGTAATTCTGGGGGCGATATAATTCACTGTGGAGTTCCCCTCCATTTGCGAATCCCCTTCCGAGTTTCCCCCGGCTTCACTTTGCTCTCTTCTCACCGGCCAAATAAGCCTGCTCCACCGGCGGTGCAACCGGAAACCGGCCTAAAAGCACGCGCCGCGTTTTATGCGCGACGCGGAAAATAAAGGAGTGGCGGCGCTGCGATGTTACCTGTATATCTGCAGGGCAGCCAACGGAGCCCCGTGAAACAATGCGACCCAGCGTTCCTTTACGAGGCAACAGCGTGAATTTACTGCTTCCCTCACACTTAAAATAAATATACAGATAAAATGAATGCTTAAAGAGGGGTACACAACCGGAAAATTAAAACAGAACATGTGATAATACTCCAGTTTTGATGTAACAATGATGATGGTTTTGGAGGGTGTATGAAAAGATGGCCTGTAGTAGAATATTTATGCAGAATAATTTTAAAATAGTTTTTGCTATTTTGTATAATTGGTAGAGACTTGGCGAGAGTGCGCTGAAGATAACAGATTAAGGATTACTTGAACACACACTTAATGATCAGGTTGTAGGAGAAGATGGTGTCGCGGAAGGGGATTTAATGGAAAGTCATTTTAATAAATATTTTATATAGAGGGTGATTCAAAATGATTGTCGGGGTTTCATAAAATTCGTACACTTAGCACAATTGAGATACGAATTTGAATCTTATTTTGATGTGTAAAGAAACTCATCAAGTTTTATTACATCCATTACAAATGTTCGATATGTGCGCCCTGTGTCACTCTATACGAAAGCCCATTTCATCCCACACGCGACGCAGCATGCCATCAGAAATGTTTACAAAGGCAGCCCTGATTCGTTCTCTCAGTTGCGGGATAGTCGCAGGTAGAGGAGGAAGATAAACTTGATCCTTGAAGTAATCCCACAGAAAAAAATCACATGGGGTTATATCTGGTGAACAAGGTGGCCAAGCCATGAGTATTTGGTCATTGTCGGCGTTATCTGCCTTATTTCAAACACTGACATCTAACAGAACGAAACGTAACTACAAGATTAGCGGCTGCTACAAAACAAAAGTTTGAGAGTTTGTCTATTCATCAGTGTAAAGATAATACTTGTATGTTTAGTACACAGCCGGTAACAAATTCATGAAACCCCGACAATCATTTTGAATCACCCTGTATCTAATATAGCCATGTAAGAAGGATGGAAGACACTAGGACACCAAATCTTTTACAGGAATGGGAAGTTGAAGGAAGGATTAAAAGAGGACGGCCTATGTTTACCTGGCTCCGAAATGTGCAAACGGAAATGAAAAGATTTGCTGCAAAAGAGGAAGTACATAATATCGAAATATCTGGAGAAATATTTCGGGAAGATGAAGTCAAGTTCTGTGTTCCGAGTTTTTATTGTTATGTTGGAGTAAAACCTCTGTAGTGACGAAAATATCTTAATTAAATAATAATAATAAAAATAAAACTGCGTTGGAGGTCATGCTCCGTTAGCAATTTCCAAACACCCACGTTTTTCCCTTTTATTCTAAAATTTTATCTTAAATTCTGCTAATGTAATTTCCAAACCGATCTATTTTTGCATTTCACGAATTGTTATTTTAGATTACGTCAGTGTTTTTGGTAAACTAATTAACACTTTCCTTGATAGTTTTACTATAATCCTTGACTACCTACAAAAGAAAATTGTGTCTGAAATCGAGTGCCATCTTGTGTCATGGGCCTCTCTCTTCACTTCCATGCACCATTCCTAATTCTTTGATCAATATCTTTCCAAGCTTCGTCACCAATACAAGCGTTGTACACTTCCAGCACTCTCTTCACCCTAACCCCCTGTCTTTCAGTGAATCCCAATCCAGCTCCTTTATCATACCAGTTATTGATTGTGTTTTGCGGTAGTTTCCACAGTCAATTCTAGCTGCACTCCTTTCCACCTCCACCAGTTCCTGTATCTGATACCCAAACTGTGGGTCCCATACTACACCATCATATTCAAGTAGTTGAACGACCTTAGTTTTGTAACAGAATTCCTTCACTTCCCTGTACAGCCACTAATAACCCTTCCCAATAAATGAATGATTTTGAAACCTCTTCCTACCAACAGCTCAGTTGCGTATATTTTCAAATGTTATGCCAAGGTATTTAGGTACTTAGAAGACCAGAAGAGTTTAAATATGTTGGTATATTTTTTTCGAAAAATGGAGTGCTAGCAAGAGAAACAAACCACAGGGTTCTGATTCGCTGCAAAAATTTGACAAAAATACATGGATCGAAAGAATTGCAAGAGAGATTAAAGGAACATTCGAAAGCTCTTGGAAGGAACGGTATTAGTTTGAGATATTGGATCATCGCCTGCAAAGAAAGAACACCAAAAGGTGTTTGAAGTAACTAGAATTAGAATGACGGGGGGTATGATGGGAAAGACTGGACCGAGAGTGGTGGGTAAAAGGTTAACGTTATGGCCTGGCATTTGGGAGGATGTGGGTTCGAATCCCCATCCAGCCATCCAGATTTGGATTTTCTATGGTTTCCCCATATCACTCCACGCAAGTTCTGGGATGGTTCCTTCAAAAGTCCATGGCCGAATTCCTTCCCGTTCCTTTCCCCCTTTCCTTTTCCACCTCTAATGACCTTGACGTCAACAAGGTGTAAAGCCACAAGCAAAAAAAAAAAGAAAAGAAAAAAGGGTGTGTCGGATGGGGGGAATGGGCGTCTGGGCGTCAAAACAGGGGAGACTGTAAAATTAACTGATTTTGGACATATTTCAACGGAGGGTATCTCCTACTCTGCTGTCATGCCTAAAGTGTAGAAAAACACTATTCTCCGTTAGTCACATTATTTCTTGTTGGTTCTTGGCTGTCCGCGTCATGTGGTTTGCAGCCGACGTTTCGACCATCCTTCTGCGGTCTTCTTCTGGAGCTGCCACAGAAGGATGGTCGAAACGTCGGCTGCACACTACATGACGCGGCGTCACCCAGACAGCCAAGAACCAACTGACTCGGGCCACGGAAACCTGCAATTACATTATTTCTTGTTGTCAAATTATTATTATTTTAGAACGTTAATTTTCTTCTGGACTTTTTGTTTAATTTTTCATTTTAATAAAAATTAATACATTGCATTGTAAACTAACGACAATGCGTAACTGTCGCAAAGTGATTTCTGTTACCAAGATATTTCACAAAACGTGCTCGCAATTTTATGCTAGGAAAGCGTTCTGATCGATTGGGAGGCTTGAAAAAATTCGATCTTGAATTACTTCTGTTTGAAAGTTACTCGCGCGATTGAATGTTTTTAATATTTCAGTTGATAAAAGTTAACTGGAAAGTTACGTTGGGTTGCAATGTGCTTCTTCCTACTGAGGTTGCAACGGTCAGAGGTCAGATTATCGTAACCTGTTTGGTGAGTCATAAACTGAAACAACATTAAAAGAAAATATCGAAGTTGAACTTTTATTTAAAAAACTGACTACCATAAAAAGAGTAAACATAAAACCTATTTCAATTTCATACATGTTATGAGGAAAGCATAGTTGTTATTTACAGATCCTGGTCGGTGAGGGGTTACGGTCGGTCTTACATTCAGTGGGACGTAGGTTTGAACTCCGTTTCGCCCATCCTTATTTTGTTTTTCTATTTTTTCCAAAATCAGTCAGGGTGAATGACGAGATGGTTCATTTATAACGTCCATGGATGAATTCTTTCATATTACTTGCCCAACATATCCTCCTGGCTTTAATGCCTCCCAAAGCTCCAGCATAATAAAATGGACTAAAAGGTATTATGGTAGAACTGCAAGTAAACAATAGTTTACAAAATGACTAGTAAAATTATTATAAAAAATATTATTTAAAAAAAAATAAAAAATACTAAGTATAATTCTTACTGAAGAATTTTTCCAGTGTTTCCTAGTAGAAAAACATATATAAATTTATCAAACATTTTCAGGTAAACTCATTCATTGAAAAAAAAATCCTTCCGTTTTCAAACTTAAATATGCATTTCTGAATTTGAGAGTGGCCATCTAAGACTTGACTTGTATACGTCTCTACGCAAACTCATTTTGAGTTTATATAATTTTTCTTATTTGTTTAGTTCTCATAAATAATGTTGATTTTACAAATTTCCTGGAAGGCCATAAGACAGGTCTTGTCTTACAGTTAGTTAAGTAATTAGAGAAGATCAAGCAATCTCGTTCTGTAGCTATTCCATGGATTTTGTATTAAGAAGTTGATGACAATGATGTGGTGTTACCCACTGTTTGGAAAACATTGTCTATTAGCTGCTTTGCATGTATCATCCATGGAATTTCGTACATTTTCAGTTGAAAATTCTTTTTCCTTTCAAACAATATCGCAACGTTTAATTAAGAAGAAACTGTTTGACATTATACAGTATAGATCATTATTTGAACCTTTTTAGTCGTATCAAAATCCTCTTTTCTGAAAACGCTACTAAGATGACGCTACATTACAATAATTATCTCAACTGATAAATAAGAGGCTAGTAAATATTTGTCTAGTATCACTAGCAGTTTCTTTTGAAACATTGCTCTAGTCACCAGGTTTAATCTCGTTGGCTAATTTAAAAACAAATTATGAAAGATGTTATTGTTTTTCTTTGCCAATAATTATGCTGAAAAACTTCAAGATCTGCTTATAATTGTACTGCGTTAGGTAGTTAATCTTCCTTTCTTGTCTCTGTGGGCAAGGAAATCCGGCATTACTACGGAGATTATGCAGCGCAATTACAGAGAATAAAATTTTACGACTCTCAAAAAAAGCCAAACTGCAACTTCGTTTGCTGCCAAGAGCTTAGCATTATTATTGCAGCGTATAGTATAGCTGTAAACCGTTATCCTGCGTTCCACGAAAATAAGTGGTTATCTCGTTGTAGGACGAGCTGCGTTAAAACTGTGAGATGAGATGCTATACATTCGCTGACAAGTGTTTGCCGGATTTGTTTGTTCAAGTCACTGCAGCACTTGTATGGGAAGGTTTAGTGGCTGTTTTTTCACCTTCACAGATCCTGAAACGCAAAAATATTGTTTTTTTTTTTTTATCTGCTTAACGTCTCTCTAACAGCGAGGTCTTTAGAGACGGGAAAGGATGGGGGGCAAGGAATGGGAAGGTATTCGGCCATGGCCTTTTGAAGGAAGCATCCCAGCATTTGCCTGGAGTAATTTGGGAAACTATGGAAAACCCAAATCTGGATGCCCGGAAGGGGATTCGAACCGCCGTCCTCCCGAATGCGATGCCAGAACGCTAGCCATTACACAATCGCGTTCGGTAAAAAAAAAAAAAAAATTGTTGTAAACAGTACTCCTGTTACTGGACATGAAGAAGCTACTAAATATCCTTCCTTAAGGATATCGAAAAAATTATGTTACAAATAAAAGACAGGCGTATTTAGCCACTCTTTTAAGAAAAACAATCAAATACAATGTTTTGTACAATGCCCTATATTTATTTATTTTTCGCATGGCTATGCAACTAATATAATACATATAAAATATATACAATGACAAGAACGTTAACAGCGTTCACAAATTGATGTCCAGTTCTTCCAACCATTCTATGAAAGAAGTTGTAGCTCCGAAAACATCTTCAAATGGTCCATCATACTTCCTTAGAGGGCATTCTTTGATGATATGATCCATACTCTGGGAAGGAGCACCGCAGTCACATGCAGGAGAATAAGGAGTATAAGTGGGGTCTTCAGGGTTCTCCTACAATGCTCTGATTTAGAAAAAAAAACATACTTAATTTACAAATCCCTTTGATTAAATTTAAACACATTTAACACATATCTGGAATAAATCAAAGATATTTTCTTTTCTGAGTATTTTTAGTAAATATCTTTTAATAGAAAAGAAGAATTCCATCACTGGTGATATATTGAGATGGAATGGCGGTTCAATTTATGAAAGTGTTTGTCACATGCGCGCGTTTGTTTTCATAGTTTGTTTACAACTTCGACTAATAGCCAAAATCGTCACTTTTCTTAATTAGCTGATAGCTTAATCAGTATAGATGCCTCTGTTTACATCGGAGCAGTCAAGGATCGTACACAGCTAGCCATGCATAATCAACCTAATGCACGTGAGTAGCAAATCACAGGGTGAACCATATTGAAGACACAAATGTAGTCCAGTATACTAAGGATATCACTTAGAAACGAAATTCGCATAACGTAGCAATTATTATATACTTAGGCGTAACAAGAGAGGAAATCCGAAAATACAATGTGGTTTACTTTCACTCTGCATCAGGTTTTCTCCTTATGGTACAATATCATTTTGAAATCAGACACAATATCGTCTATCAGAATGACGGACTCATCGGAACATTCGCTAGCGTCAAATATGGTTTTAAAAAAGTATTAAACAAATGAAACCAGTAAGTAGTTCGTCTCACCCATTATAAATGGTGGAGATGCCTTTATTTTTTTTTATTTTTTTTTTTTACTTGTTGCTTTACGCCTTGTCGACGTCGAGGTCATTAGAGGCGGGATGGGAGTAAGTACAAGGAACGGGAAGGAATTCGGCCATGGCCTTTTGAAGGAAGCATCCCGGCATTTGGCTGGAGTGATTTGGGGAAACCATGGATACCCAAATCTGCATGCCCGGGTGGGGATTCGGACCACCGTCCTCCCGAATACGAGGCTAGAGCGTTAACCGCTCATCCACCACGCTCGGTTTGTGGAGATGCCATTACAGCCATTTAATTAAATTCGTTTTAGGTTTCGTTTTAATACAAATGAGAATACTCATCTTGTTTGGTAGTCAGATCAATATATTTCGATTCTTTTTCTATTTCCTTTCTGCTTATAGCTTTCCGCATCGTCGACGTCATTAGATGAGGCAAAGTTCTATGGACAAGGAACTGAAGGAATTCGGCCAGGGTCTTTTCTAGAACCATCTCGGCATTCTCCTGGCGTGATTTCGAAAAAAACTAGAAAAACTGAATTCTGGATCGCCGGACGGAGATTTGAACCCGTGGTCTCCCGAATGCGAGTCCAGAGCGTTACCGCTCCACCTAACGTGTTTGGTAGTACATTGAGAACAAAATTTTGTGCAAAAAAAAGTAACAATAATAAATAAATGAAATTTGAAATGTTGTGGTTAAGAAAAAAGATATCAGACTATCTAAATTACTATGATATAGAAAGGTGAAAATAACACAGATTAATACATTGACCGTTATTGTTTGGATTAATATTTTTTTTTAATGAAACTTTTTTGTTTACACATTACAGTCAGCATGACCGTACTCTAAGTATGTTTGTCATAGGGGGAGGGGGCAGAATTTTAGTAGCGAGGTTATGAAATATAATTTGAATTATTGCCTGATAAAATAAACAATTAGCATTAACAAACGTTCGGGTACACGTTCAAAACTATTTCAGTGGTTCAACGAACAACGTATTTTATTATTTGTCTGAGGAATATGAGTAAGACGGAAGGGTATCTCGTTTAGAATAACGCATAAATATTATTATTATTATTTTCGTATGTCCCCATAACGGAGAACGATAAGCAATCTTGACTGGATGCGTTCAGTTCCTCTTTGAGATGTTCTTCTTATCGGGCTATTATATTTTTTTCATTCTTTCACTGACATTTTTCTTTTCTTCAGCAGTCCACACGCGTTTAGATTTTTCCTTTTTTCTCTCTCTGAAATAACTTCCCATGAGCTCACTTTCTTATTAAAAATCTCTCGGTCTGTGACGTCTCCCTTAGCGATGCTTGCAGATTTTAGGTCTTTCTCCACCTCCTTCATCCATGTGGTTATTATTATTACTATTTTTATTATTATTAAAAGGGGCTTGGAACCATTTTAGCTTAAAAAGCATGTTGGCGGTGGGGCATTGCCAAACCGAGGTGTATTTGGAGGCTGTAAAGCTTTCAACCAAGTAAATTAATCCTCAAAGAATACAGGAAAAGGAGGAAGAGTATATTGAAAAATAACAATATTTACACTATTATCATTTTGTTGCTTTTTAAAATTGATTATAAAGTTGATTCGAACACTCCTCGTTTTATTACGTCGATGGGTCCAAAACGTCAGAATTTGCGTAAGTTATTCCATAATCTTAATGGGCTGACAATGATTAGTTTTTTTTAAAAAAATTGATTTAATTGCGATGGAACACTAACTCCAGTGCCAATTTCCCTACACACCAATTTTTCTCCTTTCCTTTTCTGGACTACTTTTCCCAGTTAAAGAAAAAAGCTATTGTGTTTTTAGTTAAAATCTGTTCTGCATATTTACAGTTGAACAACTAGTATTTAAAAAAATTTCAAAAACAAGCGTGGTGGGTGAGTGGTAACGCTCCGATCTCACATTCGGGAGGACATGGGTTCAAATCCCGGTCGTGGTTTCCCCAAATTAGTCCAGGCGAATGCCGACATGGCTCCTTCAGAAGGCCATGGCCGAATTCCTTGCCCCTAGTACTTTCCCGCCTCTAACAACCTCGACGTCGTCGAGGCAAAAAGCCATAGGCCTAACCAAAAAAAATATTGATAACACTAAAAGCTCGACCTCACGTAAAAAGCAATAATGATACGTAAGTTACTGATAGTAGTCAGAGATTGGAGCTTCGTTTCTTGAAATAGCCAATAGCCAATAGCATTTTTTCGTAATTATTAATCTACATAAGTTTCCAATTGGCATTCAGTAGGACTCTCTGTGGAGTTTAAAGACTGAACAACCGAAATTTAAGGAAGGAAACTGTAGAGGCCGTATTATTTTTACGAAGTTTAACGTGGGTAACATCTAGTGGGTATTGCATCTTTGATGTTTCTTACGATACGTTCAGAATTTCATTTACTGCTCCGGCGTTATGTAACATATCACACATTGCAATCTGATCCTGAGATTTGAAACGGTGAAAATCCCATCGAAATCTGCTCAGTAGTTTTTAGTTTTTCTACGAGGGTGGCCCAGAAACTAATGAACCAACAATTATTTATTAAGCGCAATGAAACTTATAAACAAGGAAGAATGATGTTTCTTCTTTACTCCCTATTTTTCCACGTAATCTCCTTCACGTTCTATGGCCTTCCTCCAGCGAGACACAAGAGCGTGTATGCCCTGGCGGTACCACTTCTTGTTCTATTCACGAAGCCGTTTCTTCACTGTGCGAATCACTCTTCGTCATCCTCAAAATGTCTCCCACGAATGGCATTCTTCAATGGCCCAAACAAGTGAAAGTCTGAGGGAGCTAGGTCAGGGCTATAGGGTGGATGGGCTAGCACTGTCCAACCCTGTTTGGTGATGTGTTCCAACGTCCTCAAACTTGTGTGAGGGTGTGCGTTATCATGTTGAAGCAAACAATCACCTGGGTTGTTATGGCGTCCAAGTCGCTGGAAGCGCTTCTTGAGTTTGGTTAATGCGTTCACATATGCTTCAGAATTAATGATGGTGCGTCTCGACATCACTTTTTCTTTTATCTGCTTTACGTCTCTCTAACAGCGAGGTCTTTAGAGACGGGAAATGATGGGGGGCAAGGAATGGGAAGGAATTCGGCCATGGCTTTTTTAAAGGAAGCATCCCGGCATTTGCCTGGAGTGATTTGGGAAACCATGGAAACCCAAATTTGGATGCCCGGACGGGGATTCGAACCGCCGTCCTCCCGAATGCGAGGCCAGAACGCTAACCGTTACACCACCACGCTTAGTGCCTCTCGGCATCACATCGATGAGTATGACACCTTCACAGTTCCATAACACAGTGATCATGACCTTACCAGCGCAAGCCGTTACTTGTTTTTCCTCTGTGGAGAGTATGGATGGCGCCATTCCATCGATTGCCGTTTTGTTTCGGGCTCAAAATGTTGAACCCAGGTTTCTTCTCCTGTCACAAACCGGGACAAGAAGGCTTCCCCCCTCAGCTTCAAAACTTTGCAGCAACTCGGAAGAAATGTTTTTTCTGAGAGTTTTGAGACCCTCCGTAAGAGGGCGCGGAACCCATCATGGACACTTTTTTTGCGTAATCAAGAGCACTGACGGTTACACCCACACTTCCTTTGCTGATTGAAAGCTCCCGCCCCAATTGATGTATTTTATGCAATGGATTCTTCCATATTTACTACATTTTATTTGACCGGTAACATGGTGATGCATAATTCTTGGTTACTACAATTCGTGCACCAGAATTAGCTTAAGGCTAGTGTTTTGGTGGTCCGTCAGTGGACCGTCGACATTGTGCCAGCTGCCAATCGCTGCAGGATAAATCACAGCTACTTGCCGCGCATTCCGCCTTGCTTTTAGAGGCTTCATACACAACTCTTACAGCACTCAACAAGCATTTTCTCTGTCACAGATAGCAGCGCCTGACAGCTGCCCCGTCTCATTACCGGCCCACTACGCTTGTTCGAGCCGATAACGCCGCAAGAAGAGGAATGTCGTGGAGGACCACCCGACAGCTATCCCGCCTGCTCCACGCTGCTGATGCATCGCAGCCATTGTCCTGGCCTCTGCAACAGGTGGCAGTTGACTGACTAATGGGGCAGGAGCGCTTCTTGTGGCTCGCACGCCCACTGCACAGAAAAAGATCACTAGGGCCGCACCGAAGCCAAATCGATACACCAGACGGATGCTAAGTGCCTGGCTCACTTTCGTCTTTAATTGGATGGGACGTACAAGATCGCTTAGCATTCCCACACGTTGAGTAGAAATTTGGCTGTAATGTAATTTTTACCGGAATCATTTGCCGTTGTTTTTTAACTTCACAGATATTAGGTCACGAGTAATTTTATTCTACAGGAAATACTTGATTTTTATCGACATCCAAACATCACTGCATTGAAAGGACACGTTTGCTATAAAATAAAACAAATTGATATAGCAGACGGTTACTAAGTACATGGCTCAGTTTCATCGTTAATTGGAAGGGACTCACAATATCGTTTAGTATTCCCACACCTTGAGTAGAAATTTGACTGTAATGTAACTTTTACCAGAGTCTTCTGCAATGGTGTTTGAACTTCATAGGTATTAGGTCACCAATAACTTGATTCTAGAATAAATACTTTGTTTGAATCAACCTCCAAATATCATTGCATTGAAATGATATGTTTGTTATAAAATTTAAGTACAGTATTATTTTCAGTAAGCCAAATCGATGCAGCAGATACTAAGTACCTTCCTCACCTTCATCGTTAATTGGATGGGACTTACAAGGTCATTTAGTATTCCCGGGCCTTACACAGAAATTTGGCTGTAATGTAACTTCCACCACACTGTATCTTCTGCAATGATTCTTGAACTTCACAGGTATTAGGTCACCAACAAATTGACTCTACAGGAAATACACGATTTACGACACTCTCCAAAAATCACTGGATTGAAATTACATGTTTGTTCTAATCTTTCGATACAGCAGACACATACTGAGTGCCTGACTTTGATCGTTAATTGGATGGTACTTACAAACTCGCTTTGTAGTCCCATAACTTGAATAGAAATTTGGGTAATGTAACATTTATCGGACTGTGTCTTCTGCAATGGTGCTTCAGCTTAACAGATATTAGGTTATCAGTAATTTGATTCTACAGGAAATACATGATTTATATCGACCTCCGAACATCATTGCATTGAAATAACTAGTTCGTTCTAACATTTTAGTATTATTTTTAGTGAGTGCGCATAAAGAAAGTGCAATTATCTCTTTCCAAAGTTTGAAAGCTTTATGCTAACGTATTATACTAACTTTGAAATTTGTATTTCTATGGTGTAAAGTGGAAAAAATTGATGATTCTAGCTGAAGTTAGTAATGTAGTATCGTCGTATGTAATGTATAGCGTAAAATGAATATAATAATTTATTGGTCTATTAACGTTTCATCCAGTGCTTTGGTTACGTTTTAAATGAACTCTAAGGTACGCAATACTTCAGAAATTTGAAGAATTAAATAACCAAAGTTATGTAGCCAAAAACAATGTTAACAGAATCTAAAGCTTTTGGTGTATATGTGTGATGTGGTTTAATGTTTGGTGGGTATCTTATGAGGTTAAGAAAGGAGCGTTTATGTTAGAAGCGTTGTGATTTTTCGCGCTTATCGGTTCCTTTCAGTCATGAAGAATGATTAGATATACCGTAGATTTTAACCTAGACCATAAGCTTTCTAACCGAACAAAAACTGTTCAGTGGTTTTTGCGTGATGGGATAATAAAAGGACAGACAGATACAGCCCACTTACTGATCTGTATTTGCAGAGAATTGGCCAAATTTACCATAAAACAAAAAAAGTGCGATTCTGATGGAGTAAAGATTAGTGTGGAATCTAAAGAATAACGAATTTTGTCGAGTCATTGTTAGTGTAATATATATACAGTACCTTTAAAAGTGATGCACGAAAATATGTATCCACTTAGTCCTTAAAATGCGAGCAGATAGAAGTTCAGCAGTGACCGGATGGTAAATCCACGTGACGGATTACAAAGCCCCTTGTTTGTTCTCGGTAGTCCTGGATCCTGTCAGCACAGGCCGTGGTGACAGGGCGAAGACAGCCAGTCAAACCAGACAGCGGGAAAGACCTGTCAGCGCGCGATAAACATTTACAAGTCTCACGACTGGCGACGAGGCAGGTTTTATTCAAGACTAAGATTTGTCTGTCTGCCGTATGGATGTGTATATTAGTGTCACAACCCAGCTAGCGCACGATAACTGTAATGGAAAAGGACAACCCGTCCGTGTTACTGCAGGGTTAATGCTCTCTGGATAAAATCGTTGCGAAATTCGTTGGTCTAAGGCCGGCATTACACTGTAAAAGATCTTATATAAAAGATTTTATCAAATTTATTTTATCAAAGGTATTTTACGATATTTTATCAGGCCCATTACATTACATAAAAGTTTTCATAACAGTTTTCTGAAATGAATGTAGTAAACCTGTATGCTTGTGTAGCCGCAGTATGTGCAGCTGTCAGAATTTGTATTTTATTGGAAAAAAAGAAGAGAAATAAACATATTTAGTTTATTAGTATTTGTTGTTTAATAATACGCCATTACAACTGTTGGATATTGTTTTTATTTTCCTGACGCGTTTCGCCTCTCGCCGAGGTATCTTCAGCGTACAGTTTTGCTGTAATATGTGATTTGTTATTGACTTTTGAATAAAATGATTTTTTAGATTTACCAAAATTATTCTTATATAGGCAGCATAATATTACTTATATTCATATAACAGTTTGATTACTAATATTTTTATATCCGTTTTGGATTATCATGCAAGACGTTTTGTTTACATAAGTATACTAGGAAATGTTTCATATTGTAACTTACATTTTACATTTGCATTTTGAGGTGTGGTCGTTGCTCGCCTGCGACCTCAACCAGCATGTTGTTTTTTCACTATTGCACTTGGTATAGTTTGCTCTCGTGACGTGACTAGCAATCAATTTTGAGGCCTAGTTTTCAATGCACGACATTGTCAAACTTTATGTGTGCGCTTTTGCTATTCTGCTGTTTTCTTGACGGTGCTCTATCGGTAGCGTAGTGAGCGGCGAGTTTGAATTTCGTAATTGAATTTGTGTATGTGTGTTTGCTTTGTTTTAGCTAAATGTGCATGTGTGGTGGATGGTGGAGACGCAACGTGGTATTATATTACTGTTGTGGTGGTTTTATGTGTGTTTGATGTTGTTTTACGTCATTTTCGATTTTTATTAGTTTGAACAAGGTTTGGTTGGTTAGGTTAACATGGTAATTATGGTCGAAGCTGCAGTATAGGTGCAATAAGTTCTTACCGCAATATTTTTGAAAAATTTCTGTATCAAAATTATTAATCCTGAACCTAACGATATATGCTATTTGGTATGTGCAATGGGCTGTTACCAATTAGTGGATCTACACTACACTGGTGGATCTACACTATTCTGAAGTATAGCATCCGTATTGCTCAGTGAATTCCCTCTGCTATTTTTCCAGAAACCTGTCAAGTAGTATCTTCTTAATCCATTAATTCACTTTTTCACGTCTTCGACAGTGCAGTCTTCTTTCGTAGAACTAATTAACTTCGCAATCTTCGCGTAAGTGTCCACTTTTTTTTTTATTTCTATTCCTATTGTCTACATGTTTCTGACTGTAGAAAAACATCCTTCTTTTCATACTCAGAAATCAAGATTTTCATGGATTCGGCAGTCCTAACCAACTTCGATAATTTCGCTTGCACCATTTTCTTTGTTTAGTTTGGCAGGATGATGAAATCTTTTATAAAATGTAATGCCAACGTATTATTACCTTTTATATCTAAAAAACGAAAACCGGATATATTGGTCTTATAAAAACTCAGAAACTACGAAGCAGATTTCGATGGGGTTTTCACCGTTTTAAAACTTAGTATCTTAATTCAGTTGTTTGGCATGTCTTATGTTTCAACGTTAAATAAAGCAGGAGCATTAAATGAAATTCTGAACGTATGATGACAAATCCCAAAGATGATGGAAGGATTAGATGTTGCATACTTCGCACTAAACACACAACTAAATGTCTCTGGCCATAGCATTTAATGAAAGCAATAAGATAACTATACAATAATAAATATTTTGCACACTAAACAAAAATTTAAGAATTCTTTCATTTCATTCGGGATATTCAATTTTTAAACGCCATGGATAGCTGTAAAAACAAGAGATTTTCTTTAAGCACGATCTCTGGACAATGTCCTTGACCATCAGTATTAGTCTTCTGTTTACGATAATATTATGCCGGATCTAGCGGAGTTCCCGGCGTTGCCCGGTATAGTTGGTGTTGATTTACCCGTACCCTATTTTTATTCCCGCAATCAGAAATATTTGTACAAAGTTTCATAAAATTCGCTCCAACTTTTTTCGGAATTAAAGCAAACCTAGATTCATCCACCCCCTACCAAGAAACGGGTGGGTTGAAGTTTATTTGCAGGTACACTATTTTCATTCTTCCGAAAAGATTCATGTATATAAAGCTTCTTTAATTTTGTCAAGAAATTGCATTACTACATTACTGAACAACGCTAGATTATGTTAGAAACTCACATTTGATTCAATTGCGAAGTAAATATATATAATTTTTGCTTGAAACGCCAGATACTTTAACTCCACAGATACAGCCTTTTACACAAATATCAAAAGCGAATCCGGAATAATATTATCGTAAACAGAAGACTAATGCTGAAGGCCAGATACATTGTCCACAGATCGTGCTTAAAGAAAATCTCTGTCGTTTTTACAGCTATCTATGGCGTTTAACATTTGAGTTTCCCCAGTTAAAGGAGCGAATACTTCAAGTTACGGGTATCTATGGCATTAAAAAATTGAATATCCAGAATTAAAGGAAAGAATACTTCAAGTTTTGTTTAGTGCGCAAAGGATGAATCTGAGGGGTATTCTCTTTTTCTAAGCAGCTCCTTCATCGAGTCTAGAAGTTATGAATAAAATTTCTCCGGTAAAGAGATGTATCACCACTTTATGAAGTTGGTGTGAGTGGTCTGGTGACTCAGTAGTTAAGACGCCTGACTGGAGGTTGAAACGGACCAGGTTCGAATCCCTGTCTCGGCGGAGTTATTCAAAGACCCTTAACTCGACTTTCACCTCTGTCACAGCTTGCTGTGTAATGTGAAGTACGCCAGAACGCTTCTGTGGTTCGGATTACACGTTAAACTGTAGGTCCCCCATTCCCGGTTGGATTACCGGATTATATTAGGCGAGGTAAGGAGGAAAGGAACTGACTGTCCAGCCTGTGATACCAGACTCAGTATGCCAACCAAACTTCGGGTTAAGGACCACGCTAGTCTGTTATCCTTGACGCCTGGAAACCGGAAATGGTAATGTAATAGGCAGGTAGAGATCAGTTTGAACGGAGCGTTACCGTAGTGAATCAGCTTTATTTGCGGCTTATTGAACTTTTCGCTTACACTCATTTTCTCGTAGGTGCAATCAGCGAGGCAGTATTAACGCAATAAAAACTTAACGGTGTCCAGGTAATCAAAGCGAGATTGCACATTAATTCACGGCGCATTAAACGACTTTTTTCCGCTTTAATTACACTCCCACCGCTCACTAAAGGAAATGTAATTAATAAACTCGCAGTAAGAAGTGTTGGGAAATGGCTAAAGCCACGGTTATAAAATATCCGTGACTGAAGTGTAATTCACATTGCACGAGTGACAGAATGGAGATAAACATTCGCCCATGTAATTGCCAACATGAAATGAGTGTCAACAAGTGGAATGCTGCATAAAGAAGGTTTTAACGGCACAAACTCTTATATCATCAATATCTTTGGAAAATGGCGTCAAATTCAGATTGTAGTGCAGAAGCCGTTTTATTGTTCTTAATGTCATGTAATCGAAACATCTTATTTTTTATGTATGCGACATTTTAGACTGTTCAGGCTGAATTATGAGCAATTCGTTAGTTCTTCTAAACAATTTGCTTCTCACAAGCTGATCTGTTTTCACTTGTCGCTCAGAAGAGCTACACCGGGGGAAAAATATTGCGTAATGTAAAATTGGTTAGCTCTGTCAAGGGAAAGCTGACAAACAGCTTAGGAATCCACAACCATCGAACATACAATACGGATTTCACCACATAGATGAGGTTTATTATCTTAAATTAAAATTCTTAAAACACCAGCGGTTATTATACTACCTGTTCCACTGGTATTAAAATGTATATTATGCCAAATAACACTTTAACATAACTAACAACTGACTCCACACTATCTGCACTATTGGTATTAGAAAAACTTATATCCATAATAGAGTTATTATACCACCTGCACTATCAGAATTATTACAAAATTGTATAGAACCAGTATGCCGATTAATAACGTAACACAATCATCAAGAGTCATATCAACATCTGTACCATTGTTACTAATAAAAATTACATAGAACTATTATGTCAAAATAATATTGTATAGAACTAATATCTCTAAATAATTTTGTAATATAAACATTGTATAGAACTATTATGCCAAAATAATATTGTAATACAACAATTGTAATCTGGCTGTACGGTCGTTAGACCAAAAGCCATATAAATAATAATAATAATAAAAAAAACAGCTTAGGAGCCAAAATGATTGTGAAACTCGAAGGTGTCTTAGCGAGAAAAAAAAAATATTCGCTTATTACTCGCGTTTTATGAATATAGATAACATCAGCTGTAAAGTTTTACAGCCAACGCTGTAAACTTTTCCACAAACAACAATTGTTTTCTTACGTGTAGCTGAGTAATTAAAATTATTTTTCACCACGCTGTTCATGTAATCTGTACAAAGATTGCAAATATTAATCTCAACAATGGCACTCTTTGTTAACCGAAGTTTGCACAGTCTCTGCGTTGATCTACGTATTCTAGCAGGGAATCTGCAAAATCATCTTACCGACGACTTTAACTTCTCGTGTTAAGGCTCTTCCACTTTCCAGTCTGTGATTTCTTGCCTGTGACTGTAAACATGTCTCAAGAGCACGTGTTTGCAGGGGTGGGGGGTACTTAGCAAGGCCCTTACATGACAATGTAAGACAACTAATATAGATTTTGTGCCAAATACAGAAAATTTAACTTTAATTTTACTAAAAACAACTAATTAACTTTTTACTCTAAAAAATTATGCTTGTCTTCATAATCGTAGCCTATATCAGAAATGGCCTGGTCGGTCCTTGAGGGTCTTGCTTTCAACAGAACGCGTATTCGATTCCAGTTGCGGTCATCCATATTTCATTTTCCATTGTTTAACTTCAGGTGAATGCTGGGATGGCGCTTTCACAAAGATCATGGACGTTCTTGTTCCTCTGAATCGATCTTCTCCGCCCTAAAATGATCAAACAGATGTAGCTGTGAAAGAATCTGGTACAGTAAAATGCGGACGTAGCGAGTGAACAGAAAAACAGAGTTCATTTCTGTTCGCCATAGAACTACACTGTGACGCGGCAGCTATTGCAACGCGACTGGTAATTTTTTAAATTAACTTTAATTGCAATGGAGCGCACACTCTGGTGACAATTTCCCTACACACCCATCTACCCCCTTTCCTTCACCCACCTACATTTTCCCTCGACAAATTTCAATTTTAAATTCTTTCAACGTTTTTGGTAAATTACTCATCATTTTTCTTGGTAATTTATTCCAAACCCTGAAACCCTTATCTAAAAAAGAGAGTCTCTCCACACCCTTGTGCCTGAAATCGAGTGCCAGCTTGCGGTAAATGTCATCTTTTCCCTTTCAAGAATTACTTTTAATTCTTCCATCAATATCTTTCCATGCCTTATCACCAATATACGCCTTGTATACTCCCATGACCTTCTTCACCATCCTCCTGTCTTCTAATGAATCCCATTCCAGCTATTTTATCATATCTGTTACTGATTGCGTTCTTATGATTAGACGTGACTGTTACACAATGTGGAGAGCGTGTTGCTGGGTCGCCGTTTCATACACTGCGTATTGGATATTGTGTTTAGTCCCGGCAGATTTTGGTGGCTTGCAGCTCTAAAACCCGTTGGGCAGTGATTTATTCACTGTAGAGCAGTGTTTACCAACCTTTTTTGGGTCATGTCCCACTTTTAATTTTTTTTTTTTTTTTGTCCCCATACCTAATTTTTAATTAAAAAAATATTTTGCTATCATCAAACGAAACTATACCTAATAATTATTTACAGCACTGTTTTAAGAATTTGCTTTTTTGCTATATTTTGTACCTATATCTAGCATTGCATTTAAATAAACCAAAGAGAAAGCGGTAAAGTCGTATCAAGTCAATTTCTAAATTGCCCCCCTAAAAAAACCAAATTGCCCCCCTGTGGGGCGTGGGCCCCACGTTGGGAAACACTGCTGTAGAGTGTTCTCCCGACCTCACATATCGACCTCAACAATTTGCAGAGATATCGAGAGTAGTGGAAATTAAAGGAACATGTTTAATGCAAACTTTCATAAGCCGCTTCTTGAAAAGAAGTGATGATCAATGTAACGTCGTGCCCTGTAAGCGTTCAGACTACGAGTGACAGTTGGAGCTACCTGTCTAGCCTCCCTTTCAGGTTGAAGTGTTGCCTACGTGAGCGAAGCAACTTTTGATTATACAATTATCACCAACAAAAAGAAATAAAGATTTGATATTATTATGAATCACAATTCGCTAAAAAGTCATAGAGATATTCCTTGATTGCATGGGTTTACAATGTAACTGAATCTTTTAATCACTAAGTTAAATAATTTATATTACATCTAAATGAACTGGTTTCCTTTACATCAAAATTATTTGTATTATAAAACAAATAATTGGTCTTACAGTTTTCAAAATAGAGCAAGTTTGTGATTGTCAAGGACTGGGTGGAACGTACAGTATAATATGAAATCTGATTCACTAACTGTATAAACTGGTTACAGTCAAATTGTTATTTTACAACAATCTTTATATCTCAGTAAATGTTACCTCAAACAACATTTAAGGAGACTCTGTGGTTTTATTAACCGACTGCAAATGGAGGGTTACGTTTTTGGAAAGTATGTATGTGTATTTCTTTGCTCTCTCCTGTAGGCTAAATAACTTGATGAATTTTGGAGGATGAGGTATCATTGGATTTGTCTTGAAGCATAAAATATATGGTTTCCCCAGAATTCCAGTTTGGCACAGAATATATTGCAAAATATCAGGATAATAGTTAAAGATATGTAAGTGTGACGTGTGGGAGAATTGTAGAGCATATATACATGTATATATAAGTGAAATGTGTAGTTTCTGAGGCGGGAATCTAGACCGTCCTAGCATTTGCCTAAGTGATTGCGAAAAACCACCTAAAAGCGTATTCAGAACGGCCGGTACTTCAGGACTTTGGTTTCAACCTGCCCGTTTATGCCTTCGTGATGCTGGCGGCTTGCCGATCTACGATCATAGAACATTGCGCCTCTGAAGGGAGGATTCTAAGCGAACTTGTAGTCGTCACCCCACTTAATATACCACATACTGGAACTCATATACATGGAAAAGCCGGCTGTACCTCGGCTCGGCTGTGTTTATGTTCTTCAGGGTTAGCCCTGTTGGCTGCGTCCCGACGTCTCATTTCTAGTAATTTATCGCCTGCCCAGAGCGTTCAATTTTTTGTTAGGGACTCGTTTTAATAATAACGTATCGGTGAATACTTGTATTTATGACCTGGCGGCGTGTAACAAATTTCCCTCGATGCATTAACCGGTGATATAGACGTCGAAGCGTTCCCAGCTGTGACTTGGACGCGGAAATAACTACAGCCCTGTCTGGCACCGACCGGTTCAGCGATAATGCAAGGCACAAACGCAAATGTTTGACAGTAATGATACACTTCTTCTCCACATACAAGGTCATTATAAATGATTTAAGCGATTTCACAAATTTACTGTAACTATATTATTTGACATATTGTCACAAAACTTAATAGTCACATAGAAAAACTAAAGTTTTGCAGCCGCGATTCAAATTTCTGCCGCTAGAGCGCAGACGCGAGCAGTAAGTCAAAATGGCGACGGGAGCAGAGAAAGCTTTTGCTGTGGGGACGATAATCAGCAATTCTTATCATGACTTCGGCGCTCTCCCGTAAACGGTGTGTGTGAGTGTGTATGTGTGTGTGTGTGTGTGTGTGTGAATGGGAGAGGGGGGAGATATTGTCAAAGATTCAGTGTTTTTAAGCATTCTCTTTTCCAACAAACCTGCCAAAACTGCGAGCTGGCGTCAATAGTGGTTTTAAGAGATTGATAGAGACATGCTGCACCGAGTTTGCCAAGAACTTGATTATCAACTTGACATCTACAGAATCAGTAAAGAGACGCATATAGAGCACTTGTAATATGTCAAAAAAACTTTTTGAGGGTTTTATATATGACTGTAAATGTTTTGTGACAACATGACAAATGATACAGCTGCAGTAAGTGTGTGAAATCGCTTCAGTCATTTTTATTAACCGTGTATATACATTTCTTGAAGTGGTTGCCAACATTAGATCAATTAAGTATTAACGTAATCACTAATAAATTAGATCGTAACATAACCAGTAGTAAAATAAGAACGAGGTAAGAAGGAATGTACCATTCGTTTGAAATTTTTAACACACGTTCCTCAGGTCATTCATTTTGAGAAAAAGTGTACACGAAAGCGAAACCTTAATGTTAGTTATTTCAGTGAAAGGAAATTCGCCTTCTTTAGAAACAAAAAGCCTTCATGTTATACGATTTCTTTACTTGCAGTCAACTCATAAATCAATAAATACTATTTTAACTTTACCACCACAATCCAACAAATAATTTCTCGACTGGTTCGTCTTGCAATCTCTACCTGACGGCGCTTAAACTCCTTCTCACATCCAAAGATTCTCCGTCACTATAGCTGGTACTGCCAACATCGCTCTTTGGTTTTCATGTGGATCATGGATCAGCTCTTTACTCAAAAATTTATCACAGGAAGATAATTAATCGTGGGTTCGTATTCGGCAAAATGTGAAGCTGGAATTAATATATTGGTGTGTAAACTCCCTTTTAGCATTAAGAATAAATAAGAAATTTTAGCTGGCTTAGTGCAAGATTCGTTCATAAAACTACACGAATCATAACCAGTAATCAATAGAACAGAGAAAATTATTATGTTATAAATTGGCATCAAATTTTCCAAATTATTGAAATGTGGAATAAACATTTGAAGAAGGGATTTAGAAAAAATGTGCTTTTTTGAAAACAAGTTCTGGCATTACGATTAATTTTCTGACGGTTCAAACAATGTAAGAATATATTTATATCAAAAAGATTTGTATGGTGCTACATGAGACAAGACGCATACGGTTTTATAGAAGTTGGATCTAAAATGCCGAGAGAGGAAAATAATTCATACACTATTTAAAAATGGGCTAGCTACAACAAGAACGGAAAATCACAAGGGAATCAGTTTAAAAATCTATCAATTCAAATTGTTCTTGTATGCAGAAGATTAAATCATAGCGGTAACAGGAAGAAACTAAAAATAGCAAAAACCTTCAAGGAGAAAGAATCAATAGTCGTCCATTTATTGACAACAATTCCAGAGCAGAGAAATTAGTAAATGGCATACAAAAAGTATAGTATTTGGACCGTAAATCGACAAGAATAAGGCTAAGATCGTGAAAAACAGCATAAAAGAAAACAAACTCAAAAAACACAAAATTAAAAACAGGAAGTAACAGGTTTTTGTTATTTAGAAGTCATAATTACAGTTAATGCCCATCATAAAGACGATACGAAAATCCCTTCAAACGAAAGAAGCAAGTACGTAGTTACAAAAAATGAGTTAAAAAATTTCCAAAAATTCTGTGTATAGAACAACGCTCACCAGAAAATTGAGGTTCGGCTTTTGGAATGCGATAATAATTAAAATAGAGTGGTTCTGTATTTGGTGCTTATTAATACGAAATACCTGCGTCTATTCAGCTCGTATAGCTAATCAGAAGAAATTTAATGTTCAAAAAATGTGTAACAATTCCGCTCCAAGTCCATTAGTCACTGCCAAGTACAATCATTGTCTCGCCAATAAATTTTCATCGCACCATATTTCCGAATCAAATTTGGTAAAAATATTTAGCCCTATTCTTAATTTTACTCTTAACAAGCTAGCAGGCATAATTTTACTTACCAAACAAATGAAGGTGTTGAAATGTTTAGCCACGTACTTCTGAAATCAAAATTTTGCTTCATTTTTTTGAATTTCCATCTAAACTAAATCAATACATTTCTAAATGTGCTTATTTCTAATGATTGGTATTATGTATTCAATATAAACTATTTGTATTATGGTTAGAAATTGCGACTTTAACATCTGATTACAAGAAAGTTTTTTCAGTTTGTAAATATTGTAGTTTTTTCATATCGGATATACTGGGAGCTAATTCTTGAGTTACGATAATTTATTCTGATTTATGTTAAACAGGAGATGTGAGAGCACGCAATCTTGTCAGTCTTCTACATTTATGAGACACCATTACAAAAAATACTGATTTGATTTACAGTGCAGATGTACTGGTACATAAATAAAATTTGCATAATTATTAGTTATTGAAATAGATCGAACCTAACCGCATCCTTACATTAACAATATATATGACCGAGCATCAGAAACAGTTTTCTTATTCCAATGTGGTGTTGTCACCGAGAGTGGTGGTGTAACGGTTACCGTTCTGGCCTCGCATTTGGGAGGTGGCAGTTCGAATCCCCGTCCGGGCATCCAGATTTGGGTTTTCCATGGTTTCCCAAATCACTCCAGGCAAATGCCGGGATGCTTCCTTCAAAAGGCCATGTCCGAATTCCTTCCCATTCCTTGCCCCCCCCCCTCCCCCCACCCCCCATCCTTTCCCGTCTCTAAAGATCTCGTTGTTAAGAGACGTAAAGCAGATAAAAAAAGTGGTGTTGTCAAACCTTGCAACAACTGCTTTTAGTTTTCCTTAATTTGATATTTTATAGATAGTGAAGTAAGGAAGGAAAATATAAATATGTAGATTTCTACATCATTTTATTTTAAGATCTCCTAAAGTCTAATAATAATGGTTTTCATTGGTCTGTCATTTAGGCTGTTAGTTAATGAGCTTCGATACTGATAACCAAAGCAAAATGTATTTTCGTCTTTGGTTGTTTGATTGTAATGTCTTCATTTATTTTAGATTCTGGTATTCCCGTTTTTATTTCAAGTTCTATAATTTCGTGCTTTCATCTCCGAGATTTCTTCAATGCCTGTTCTTAAATACAACAGGTTGACAACTTGACATTAAATTTATTAGTAAAATGCACATTTAACAGTAGTAAGTTAACATAATAATAATTCATAATTATTAGGCCTATTGAAAATTACTTCTAGAAAATATAAAATCTCATAAATATAATTATTAACTCTTTATGTATAGACAGTTAGTTTATGACGCTGATAGAGGAATTTAAACTTCTGTTTTGTTAAACATTTACAAAAATATAATTTTTATTTTAACTCCTTACAAAAAAAAAAACAAAACAAAAAAAACCACGTAGCTTAACACGTATGTATACATTTGAATCGAAACTGCTTTTGTTGAAATGGTATTAAATATAATTTTAGTATGTCCGAGGGTGTGTGTCAAGTATATGCACATAAGATTTCTTCTATTATTCGGCAGGTAAATGAATTCATTGTATTTATATTCTGTTGCTGGGTTTATCAAAATTCTCAATGTTTCGGTTGTGGTCAACAGTTTGTTGTTGTTGAAGCACTAATAGTAATTTCATACAATAGGATACTTTCTTGCTGACGCCTGAAAACAGTATTCGTAATGAAAACATTTCACAACAGAATATCGGAGCGTAAAGAAATAAGTTACGTAAGAATTATGATGAGACGAATCCCCTGCCGCCGTTTGTAAGAAACGGCGATACCAATGATCAGCTTATGAAACAGTGAAACACGAGTTATAAAAATCAACCGTTGGATCTTGACTCGAACATTTCCACACCACGGAACATCCATATCTTAGAACTGTTTCGGGGCGTTATTTAACTGCCTTGCTGAGATAACAATCCAGGTCAATGAACTCTGAACTGTTTCGAAACGATCGTGATTTCAAAACACAGGGCTCTCATTGCCTTATATAACACTGTGGATTTGTTTCTTTTCTTTTCTTTTGTCCATTTTCTGTCTGCTCCGTGGGAATTGTCATTTTTCGATTTTTTTTTTGCCGGAAGATGATAATGCAGTATTTCATAATACAATTAGACGAAAGCTGATTTACGATCAAATCAAAGAGTTTTATGTATACAATATTTTGCTTATTAAATGAACAATTTTTTAATAGCTGAGTTGAAAAGAGACATCATTCTTTTAACGTTATGAATTAGACAGATTTGCCTGTTCCAGTACGCATTGCTTCGTTTCTCCCCTTTGCTCTGGGTATTTTGTTCTACTTCTATTAGTATTACGTTACTTTTTCCATAAAAAGAATTTATTGCTTGTTGTTTACAAAAATCAACATTGCTGATTCTGTCGGGTCTGCTGCAACCTTCAAAGGTCATTCGAAATTGCTTTTCTTCTTCTCTGTTTTTCTTTCTTCTTTTTTCTTCCAGCTTCACTATCATACACTAGATTTAATATTTTCATTGATTTTTAAACTTTCCTCTCGTTTCTTGTTAGGTTTTGTTCATTGTGTTTTCTGTATTCTGAACAGAAATCAACCTGTTTCATTTTCTGTATTTTTGTAAAATTATTATTTTTCTTCTAAACAGAGATATTTACACGAAATACAGCAGCGAATGTTAAGTATGCACAGAATGAACTGTGGTCACAATCGTGACAGTCGGGTATGCACAAGTTAAGCCATACCTAACAATAAACACTTACCATAGTTACAGCACTTCTTAGAAATAAAAACAAATTAAAATTTCATATACTGCCGGTTGATATCAATTTTTCATTTCATTCAGATTTTGTCGTTTAGGCAAAATCTATGTCTACTTTCAGAATTTTTGTCGAACCAACAATACCGTAATTTAATAACATACACGATCATTCTTTTTCATCTATGTAACTGTATTATATATTAGTCATCACAATATTGCAAGCAGGGAAAGTCATGCAAGATTTATATTTAATTTAATTGCTATACTGCGCATGCTCCGGTGGCAATTTACCTACATAGCCTTTACCCTTCCTTGAACTTGCCTACTTTTTCCCTCTACGAATTTTAATTCCTTTCAACGTTTCTAATAAATTATTCATCATTTGCCTTAGTAATTTATTCCAATCCCCTATTCCCTTATCTACGAAAGACAATTTTCCCACATCTTTTTGCCTGAAATCAAATGTCAACTTGTCGTCATGGTCATCTTTTCCCTTCCATGTACCTGATTTAATTCTTCCACCAACATCATTCCACGCCTTATCATCAATATATGCCTTGTACACTCCCAGCACTATCTTCACCCTACCCCTGTCTTCCAACGAGTCCCATACCAACTCCTTTACCATATCACTTTTTTTTTTTACTTATGGCTTTACGCCTCGTCGACGTCGAGGTCATTAGAGGCGGGATGGGACTGGCGACATGGAATTGGAAGGAATTCGGCGATGGCATTTCTGAAGGAAGTATCTCGGCATTCGCCTGGAGTGATTTGGGGAAACCATGGAAAACTCAAATCTGGATGCCCAGACGGGGATTCGAACCGCCGTCCTCCCGAATGCGAGGCCAGAACGTTAACCGGTCATCAACCATGCTCGGTTTTATCATATCAGTTACTGATTGTGTTCTGTATTGATTTCCAGAGACAAATCTAGCAGTCCCTCTTTCCACCCGCCCCCCTCCCCCGAACTATTGTATTTGCATGTGGCTCCCATACTACGCCTCTGGTACATCCCCTCAGCACTTTCTCCAATAAATGAAGGATTTTGAAATTGTTTTGCTAAGCGGTTCTGACAAACCGGAGTATAACGTTAAACAGATTACAAGTGACTAACTCACAGCTTCTCACTATTAGAAGAGGTCACGACAAAAGTTTAACTTCTTTTTTGTCCTGATTTTTAGGTCAATGTTACGTACAAACCATTGCTGTTTTCTTCCAACTCGTAAACTATCAGAGATCGGTTCGCAGCATATTTACAAATTTACTTTGATTTTACCATCGCTTCAGCTGTTTCACAAACAAGCCGACTTGTATTGTTTCCATCCCATCCCTTATTTTATGTTCAGGCATCGTGGACGATGTAACTATTATATCAAGAAAACAATGTAACCCGTCGTGTATGAATAATACGCTAGTGCTTCACTTCGTTTGACAGGATATCCCATGTTACAGGAGCAGCAAACCTTATTAACACAGTTATCAATATGTTTCTGCTGTTATGCATGTTGAATAGGAAGAAAATTATCATTCGTCAGCGACTTGAAACGATCAGGGAACTAGAAACTTTGATGAAACAGCAGAAACCGATGCTCCAGTATTTCTTCTGCTTGCCTTGTTTTCTATCTTTGGATTTTGGCGCTCAGACTCATGGGAGCAGTTGCAGCTGGACAGTCACGTGACTTGTTACCCTGTCGGCGCGCTGCCGTGACAATTAGTCGGCGAACAAGGCCTTACAAGGAGGAACCACAACTATTCCTGCTGGGGGATCTTGATTTACCGAGCAGTTTAGCGTGGAACATGGCCCCGCTACAAGAACTCGTTTCGTTTATTTTTAATTTTAATATTACAACCTGGACCGTAACAAATGTGTTTTCGTGCGTTTCCGACCGTTCCCCCGTGAGAAACGGTTCCCAGCTTCAATAATTTTGTCCTCATTAGTAAACAGCTATTGGCTGTCAGCGCTAGGGGGCAGGAGGCGGGGGAGTTGGGTTGGCAACCTTGTTTACGGCACAGTGGCCCGTGTAGCCTGGCAGGGCTGCCAACCAAAAAGAAAAGGGCCGCCCAGACATTTACAGTGTGAGCTGACGGCTGTCGGAGCAGATTTCGGTGTGGTATTGGCCGTCAGTCATTTGAATGGTCTGATCAAATTCTGGACGCTCTTGCGTCTTCCGCAATTTATTGTAAGTTATCTGCAACGTCTACTTCACAAATTGCTTTCAATCTGATGTCTCCGGTGTTGAGCCTATGTTCCAGTTCAGTTCTTCAGACTTTACTGGTTGAGAAAAGACGCCAGAAAACTTGAAAATACGCCCCTAACCACCTCGACGTCGACGAGGCTTAAAATCATAAAAAAAGCATAATTTAATTATTATGAATACCAACAAAATGATAGGTTTGGTTACAATATCTGTGACGTCAAACGTTGGGCCGATTTACAATTGGCTAGATATGTTACTACAAAATGGAGTTTATGGACATTATTTCATAACAATTTAATACACTCTAAAGCAACTGTAAACAAATGAATTGACAGAACACTGAACGAAAAGAATGTATTTAATTTAAATTGACATATTAATGGGTAGTTGTTTTTTGTTTATTTATATTCTTACAATGTAGATGTTTTCTTATACTTTTTGCCCAGAGCTGCCGATATTCAAAGTTATGGGCAATATTTAACAACAGCTGTATTTAACTAACCTGCTGGGAAGAAATGAGTTGCCAAAATACTGCGTCATACATATCATTTTTGACGGGTTTAGTAGTTACTTTTAAACAAATTACGCATCAGTGTTTTATAGTCACAAGCAAGCATACTGATTTTGATGAATGTGTCAGCCTTATCAGAAAACTGGACCAAATGCTTTGCCTAACAGAATAAATTGTATGAATTTTCTGTACAACGTAAAAGCGTTTCCTAGATTCTGTGAAAGGTGGCAACATTTATGGACTATTCTGCTATGTTTATCTGATATTTCTTGCATTATCTTCTCTCAGTTAGTTCCGTACTATTGCAGCGGTTTATCAGTACTAAAACTGCTCACTATTTTCAGTTATTAAGGGAAGATAGAAGAAATGCAGCTTCACATTAATAACATTTACCTACAATTCATCTATTTTTCCTCGTAGACTTTGGGACAATATATTCCGTAAGTATAGGAATGTAGTCAAAAGGTGCTAAGCTTATAAATCATTGTCACAAAAACATGTACCCAACCAAATTAGTTTCGCATTTGTCAGCAATGAGCTTAGGCTTAGCCTACGGTAGAAATACGAAACGAAACACAAAGTTCTTATAATGATACAGTGATAGTTCACCATAATTTTACCGAGCGGTAAATTTTATAATTACTGGTTTTTTAAATAAATTGGGCATTACTATTATTATATAGTCACCAGCTGGCGTAGTGGTTTTGATGTATTCGTCAGTCTTGCAGGGTGTACTCGTATATTATATTGAAATAGCTGTTACACACGTTTTATTGTATTTCCTTCAATATTCTAAATAACTTTTTAGTGCTGTATTTTTAATTGTTGCATAATTTATTAAGGTCATCAACAAAGTGAGATTTTTGAACTTGCTTCCCAAGTATGATAAATGTTATCGATGGTTCTATGAAATGCAGAAATATGATTGGTTGTCCTTCTAGCAGATTCGATCATGAATTACTACTCCTCTGTCTTGGCTTGCCTGCTATTTTGCAAGCCTTTTACTAAAATGTTGAATTCTTTCTGAAAGACTTTTGTTGTAAGGCTTATTTTTCTTGGTATCTTGTTTAAATGTCGGGAGATGAATTTCTGAGAAACCTAGGGGGGGGGGGGGGGACAGGATAAAGAAAGATAACCTGTAATATGTAGAATGTGATTGCTAAATAAGTACTTCATGTATGCAGCTATGAATACTTCATGTGGCGTATTCTAGCGATGACCGTCAGAAGATGGAATACTTATTAATGAAACTACGTTAATAGTTATTAATAAAAAAACTGTTTTCACTCTCCGACGTTTCCAATCCCAACTGGGACAATCTTCAGAGTAACTGCCCCCCGCTGCGTGTGAGATGATTGCAGGTGGAAATAGAAACGTCGAGAGAGAAAGAAGTCGACGCAGCAGAAGTATTTTAATTAATATGAATAAGAGAGCTGTGAGAAGTACCAAGTTTTACAATACGTTGTTTTGTTGTTACACACGGTTGGTTGATTTGACTGTTATATACAACAGTATTATAATATTCTCAGGGGAAAGGAAACTATACGTGCTCAGACAGCTAAAAACATTTGTAATAACCATGCCGGCAGGTTTCTTTATCTTACAATCGCCACGTAACACTTTCACTGCTGACAACATTTTGCTGATCGTATCTTCGGGGAATTGTAACGATAGAAAAAAACGGATAATCTACATAACGCCGGTGCATTCACTGCTGCGACTAACTAAAAGAAATAAATAGCAGACTCATTCAAGAGTGTTAAAGATGTGACTAAGGCAAGTGCTAAATAGTAAACCAAAAGCACTAAAAAAGTTTAAAATTAAAATTCGTAATGAGCAAACGTAGAGAAATTACACTGAAATAAGATAAAAAAAGAATGGTGTGAAATAGATGCGTACCATGTGCTATATCACGATTAAACTATATAAAATTTAATTAACTACTAGGCTAACGTGGTTAGCAGGGTTGGTTACATGTAAACATGAGTGGCAGTCATAGGTAAATTATATTTTATTTTAAAAATTTAAAAATTACCACTGAAAGAAGTACCGTAATTTGCATAGTGTTTTTACTCCAAAAACGCCCCTTTTTTCCAGTGAAGTAGCCACGTCATACCCTAAGAAAAAGTATTCTTCCACTGTCTATTTTTACGGAGGTCATAAGTGTGATTCATTCCACAAACCTTCTTTCCACTGAGTCGCAGATATATTGTATTTGTAGACTCTTATGAGTAACATTTTCTTTTTGTTCAGGGCTTTACGCCTTGTCGACATAATTAGAGGACATTAGGCGTAAGAAAAAAGAAGGAATTTGGCCGTGGAGTATCGCAGGAACCGTCCCGGCTGTGGCCTGGAGTGATTCCAGAAAACTATGAGCACCGAAATCTGGTTGAACGGGAAAGGATTCGAACGAACGCCTTTACGAACGGCAAGCCCGAGTATTATCGGTCATGCATCGGCTCTGAGCATATTACCATACTTCCTCACATGAGTGCCTCGCCGGTTTTTCATAAATCTTGAAGGAAGACTCCCGGACGGCTGCGAGAAAGGACAGACAAACTGCGTGATGTCGTCCAGGATTAACTAACAAACAGAACGCGTTTATTCAGAATACAAAGTAAACAGTTCAGTTATTGATATAAACTTATTGATAAACATGCGTACACCCACTTTCACTTACAGGCAAAATCTGTAACCGAGATGATAAAAGAGCTGGAATAGGAATCATTGGAACACAGGAAGAGAGTGAAGAGAGTCATGTGAGTGTACAAGGCGTATATTGGTGACGAGGTGTGGAAAGATATTGGTGTAAGAATTATTAAAAGAAATGCATGGAACGGAAAAGATGACGATGACCACAAGTTTGCACTCGATCTCAGGCACAAGGGTGTGAAAAGATTTTCTCCCGTAGGTAAGGGGGTCAAGGATTGAAATAAATTACCAAGAGAGATGATGAATAATTTACCAAAAAAGTTGAAAGAATTTAAAGTTGACATTTGTAGAGGACAAAAGTAGGTGGGTAGAGGAAAGGAGGAAAAGTGGGCTCTATCGCAATTAAATACTTCGTCTAGTAAATGACGGGAAAGGTAAGACTAGAGATATAAGGTGCCACACTGATGCTTGTATGGATTGTTTCTTCCTCCGTGCCATTCGGGATTGGAATGCACCGAGTAGAGATTAACCACTCAGAATTTTGTGAATTGCAGTGTATATACAGGATGTTTAAAAAAGGGTGCAAAATATTTTAGAACATGATAGTATGCATCGAAACAATACAAAAATGTCAAATAAACGTAGAGTCACGATCGCATACTTTTTGAGTTAATAAGATGGGTCCCCCATCAGCCGGGAGGGCCCCCTGGTACATTTAACCCGCTTACCTCTCCCTCCCCTCCCCTCCCTCCTAACGTCAGTACTGGGCAGAGGCATGCATTACCGTAGACGGGCATGACATTGTGGACCTGTTATTAACTCCAAAAGTATGCGTGACGCTATGTTTATAGACATTTTTGTCTTATTTTGATGCATACTATCATCTCCTAAAATATTTTACACGTTTTAACAACCTGTATGTAGACCTATATATAGAAAAACTGAAACAAATTTAAATACCCTTTCTGTGTAGGAACAGCTCGAACCTGCACCAAAACATAGCTTGTGCAATAATATTTTCTATTTAATTGCATGTTCGTCAGGTTCATAGAAGTAATGATGGATTGCGGTATGTGATCACCATAAAAACAGGGAAGCTTCAGTACCTTGGCCACATCATGAGGAATAATAACCTTTATGAACTCCTGCAGTCTGTTATCCAGGGGAAAATACCACGAAAAAGAAGTGCTGGTAGAAGAAGACCTTCTTGGTTAAAAAATCTGGGAACATGGACCTCCAAGACAACTACGGAGTTAATCCGAACATCAACCACAACAGCCAAGATGGTTGCCGACATCCGGAACGGATAGGGACCAAAAGAAGAAGAAGGTGTATCTGGGCGCATGTCATGTCGAGTCAACGACCATATATTACGACTTTTTGTTACTGTGCAGCCACGAGACTAGGCCCTATTTTTTTAAGGGTTGTTTTGGGGGATTTCGCTTTGCTTGGAGCGCTCTTGATGCCGGTTGAGAGGCACTGGTGCCGCAAGCTAATACCCCGGTTCACGGCACCAGTGTAACTACAGATGCCCCTCAGAATGTTTTCGTGCCAACACTTTTTCGACCGCCACACCTGTGTCTAGTTTGCGGAAGCATTCGAGGTGTTTATCCTTGCAATACACGCGCCGGAGGAGTTTTACTACTTTGCTAGCAAGTCGTTAAGAGGATTAGTGAGGAACCTGCACTCAACTACTCGAGTTATTTGAAGACCGGTCTGTTTGCTGGCGACAGGAGTGTCACGCAAACAGACATAGCTACGACCGGCGTGTTCCGAAAATCAGTAACGAGACTCTAACACGGACTCGAGACCACAAGCACAACTCGTGTTACTCGTAAAAAATACATATATGTCTCACTTCAACACAAACTTCTAATGAAACAAATCAGTGCTTCATCCACACGAGTATTTGCTACCTAGCTTGGTGGGTGAGCGGTAACGCTCTGGCCTCGCATTCGGGAGGACGCGGGTTCGAATCCTCGTCCAGGCATCCAGATTTGGGGGTTTTCCATGGTTTCCCAAAATCACTCCAGGCGAATGCCGGGATGCTTCCTTCAAAAAGGCCATGGCCGAATTCCTTTCCGATCCTTGTTCCCAGTCCCATCCCGCCTCTAATGACCTTAGCCGTCGACGAGGCGTAAAGCAAAAAATAAAATAATAATAATAATAATAAAATCAAAGGTAGTGAAAGACTTATCAGACAGAAACCACTTAAGGTTTAATCTACTGAATTAGAAGAATGTGAGCAATACACTAATTTACCTTATGTCATCTAAACCCGGTTATTGTCTGGTTAAATTGTTTTATAAAATTTCAAGGCCCGGAACAAACAATAGACAGATAATGAATAAATGAATTTCTTCTAGTGAGTGATAACCGATTACATGTTCTTAGTTCTGTGAATCCTACTGGTCGATTTTGACGTAACACACTTTTCCTGCTATTACCCCAACCTCTATTTCCTCCTGACCAGATGTTACGGATGTTATTAGAAACATCTGAATCCATCTCCATCACATGAATATAAAAGCAGCGTATCTATCAGAATCGTGAACCATGAAAATTGCTTCCTGAAAACGAGTAATATTGATGGTTGTAGAAATGATATAAATGCAAATATGGATACAAACTAATGAATCATTATTACCCGAGCTAGAGTGCTCAAAGTGCAACATCAGTAGCTGCTATTACGCGTACAGACAAGAGCACCTTTAATCAAGGATGGTCCAGTTTAAATACCAATTTGAATCGTGTAACTAGTAATTGCTTAGGTTGGTACTACTGCTTGACGCACTTCAGTTGCCACGCAACCAGCATGCAGTGGTATTTATTTCCAGAAGGAGGAGTAAACTGGAAGTTCGTTCGGGTGTGGTAAACGCTTTATTAGTAAATTTATTACAAAAGAATGCGCCGAACAGCCGTAAATTTGTGACACGCTGAAGGTAGAATTTAGGCAATCGAGCGTGGCGGCTGCGCGGCAATGCTTCAGCATCGCATTCGGGAAGACGCGGGTTCGAATCTCCGTTCAGTCATCCAGATTTGGGTTTCCTACGGTTTCCCGAATTCACTGCAGAGAAATTCTGAGGTGGTTCCTTCAAAACGCAATGGACGAATTCCCAACCAGTCCTTTCTCGCCTATAATAACCTCGACGTAGAAGAATTAGACGAGGACGGGTTGTTAAAGATAAGCGTCCAAAAATAAGTTAAACTTTGAAAACTGTAGAGAACTTGTTGAAAATGAACCGCACTCTAGTCTTCAGAAAACTCTGACCATAAAAACAATGTTTTTTTGTTTAAGACATTTTGTCTCGTTGACATCGTGGTCATTAGAGGCGGGATATGATAAGGGGAAAGCATTGGAAAGAATTCGTTCATGGCCTTTTGAAAGAACCATCCTAACATTTCTCTGGAGTAATTTCGTAAAATAATGGATACCGAAATCTGAATGGCTGGACTAGGATTGGAACTATACTACCAGCTGTGTAATTTGAGTGTAGTTAATTGGAGAGGACTGAAAACTGGCTAAGTAGAATTTTATTTTAAGTTAATTTTTGATTATTAATAAGTTGGAATATGAATATGAAAACTCTTCGTAAAAAAAAATTCACTACTTCTATTCGGTACGTCCTTATTCACGATTCTGGAAATAAGGATTCATTTGTTAACGTCTGAAGATTTATTGAATAAATGATATGTTTTTCTCTCTGTGATCTACTGATTTGATGCAGTCCTCCACACTTTCCTGTTTTAAACTAGTCTCTTCATCTCAACATTGCAATTACTTCTTTCCTACACTTATCAGGTTGAAATTTTCTAATCTTTATCTTGCTCTACAATTCTTACCTTTCGTAGATTGCTCCTCTAACAAATTAACCCCCCTCCCTCCCCCCTCATGTCTTAAAATGTTACCCTCCAATCTATCTCATCTTTCTGTGAGAAACTTATGTAAAATTCCTTTTTCATCTGTCGTTCTTGGAATTTGCTTATTTCGTGTTTCATCTGCACATTTAATTTACATCATCTATTTATAATACAATTTTTCTTCTTCGTGGTTTGTCTGAATTCCAGGCTTCAATTATATGGAGTCCTTCTGTGTCTCAAGTCAAGTTTTGAATATAATAGATTATTTTTTTGAAGGAAGATTATTTTTCTGCTCCTTTCCCTGTCTTAAACACCGATCTTGCTCCGGTCAGTTTTTACGATTTCTGCTACAGTTCATGACTTCTGTTTTGAGTACAATATTTTTCCTTTGCAATTCTGAAATTTCTCACTGTTCTCGCCTTCATAATACATATTAACAGAAGTATGTTGAATAGCTGACTTATGAAAAGACGAAACTTTGATCTTGTGTAAAGCTGAAAATACCATATAATTTTACAGAACACAGGACGAGTTGATTTATTACTTGTTACGTTGTAATCGAGAAGACAAATCACAGACAGAAACAGAACGTGCAAAACTAGTTAAAATGCTTCTAAATTAACTATGAATCTTCGTCTATCCGGTAGCCAAAAAAGTAAATTAATATTTTTTTAATATCGATAAAAAAGTTAGTTCGTATAGTGGCAGCAACGTGGTGATTGAGTTCAAATTACTGGACATTCCGCTGAACAGACTGTTAAATGTAAAATTCAAATTACGGAACATTCACGTGTCCGTTAAAATCCAGGTCTTACTGCAGTGGCGGATCCAGGGGGGGGAGAGACTATGGGGCCTCCAGACCGCCCCCCCCCTCAAAAAAAGTATTTAGGTGCATCGTAACTTTTGAGATTTGGAGACCTTTTCGAAATCCGCTCAAGCCCCCACCCCCTCCCAAACGAAATACGTTCAAACCTCCCCTCCCCCAAATAAAAATTCTAGCTTCGCCATTGCCTTATCTGTTAAATTTTGCAAGCAAGCACCTTTAATATGAGACTGACACATAT
This sequence comes from Vandiemenella viatica, assembly GCA_031002005.1. Lineage (NCBI taxonomy): Eukaryota > Metazoa > Arthropoda > Insecta > Orthoptera > Morabidae > Vandiemenella > Vandiemenella viatica. The sequence goes on along the minus strand of JARYHS010012519.1, from coordinate 201,355,597 downwards.
AGACGTGACATAATATACTAAATCGCACTTTTTAGCATGTTTCTTACCGCATATCACTTGGTGATCCATATATCTATGAAACATGTAAGCTATGATTTGTACGGTAGGTGTATATTTGTTTGTTTGTGTAATGTATTGTTTATGAGTCTGAGACTGAGGACCGTCGAAGCATTCACATTGGTTATAACAGCCCTCAAATCAAACAGATTTTACGAAATGTTACTTTAAGAATTGTACATGGCAAACTGAAAGTTGATTAATAATGGCTTTGTATATTTTACGGGTAATTAATTGTGAATTTGTGTAACTAAACATTGTGTTTATGGAGAGAAACTGTGTAAATACTATTTAACATGTTGAAGGACATAATTATGCATGGAACATTGATTAATAGTTTGTGATTCTAAGTGTTGATGAGAGTTACGACGTTTGGAGTATCATGTGCGACGGTTTGGAATGGTTTATGTAGATAATTTTGCGTGTAAATACTTGTAAATATTTTTAATTTTCATTTCCGTGTGTTTCGTGATGATTGTGAATGATTTTTTTTATTAATTCTGATTGTTTTTGTATGGATTTAATTGTTAAAGTATTGTTAGAATTCGAGAAACGTCGGTCGGAACTGTTTAATCAATGTTTCTAAAGGGTCTAATTAAGCGCGCAGAGATGGCGAGCAGAGTGAGTTGTTAGTCAGTAGTTTTCGGAAGTGTGTGAGTTTAATCGCTGGAACATTTGTGTGTGCTTGTACCTAGTATCTTAGAATCGAAACGACGCCTATTGTATAATATTATTATAGTGCACACGGGAGAATAAACAAAGTGCAAGTGATTCTTGGAACTAGTTATTTCATGCAACCAACTACCTATCAAGGTGATTACGGGAAACCGCCGTAATGGTTGGTATGATGGTCCGGTGATTTAAACCTGAGTATTTTGTACTTCCCTAGTCCATTGTCGTGGTGCTTTAAGACGCATGACCACACTAGTAGATATTCGTTGGCGGCAGCAGGTGGTTAAATCTCCCCTGAACAGTGTACGAGTCCGGTTATTGCGTTACGGTTGACGTGTGGCCCCTCCCTGTTACTACCGGGTGGCCCGGGTTCGAGGTCCGGCACTTGTTTCCGGTCCAGTGGTCGCGCTAATAACAGCTCGCGCATCCGCGTTCCGCAGCCACTGTGCCCCGGGCGAGTGCCGACAACAAGCGTCAGCTGGCGACAAAGAGGATACCAACGTACATAAGTGATCTATTGGACTAGAGCAGCGTGTCTCAAACTTTTTAAACCTGAGGACAAGTAAAATGTCAACACCCAGTTTGGCTGGTGAGGGGGCGTCCATTAATTACGTGAGATCAAATAGGGGGGGGGGGGAGGGAGAGTCCGGCGAAATCTCACGAAACCTCACCAAGTGGGAGGGGGATGTCAACGGAATCTCATGTCAGGTTTTGAAATTCTTGCAGGATGGTAGAGCTAAAAAAAAAAGTTTACAAATGACGCGAAAGTCGAATATAGGGGGGAGGGGATTTTGGTCCAAAACCGACTCTATGGGGACTACAACTGCTCTTCGGAGCATGAGAGCTAAAAAAAAAGGTCTCAAAAAGTTGCGAGGTCGATTGGTGTCTCCGTCATAATCTCACGTCATTTTAGAGGCGAGGGTCCGACCAAATCTCACGAAGTCTCACCAGAGGGGAGGGGGGGGGGGGGGTCCGGAATTCCGAAAAAACGCCTCAGGTCATTAATGGACACCTCCTGAGCGTAACGCTCTGGCTTCGCATTCGGGAGGACGCGGGTTCGATTTAACTCCATCCATCCAGATTTGGGTCTTCCATGGTTCCCCAGTTACTTCAAGTGAATGCCGGGATAGTTCCTTCAAAAGACCATGGCCAAATTCCTTCCCGCTCCTTTCCCTCATACTTTTCCCTCCACTAATGACCTCGATGTCAACAGAAGCTAGAAGCAGAAAAAAGGGTCAACAGTATTTTCACGGATGACTTACGATATATGGACCCAGTGGTTTTACCTATGTCTATATTATCCCTATCAATCGTTCCGCGATCCATTATGACCTATACCTTAAACGAGATCTTCATAACACGATCATTAAAGGAGCGCAGATCTTTGATGCCAGCTGCTGGAAACGTAATTTATTACGGTAAAATTCAGCCGCATCTTCGAAATACCAGATTTTTTCCTGGTCGTTAATATTGTCATGATTTTTTTAAATATTTTTTTTATGGCTTCACTCCTCGTCAACGCCGAGGTCGTTAGAGATGGGAAAGAAAAGGGAAGGGTCTTTCGAAGAAATCATCCAGCTATTTGTCTACTTGGTGTTATTTCTGGAAACCATGGAAAACCGTAATATAGATGGCCGGACGGGGATTCGAACCAGTGTCCTATTGAATACGAGGCCTGAGCATTACCGCATACCCATCGCGCTGTGTTCGGTTTATAGGCTTATTGCTCATACTCCATTTAGCCTGACACACTACAAGTACTATACCCATTTTACGTGAACAAGTGTTTAAAAAAAAAAAAAAAAAAGAAATGTGAAGTTTTAATATTCTGGCTGCGGGCCTCGGTAGCGTAGGGGCTAGAGTACTTGCCCCACGTGGCGAAGGTCGCCGTTTCGAATCCAGCCGAGGGCATGGGTGTTTAAGTGTTGTGCGTGTGAATGCCATGTCCGTCCTGTGGTGTCCGTAATTAGAAGCTACACTGCACTGGGAAACTGATTCACTGAAAGAGTTACAAGAATCACATTGAGCTGGCGGTATGAACTTAGTTGCCAAATGCCAAAATAAAATAAAAATAATAATAGTAAAAAACATTCTGGCTGCGGGCAACCTGTTCGATCTTGCCGGTCCAGGGATGATCCGCGAATCAGATGTTGAGATTCACTGGTCTAGAGAACTGCCTTTGACACTACTGGACCGATGTTAAATACAATTCTTTCTCATTGGGGAAGATATCACATAGGCAACAGAAATAAATTTCCATCAATAGGAGTGTGAAACTGAAATTATAAAAAATGGAACAGAAAATCCGGAAAATTTGCTATAGTGTTACCATAAATTCATACTTTACGGTAGTTTGCCTAGCAGAACATGGACTGGTCTAAATATAATAAGAACGAACCGTGGCAGATACGCGGACTCGCTTTACAAGTGGAATGTAATTTGATCTTTGGAATATAACTGTGGAGCTCAACGTCAAACGAACCACCGAATAGTGGAAAAGTGTTCCTTTTGGCGTACTCCGGCCAGTTTAATGATTTACAGTATGTGAACAACAATTCATTATGTTTGTAGTTAGATATAGCCTGGTAACACGCACTATTGTTGGTCTATTACAGTAATTTTGTTTTATATTGTGTGCTGCTACGTGATGAGCTTAACCCAGTTCACGAGTAATTGCTCTTGTTTTACAGCGATGCAAAGCGTAATCTTCTCAAGAGATTTGACTGATTGTTGTAGACAAGGTGTAAACATTTTCTGAGAGTAATTTCGTCTCCATCGTGAAGAGCTATCTCCACTATCAAGTGGCCGCTGGGATGTAGTTTAATTGGCGCCGAGCACTGTTAATTGTGCTCGCGGCTGCCAGGGAGCCAAGCACCTATCCCATTTTCCTGCGTGCTTTTGAGGAGCTTAGCGAGCTAATAACAACGCAAATTAACAGCCCTTCAAGGAGAATAGAGGGCGCAGTACAGCGTGGGAGAATCACAGAACAACACCTCCAGTCACCCTCCGCTGAGAATACAGAGCAACAATAGGCAATACCTGAGATGAAATAGAATTGTTCCAGAGCTATAGATATCGTGTTTCACGCAGAATGCTAGATTTTTAAATAATCCAGTCAAATAGGGATTAAACCTCGGAATGAAAGATAAAAAGCTGAATTTTATGCACTACAAGTTTTATAATAACTCAAAATAAAATTTACAGTAAAGAAAGCGAGATAATGGTAAAAAAAAAAAAAAAAAGTTTTTGTGACCGTTGACCTTGAATATCTTGACTAGCATACACCAGATTCTAAGAGATTTTTGAACCAACTTATAAAATCACAAAACAAAGGTTTATGCAAATTTTCAGCTTGTTAACTTTCATTCCGAGGTTTGCCCCTTTTTTCACCTTATTTGACTGAATTAAAAGAATCTTGTAGTATTCGCGGTTCAGTGGATTATTATTAATTTTATGCACATTAATTATATTCGTTTTTATATAAATTAATTTTGGTTACTCACATTATTAAATTTACACCACTTAAAAAATTGGAGGAAAGGATGTGAAATGATAAGAATCTGGTTAAGACTAATGATACGTCAAGACCCGCCCGAAGGCAGCATTGTTCTGGGTGACGCAGGTATGCACTTGACCAGGGGCGGATCCAGGATTTTGGTTTGGGAGGGGCGTGAGTGGACTTTGGTTTGGGGGGGGGAGGGACTTGGCTTGAGTGGATTTTGGTTTTTGGGGGTTGAGGGGGGGCTTGAGTCGGGCAAGGGTAGTCTTCTCCAAAATTAAAATGTCGGGGGCGAACCTATATAATTTTTTTTGGGGGGGGGGCTTGAGCCCCCTAGTCCCCCTCCCCCCTGGATCCGCCCCTGCACTTCACCTCGCTGTCGCACCACAGTGGCGACATAGTCCACGTCTCTCCGATTTTATGTCTGTGAGCTTGAGAAACCCTTAAAATTTACTACTGTAGCAAATAATTATTCTTATTAAACATTGTAACGTGCTGAGTCTTGTTACAAACTCAAGATGACATCTCAAGACCTCTTTACAGACTGAAAAATACTGTCAAAAAATGTAGTTTAGAAATATCTACATTGATATCTGAAGTGACGGCATTCCAAGAAAAAGCTTACAGTATACCGAAAATATTAAAGAATGTAAAACGCACTAAAAAACCTCACGGTCAGTTTGTTAGTGGTAAAGTTAACCGACGGAAAATATTTTTATTACAGCGTTTTGAACATATATGTGCTCCGCGTACCGTAGGTCGCCGGTTCGAGTCCGGCCGAGGGCATGGGTGTTTAGTGTTGTATCTGTGAATGTCTTGTCCGTGTTGTAGTGTCCTTGTGTCAATAATTGATAGCAACAAATCACATTGAGCTGGCTGTATGGCCCAGTAGCCGAATGCCATTAAAAAAAAAAAAAAACATATATGTGGAGCAGTTAACAAAATGTCAAATAATGGAATTGTTAGAGGCACTGTAGTTAAACTTTTAAAAGTTTGTGGAAACTGTAATCTTTCCTCCTGCTTAGTATGGTTAAATTAAACCTACCCCAATTACGGTACAAAATACCATCTGTGGAAACCCGGAAATAATGCACATCAGGTTAAGACATTTATATAATTGTTTAGGATACCTATAATTAAAAATAATAAATGATTGGATTTTGATAATGTTACACAATGCCAAATAAATATGCGGAGGCGAATACTGAAGAGCTGGATAGTAGAACATGGCTAAGATCCAAACAGTGTAAACCGGAATCTTTAAATAGGTTAAACGATGTTATACACTGTTGTAACAGCCCCAAAGACACAGCTTTCCACCAATTGAGATCATTTAAATCGAGAGAGATAAGCGATGGTTAACTGTGAATTTATATATTTTTCCTATGATTATTTGGTATTTTAATGGACTAAAATGATGTAAATGAACTGTGATTTTATTAAAAACAATTATCTATATGAAATATCAATTTAAAGGCGGTTATTTCCGATACTGTGCAATAAATATGTTTGGAGGGAGATTTTGGGTGTTTGGAATTGTTTAATTTTGTCAATTTGATGTTGAAGCTCGCAAATATTTCCCACTTTCACTTAAAAGTGTTTTCTCGACCATAACCACACAATGTGTCCTGTTATGTTCTTACAACGAAATTACAAGCGAAGATGCTTACACTTTGTCTTATGTGCGAGCAGTTTCATTTTAAATGCCTCCGCCACACGATTTTTACAGCCGTTTTTCCGTCACCATCTAAATGAATTATAGGTCGGTCAGCAAATACTGCACCACAAATGGAAATTTCGTAAATAACACTACACACATTAGCAGAACGATTCGACAATCCACAGACTGTTGCAGCACTGAAGGGCAACTAGTGCTCCATGTCGACCGGAAGTTAAATGCTGGGGGAGAAGTAACAAGTGCGTCGTACTCACTCCAAGCTGTCCTGTGATTGGCGGATTGCCAGTAGATCGCCTGACGTATGAGAGGGGCGGAAGCCATTTTCCGGTCCGGTCGGCCCGATTTTCCGCTTCACTCCGTCTTCCTGTCATACTGACCCCCAACTCTACCAGACACCCGCCGTACAACCTGCTGCTAGGCGGCCTCGATAGCGTGGGGGCTGACCTCCGCGTGCTGAAGGTCGCCGGTTCGAGTCAGGCCGAGGGCATGGGTGTTTAAGTGTTTTATGTATGTGAATGTCGTGTCCGTCATGTGACCATACTTACTGTCTCTACATTGTACTGGAGAAACTGAAACACTAGAAGAGTCGATAATCACGTTGAGCTGGCTGTATGGCCTATGTAGCCGAATGCCATTAAACAAAAACTGTCGACAGGATCCAAAACAATTTAAAGTTTTACGAGAATTACTAGCTCTAAAGCGTACTTTGGGAGCGTCCATAAACTACGAAGCTCCATTTTGGCCTCCTGTGAACGCCGCCTCCCTCTTCACTACAGTTAACTCGACGTGGCTTTTTCCTCTATCTCCCCACTTCCGCAGCGTGGTACGTAGCTTCTTTTCTTATCGATTCCAGAAGATATTTTGTACTGTTTTTCTCTTGTCACACTACCGTAAATTACATACGGAGATAATTAAATGACAGAAATAAATATTCATAAGCTGTTATGTGTTCTGTGCCTTATTTGAACTGTGACAAATAATATTAATCAAAAGCTACGTGATTTGTCTCGGAATCAACCCCCCTCTTTACCCCCCCCTCACCCATGTAGTTTTCCAGGCATATCCTCCCTCTCTAAACCGACCCACGTAGTTTATAGACGCTCCCTTGCTAGTTCGCTGGTCTCACCCAATTTCCAATGTCTTGTGTGGTCAAACAATGATATGTTGGGTAAATCTTATAATGTTCGTGCGGAGGAATTTCTGGTACTGCTTCTTCTTAGGTGGCATCTATTAATTACGTGTGGTGTTTTCCGGAAATCTCGACATCCCCGCCCCCCCCCCCCTTCCCTTCCGTGGAGAGATTTTGGTGAAATCTGGTGGGATCCCCTCTTTTTTTTAACTCTCCTGTTTTCAAGGGCGGTTAGACACCTCTCCCCTTCCCCAACGTTGGGATCAACGTCGTTTTTAGCCCTTTGTTTTTCTTTAGCTCTACTACGTGAGATTTCTGTCAATTCCCCTCCCTTGTTTAGGTTTCCCCTCCCCCTCTTGCACGTAATAAATGGACGCCACTTATGATGCGATACCCGTTTCCTTGAGTAGGCGGTTCCCATGAAGGATGCACCCCTCCATGGGAAATCTGCTGGTGTAATGAATTGGGGTGGTTTCCCGGTGCCTTCCCTATTGTGTGTGATTGTAAATGAGGATGGCTGTGACAATACGTGTGTTCTGTGAAGAGTGTTTGTGCTATATGAAATGAGAGATGAATAAGGTAGAGGGAGAGCCACGGTGCCGGCCAATTATGGCCTGCTGTTCCGAAAGACACCAGGGGATCGCCAGGTTTAACGTCCCCATCAGATTTACTATTCAGCACCAACACTGCCATATGTCCTCATCCCACACGCACTTCGAAAAGATTTGGGACTTGACCCGGGACTTCGGCGCAAAATCTCGCCCAAACCCTCCACGGCGCCTCAGCCAATGGGGCAGACTTTATTGCTGGTAGAGAAGGGAGAAAAAAATAGAAGCCGAGGGTGTGATATAACAGTGAATGAAACAATGTAAAAAAACAATGGATCACCGATGATTTCGTTATAGATACCCAAACTGAATCGTGAATATCCTAGCCTAATTATCAATTCACAATTTTACAACTCCTTGGTAGGTAACGAGGAGATTGATTCCGTATCACAAAGTTACGCTAAATAGGTGAAATTTGTCGGCCTACCGTGTATTAGGTCACCAGTCAGGTGCCAGATTTTACAATTTGTAGCAGAATGACCAAAAATGGGTCATTCCGTACATTTTTATATATATATTTTGCATATTTATATATATAAAAAGAATAGAGAGAAATTATCGGAAAGAGTTGTCAGTGTGTGTGTGGCTCGTGAGCCAGACGCGCCAGAAGGTCGCGGCAGCCTGGCGGCGGCCAGGGACAATGGACACCAGCTACCCTTCTCACGCAGTCGGTCAGGCGTATAATCCCTTAGCTCCGGGGAAACGGTAAACTAAGGTGAACAAACTACCCGAGCCCAAGTTTTACGAACGGGGAATTTCGGAGGTCACAGATGACGGAAATGTCCGAGGCTATCCCGAGTTCACCCGAGTCGAGGAAGACAAGGTTCGCCTATCGTGACAGCCGAAGGGAGGAGCTTAAAAATGGCAGAACCAATCGACAGAGACGTTCCTTTGCATTTTGTAACGATGGTGTATTTTTTTTCATGTACACCACGAGGGTAAGAGGAGGCTTTTTCCGGCGGACGCTAGAGAGAGGACTTGGTTCCGAGCCTTCAGAGGAGAAGGAGCGGATCTGCCGAAGCTGGAGATCGCTCTTGGCTTCGAACCTGAGGGTTAATAAGCGTGTTGTACAGTGAGGTCACTGTGCACGCATCCATTGCGTTTGCACGGACGTGGTGCTTTGTCCGCTATAGCCAAGGGGCTATAGTACTTCCGCCGTCGCGGGAAATACATCGCCGTCACGGTAATCATCCTACAAGTGCAGTGTGGTACTTTTATTCGGTCATTGAGTACAGCCCTGTAACGGCCACTGAATGATTAGGAGTTCTCGCACCCCCAAATATTGAGCTAGCTGGGGCAGACTTTCTTAAAGCCACACTTGGTGGATAATATAAATTATCCTGGCGCCCGGCATTTGAGATTGAATACAGTTGATGCCAATACTGTGTTTGATTTATGGTTCCCGATCATTGTGACGGGAGCTTTCATTTAAACAAATCAAGTGTGTAGCTTTCTTGCTTGCCAATTGACATTGGGAGTTTGTTTCAAGATTAATTTAAAGGTGGTTGTATTTTGATGCTTTTGTTTATTTGTTAATATGTGTTGGCAATTGTAAGAAGAGGCTTTGCATAGTTCTTTTTATCATATTTCAATGTGTCAATGTTAACGATAAATAAGCCTCGCCTGTACGCCATTTGAGTACCAAATAAATTAGCGGCCTAAGGTTTCTTTTAATCATATAAAAAGAAGTAAAAGGTTTTCACCCTTACCTCCCCACCCGCGCTAAACCGCCACAAATTACAGCATCGTCGTCCTTTATTGTTATAAAGAAGATGGGGAGGAGGTTATTATCCTAAGATACATCTTCCCTCCGTCATCATGGAATGACATAGTTTTTCGGTTGGTTGGTACTATCTTTGGAGTTGATAGATGCGAAATACAGCCAACCAGATGCATCCGTCAGGCTATTAGTCTTGACCGGTTTCGACCTTCTTAAGATGGTCTTCTTCAGAAGTAAATGTTAATATAGTAGACGAAGCGTGCTTGGTGCAAGCACATAGTCATCTCAACCCTCTAGTATATTATCATGTACTTCTGAAGAAGACCATCTTAAGAAGGTCGAAACCGGTCAAGACTAATAGCCTGACTCATGCAACTGGTTAGCTGTATTTTACAACTATCAACTATCTACCGTTGTTGAGAGCAGTATGTTTAAAATCATATCTTTGGAGTAGTTTTAGTTCTTCCTATGGCCTCATGTGACACTCGCCTGCTGGTCAGTGGGTTGGTGGTGCGGTGTACGGCACCGTAGATCTGAGCAGCCAGCATCCGAAAGCGTTTGGCGATATTCAGGATTTTCAAGGTATCATAGATCGTTTCAGATATAGAGCATGCTTCATTCTTCTGTTCTTTAGCAAGAGAACCCATAACAGCTGACATCAGGCTGAATTCCCCTAGCACAGGACTAGCTTATTCTATCTCCAGCGTGATCAAAGTGTAATAAATGGTAACTCCTACAACCCGTCCATCTAACAGAGGTGACTCAAGGTCAGTACGTTCTATCGCCACTCCGCTGACATAAACCCTACATGCGAAAGAGAAATTCATCACTCGCCTTTCTAGACACAGCGGTCAAATCGGAGAGTTAGGTACGGCATAGGCGGTGAGATATAATAATAAATCCGTGTGGTCGTAATGACCTGGTGACAGGATTTCTATTGGTTGCGCACTCCATCCCTGTCGTAGCCACTTTAACCCAACCCGGCAATCCTACCGGGTACACAGGACATACAGTTTAACTTGGAACCGAACCACGGAGGCGTTCAGGCGTACTTCACATTACAAAGCACGCTGTGTCAGAGGTGGAGGTCGGGTTAACAGCCTATGTAAATCCCCCCCCGAGACATGACTTGAACAGGGGACCTTTCGATCTCCAGTCAGACGCCTTAACCACTGAGCTACCAGACCACTCAGGTGGTGAAGTGAGTGGTGGGGGCCATGGGATAGCGACCTTGAGGCGCCAGTTCAGAGTGAACAGGGTACAGCTGTGACCCCAGTGAACTTTCTTGCTTGATCACCGGAGAAATAGCGTGTAGTCATGTGCTTGCTCGTTGAGCGCAGTAGATGTCTGCTGGAGTTGCAGCTGCTGCCAATCCAGCCTTAAGCTATGTTCCCACGACGTCTTCTAATGGAGGCCGAACACCGCACGCCGAAGTGCAGTTTAGCCCTCGCTACCCCGCTACCACCTCCTCACCACGTAGCCTAGTGTTTGGCACAGAGCACTTTACAGCAACAGAAGGGTTGCGCACCTCTGCTGCAAACCGATGACAACAGCGCACCACTACACACGCCTGTAATGTTTACCGACACAGAGTGTGTAGCTGCGTCTCATCTCCGCTAGCAAAGGCGGCCCCGTTCCCATGGCGTGTTGTTGGCTATCCGTCCCGTCCTGTCCCGGGAGACCTCCGTTAAGAGACGTCATGGGAACGCAGCTTTAAGGTGACTGCTCACGGCCCGTGATTTTGCGGGCCGCGCCGGTCCAGCTCGCACCACGGGACCGTGGGAATAGAGCGCCCGTAGCGGCCCGTGCTTGCCTGTGGTGACGCTTCCCGATCCGTCGCCAGTCGGTAACATCAAAGGCGTTTGTAGTGGTGCGGGTTTATACTTTGAGCAGTAGGACATACAGTGTCTACGGCATAGGTGCCCACCCTTTCCTCACGTGCTGTACAGTCCTTTGAGCGGGTTGACGTGTTACTTGTGAGCTATTACACCTAGCTGAGGTAGTCAAGTCGTGACCTTTCCTTTAATTAGTGTGGTTAATTAGCTGACGACAATCACCAGGTCAGTAGAAGACAGCGTGTTATGGACGAGAAAGCCCATCTCATCACGAAAACATGAAAGTAGCTGCTCATTCAGTTTTATATTAAAACGCTGTTAGTAAATTTAGATTCACCAAACTGATGGGAATTATTGTAAGGGGGATGTTTGAGTCATCTAAAAACATATATTTTTTCTTTAAAACGTTAAAAATCTTATGTAAAAAAAGTATACAAATTTATTCAAACGGCAGACTTGACAGCCTGCGGTGTTAAAAAAATGTACTAACTGGATCGTGCCAAGTGCTTCGTTATTGCCAATTTTAAAATGGAGTAGTTTTTTAACATTCCTTTTAAAATAAAACAATCATTTTAAAACAAGTATAAAATAATTTACTCAATTTAAGATTTTATTATAAGTATTTTTTACGTTTTTTTAAAAAAAGAATATAAATTTAAATCACTCAAATATCTTTGAGTAAATCATAAAAAAACTGGTTTCAAAAAGTCTTACTTTGTAGAAATGGTATGGAATAAACTGAACAAAGTCGCATGTTTCTAAAAAAATATTTAAAAAAGTCAATATCTCGTATATGGTGAGACTTTCCTAAAATATATATATATATTTTTTTTTTGATGCAGTAGGAAATGATGTGACCTATTGCGGTATAGCAGGTTACCTAAAGAAAAGAGTAACAATAATAATTACTCTGTGAAAAAAAATTGGTAGCTAGGGTAACGTTTAGAAAAAGAGAAGATAGCTTTAAGATCGGACGAGCGTGATGAAAAAAGTTGATGTGTTCGCTTTGAGCTTTAAAAGTTGCAGCTAACAAAGAACTTGTAAAATATTCGGATCTTTAAGTATTTTATAAAAGGGAATTAAGTCATAGAAGTTTTATTATTTATTTGAAGTATGAAAGAAGAATCTAATAAGCAGTAAGCTGAAAATTCACTCACTCATGAGTTAAAATCGATCTTGTATCCCACCTACGACACAAAAATAAGAATATATAAAAATACAGCCTTAAAAAGGAGTACAATCATAGAAAATACGACATGCATGTATTTTTAAAATACGATACTGTCTGCGGTTGCAGGAGTATCATTTCGTTCCTGGACGCCATGTGTATTCTAATTTTTGCCTATCTCTACAGTTCTTTCCTTCGACTGTTCCCTCCACCAACAAATTAACCAATCCAGCATGTCTCAAAATATATCCTATGTCCTGCCTCTTCTTCCTGTAAGGCTCTTCCACAAACTTCTTTTCTCAACCATCATTTCCATAATACGTTCATTTCGGACTTCATCTGTCCACATAAGCATCCTTCTCTACCACCACATTCCAAATGCTTCAACAATTTTCTTATTTGTTGGTATTCATGAGGTCCATGCTTCGTTACCATAAACAGTTGTGCTCCACACGTAGCGTTTTAAAAACTTCTTTCTGGGCCTTAGATCAGTATTTGAAACTAAAATATTTCTCTTTTTCATGAAAGCTCTTTTTGTTTGTGCTATTCTCCTTTTAACATCATTCCCTGATTCTGCGATCAATGGTAACTTTACTTCCTAGATAGTAGAATTCATCTGTTTCTTCTATCGCAGCCGATCAAATGTTTATATTTAATACACTATTATTTCTGCTACTTTTATCACCTTCGTCTTGTTTTGGTTTACATTTAGTACAAAATCTTCCTTCAGTATTTTATTCATGGCATTCAGTAACTGCTCAATACCAACAATCTGTTCTGTTAACAGGACAGTATCATCGGCAAATCGTAGCATACCGATTTTTCTCGTTGAACGCTTATGACACATTCAAATGTTTCTTTTACTTCTTTTATTGCTTTCTCTAGATACAAACAGAATATTAGTGGAGACAGACTACAACATTGTCTCACACCGTTTACAGTTTACACGATGGTAGAAACAAGCTCGAGCGTGGTGGGTGAGCGGTTAGGGCTCTGGCTGCGCATTCGGGAGGACGCCGGTTCGAATCCCCGTCCGGGCATCCATATTTGGGTTTTCCATGGTTTCCCCAAATCACTCCAGGCGAATGCCGGGATGCTTCCTTCAAAAATGCCATGGCCGAATTCCTACCCGTTCCTTGTCCCTAGTCCCATCCCGCCTCTAATGACCTCGACGTCGACGAGGCGTAAAGTCGTAAGTAAAAAAAAAAAAAAGTAAAATTACACAGCACAGTTATAAACCATACTGAGGTGTTGATAATAATAAAAAATTAAAAACAATTGACGTCTATATTTGGTTGATTTTGAGGGGTCCCTGGTAAGCTGTCGACACGTATTACTCAGCGTTCGCACCTGCCTCTCTCGTGGGAACGGCTCTTTTCAAAGTGAGTTGTGAAACGCTGTCGTTCTTGCTCCGCGCGTTGACAAATAGACCCACTGAGTTTTTACACAATACGCGCCGCGATAATACCCGCTAAAAGAACAGTCGCCTAACACCAGTCTCTCTCACGCGCAGTCACGGAACGCGGGACCTCCGAATTTTCTAGGGATAGAAGAAGGAAAAAAATCCTCGCGACGGTTTAATTAAACAGCTCTTATTAACTGCCGGTCTTACAACACAAAGGCGAAGGAGAGCAAGCAAGAAAGGTCTAATTATACCACCTCCTCCATAGCGAGCGAGATTAAAGCGAGCTTAAGGCTCATTAAAACACAACGGCCTGCCGCGAATTCGCCTCTCGTGCATGCCGCTGCCTGCGCTTTTGTTTGCACTGCAACCACCGACCCCAGCACCAAAATTAAATTGCCTTTTATCTGTGCTGCGTTTGTTTATAGCCGCCATGTCTAATGATGTGTGAGACTGTTGCGAAGAACTTATGCAACTGGATCTCTGCAAGAGCGTTTCTCTTAACCCAAAGAAGTAACAAAATACTCAGTGAGTATGAGGGCGAGGAAACAGTATGTACTGCATTAAAATTAACATAACAAATATTAGTTGCTTTCTGTTAATATATATTCAGTCAATGTAGATTTTTCGTATAATCTCTGATGAAGGCTAGGAAAAAATATGTACTGCATTGAAATTAATATATTAATTATTAGTTGTTTATTTATATTCAGTCAATATAGATTTTTGTATAATCTCTGATGAAGGCTAGGAAAAAATATGTACTGCATTAAATTAATACATTAATTATTAGTTGTTTATTTATATTCAGACAATATAGATTTTTCGTATAATATCTGATGAAGGCTAGGAAAAAGTATGTACTGCATTTAAATTAATATATTAATTATTAGTTGTTTTTTGTTTATTTATATTCAGTCAACGTAGATTTTTTTCGTAATCTCTTTTATATGCGGTAGCGAAAAAGTATGTACTACTGTTAAATTAACATATAAATTATTAGTTGCTTTTTGTTTATTTATATGCAGTCAATGTAGATTTTTTTTTTATAATCTCTGATGAGGGCTAGGAAAAAGTATGTACTGCATTTAAATTAATATATAAATTATTAATTGCTTTTTGTTTATTTATATGCAGTCAATGTAGATTTTTCTTATAATCGCTGATGAGGGCTAGGAAAAGGAATGTACTGCATTTAAATTCACATATTAATTATTAGTTGCTTTTTGTTTATTTATATTCAGTCAAAGTAGATTTTTTCTAGTAATCCCTGTATGAAGGCGAGGAAAAATCATATACTGCATTTATTATTGTTATTGGAAAATTCTCCCAATAAATGGGAGACGTTAAGCAAATGACCCAATCAAGTTTTATTTGAGTTCTTCTTGTTGTTCCAGTATGCTTTCATTCTTTCCGAGAAAGCTTGTTTGCGTTCTTCCGACCACTTTGGTCTGTATTGTTTTTCTTTTGGTTGCTCAGTTCTAACTTCCCATTTGTCTACTTTGTGTCTGAAGGTGTCTCTTTCTAAAATGTCGGTTGCTCCTATGTTTGCACTTTTAAGATCCTTCCGAATTTCACTCAGCCAAGGTGTTGGATTTTTAAATGAAGTTACATAATCTATTTTTTTTTTTTTTTTTTTTTTGTCAATCGATTTTCTGGTGTACTGCATTTAAATTAACAGAGAGTATAAGAAAAAATTGACATTGACTGAGTAAAAATAATATGTTAATTTAAATCTGTCCAGAGTATACATATCACAGTAAGTAAGAAATATATACCAAATTACATCAATTTTAAGGTTACGAGCGTTATTTATAACAATTGTATTTAGTTAAGCAACTATGAGGAAATGAACTACCAGGACACTCCGATTAACCAGTTATTTTCGACGGGATTCCAAAGTATTTATACTCGATGTAGCTGCTTCCATTATATTCTCTATCACTATTACATTAAACTCGAAGAAATTAATTGCCAGAATATTGCGTCCAGTCCGTCATTTTTAATGGGATTCGATGATAGTTTCTCGAATAATAAGAAAGTCTTAGTACTGCTTTTAAAAACAAATCATATTTTCTAAAGACCCACAACATTTTTAGGGGAAGATATTTTTTTTTTTTTTTTTTTTTCATTCCTCCCAGCAGAAGGCTGGGAGGCGGGCTGCTGGAGAGTCATAGGGGACTCTTTTCAGCCAATCTACTACTACGGGGAGGGAAGGGGGATGGAAGGTCGGCCGTGGCCTTGTAGGGAACCATCCCAGCATTCGCCTAAGTGTCTGAGGGAAACCACGGAAAACCTCAGACAGGATGGCCGAACCGAGTTTAACCCCGGTCCTCCCGAATGATAGGTAGGAGGTCAAAATTGGCCTCCTCCCATCTCGGTGAGGGGAAGATAGATGTCAACCGAACATAAAATCCGTATACGGAATCTTTAGCCTGCGAGAAAAAAATCTCACTTAGTGGCTCTTTCAATTTCATACTGTTGCACCGAAAGTGGTGGGCATTCGGGATAACCAGGTTAGAATCCCCTTCCAGATTTGGGTTTCCATGATTTCCCAAAATAACTCCAGGTTAATGTCGGTTTGATTACTTCAAAAGACAACTTGTTGGAATATCATTCCGGTTTCGCACGGGACCAATGATTTAAAGTAGTGAACAATAGGGTGTTAGCATAGCGGCTTCCCCTCCCCCCTTTTCTCTCCCAACTCCAGTATTCCATTAACGACGATCGCTTTTTCAAACTCTCTCTGGCAAACATTTACCACCACAAGCTGCGGTGCAAATGATGTTATTAATTATTCGCCACATGTCTGCACGATGAAAAATTGACTACAGTTTGGTTTTGAAAATTCAGAGGGACGTATTCCTGGACTGGGTAATAACTGTGGATATCAGATATTGAAGATATATACCTAATATTAGAGCTTAAATACAGCTTCCGTGCGTTGATACAGGGCCAGCCGTTATAAAAACGTTTGGTGATGCAATTTTCCTAACTTTATCTGATTTTCAGAACTTTTAACACTTGCCTGAATGTCAATATGCATATGATGAACGTGGGATATTTCTGGTCCTTGCTCCAGAACTCTACTGCGGATTATTGTTTAGGGATATCGATCCTATTTCATGAGAACCGTCTGAAATTCTTTGCTGAAAACTCTACTTATCTGCGTGCTTTTCGAACTGGAAGAAACATTTTTCTGTTCTTAGAATTCTTCTCAGTAAGGAAGAGTTACAGTAGATTTAGTCGCATACTGTAATTAGAATACCATCCGCAAAAGAATATCTATGCTTTTTAAAATAACAGCAGAAACAAATTTGAATCATATATCTTTACCTCGAAGATAGGAGAAAAATCTGGAATCACTTATATATTTTCAATGTTGAATGAATTTTAGATGTTTGTGTTTAACTTTGCTGCATTTTCATTAAACTCTCATCCGTTACATTGCAAAGATGAAAGAATTTGATATAACCTGCGAATTCATACAGAAACTTCTTCGCGGATTTTGTTCTGACCTTTGTAGATAACCGTCAGTATCAAGTTTCAGCAAATGAAAAAAACTATATATATAATACTAAAGAACTAATACAAGTGGAAAAAACTGTCATTGCAATTATTTTTACAGGTGAAACTGTATGAAATTAGGAGTTTCTATTAGAAATATAGCTCCATTGTGGCAGGGACAAGGATCCTACAAATAATCTGCATAAGAAGGACATTCCGCTTTTTTTGAGAAGGATTAGAAGTAAAGACAATAGTTGTATTGAAGACTGCTTTCGTCCGTTAGATGTATTAACCCCATGTCACGCCTGCAACATTCGCTGCCCGCTTGACATCTATCTTACCCCCAGGGAGCGACTGTGGATTTCAATGGAACGATATAATACAGTGGTTAACGTTTTATGGATATAGCAGCAATAACTTAATTTGCGCAACTGCAAGCCATTTCTTTTACCATGAGTTGTAAAAATCTGGTTAAAAAATTATATGATGCCAATTCAATCCTGTACTGACTAATGTTAAACAACATTTTATAATCCACAAATATGGTAGTAATTACAATACTTAACGTTCCTGACTGTTTACGAACTTTTGCAGCGAAAAATACGTATACCTTAAAACCGCCGCTTATGATTGATTTCTGCAAATATTCTGTACAAACGTTTGTACAAATACAGTAGTATAAGTTTTTTCTCTGAAATGTTGAAGCGTTTGTTGACTTCAGTAATGTTGAGTACAGGGAGTGATAGGTGAGTGGGGAATGGAGAAAAGGTTTGTGTCTATAAAACCATGGAAAATTTTAAGGCTCGTTGTAGAATAAGTTCTCTGTTACCAATACGCAATATCTTAAAGAACGCCGAATTTTGAATAAAATCAGAAATTTACGTTATGCCACCGAGCAATATTTTTCCAACCACTTGCACGATGCGTTTGCTGCCGACAGAGTTTGAAGAGTGTAATGCGTTTTAGTGATTCTCTTATAGCACACAACTATTGTTTTTTCTCTCTTCGTCAATGATTTAGCATTCAAATGAAACTTACAAGTTAGACGTGAAATGCGTTTGGTATCAATTTTCTTTTGCGTCAAAATATATTATTATAGCAGCGAAAACTGTGTTTATCTTAGATAAGCAGAACCATGTTAACATGATATGCGTCAAGAGACGCCACAATCTTTGAACCTAATAGTCTAAGATAATAGCTGTAATGTAATTATACTTCTGCTAAAGAGTGGGAAACACTGTTTATCATATATTCACTCAAAAGAAAGGAAATATGAAGGAATGTTGTAGTTATTTTGCAGTGAGTTTCCACATATTCAAGAAAAGGATTAAGAACCACAAACCATGTTTTGCCAGTTATTAATGGTAAATTTGACTCTATTTAATACGGTAACAATAAGAAAACGTTTACAAAATAAGTAATTCTTTGTAGATATGTGTGTTTTTTTAGATCAGGCAGATTAATCCTGGCAGAAATGGGAAACCACAGCAATTAAAAAAATTAAATTGCGTATATCAATGTATAAACGAACATGAAAAGAAACTCATATTGCTCATAAACTTTTCTGTGTATTTTTTAATGTTTTTGATGTTTCTTTCTCAATCGAGTGCACGAGTGATACAACCTTTATTACATTTGTACAGTAAATAGGAACTTTGTATTGTAAACAAATGAAAATAATCAAAACGTTAAAGCACACATTGTTCTGACTTGAGTTTTAGTCTATATTTTGTGTTTACTGTTGTTATATCGGAGAACAAATTGGACAAATTATCTGATAACTGTTCTATAAAATAATGGGTTGCGAGAAACATCGGCAAAATTGATATATAGCCCTATTTATTGATATAAATAAAAACTATTTACACATAGTAGATTATTGTTATTAATATTAACTAATGTATACCACTTTCTATTACTGTTATTATTATTCTACTTCCGGTGTATTTGCTGATTTGTATCATACGCTTTTGTAATTACAGGTTTATGGTAACTGAAATAGGAAATACATATTTCACTTTTAATATGTTCTGCTGTTTAACATGAGCTTAAGTGACAATGAACTTTATCGTAGCTGTTTGACTGAAAGTATCGTTAAGTATGCGCATAACGTAAAGTGCGCATGATCAGAACGTTTTATATTATTTTTATTAATTATTGCCTTCGGTCTGTCGACCATACGGCCAGCTTCAATTTTTACATTAATTTTAAAAGTAATTTTTACAATTACGTTAAGTTCGCATGTCCAGAACGTAAAGTGCGCATGCACATACGCACTTAACTCGTAACGCTAACAAATTTTTCTGTACCACGTTCAAAGAAGATTCAGTTCCTGCTATATCCAAATCACCGAAGCGGTGCCCAAAACACAAAACAAAAAAGAGGATATAAAGATCTCGGTAGAACTCAGAAAATACGGAACATTTTTCTTTAAAAATTATAACAGACTATTTATTGTGGTTCATGTATTAAAAACAGAGAAGGATTTCAAATTCGTTTTATTAATTTGCATCCTGTATGTACGATTTATAACCTTATTTGTAGTTAATAAGCATCACGGCAAGTGAGCAGCCATGTGTCCATTAGAGTAATGAAATTGGTGTATTTCAACTTCTTTGGATATATGATTAACCGCATGCCATTCAAACGTGTCTAGTCTCATGCGGTAAACTATTTCGGGTCGACAGTGCGATGCGGTTTACAGAATGTATTAAACTATATACAGTCTGTAGTTATCAAGTAAGAAAAGGAATTGGGTTACAAAACTTTGGTCAGACCATTGCTCGAATATGGTAGTATGGGATACACATTTTGCGTATCAAATACAGGAGTTAGAGAGGGTGCAAAAAAGGGCTGCTAGATTTGTTTCTGGAAATTATTGCAGAATGCAATCAGTGACGGATATGATAAAGGAGCCGGAATGGGATTCATTGCAAGACAGGAGGAGGATGAAGAGGGTCATGGGAGTGTACAAGGCGTACACTGGTGATGAGGCACGGAAAGATATTGGTGTAGGTATGAAAAGTAGTGCATGGAAGGGAAAACAAGACCATAACCACAAGCTGGCACTCGATTTCAGGCACAAGGGTGTGGGAAGATTCTCTTTTTTAGGTGAGGGTATCAGGGATTGGAATAAGCTACCAAGGGAAATGATGAATAATTTACCGAAAACGTTGAAAGAATTTAAGGAGAAAATTTGCAGAGGACAAATTTAGATGGGTGCAGGAAAGGGAGAAGATGGGTGTGTATTGAAATTGCCACCGAAGCGCGTGCTCCAATGCAATTAAATTAAATTAAACTAGTGTATATTTTCACCAAATCAACATTATCTGAATTTAGAATAATGCCAATGATAGCTTAGATATTTAAAACCGAGCATATTGGGCGAGCGGTAACGCTTTGACCCGACATACGGGGTGTCGCTGGTTTGAGTCTCCGTCCAGCTATCCACATTTCAGTTTTCCATGGTTTCCCTGAAACACTC
Organism: Vandiemenella viatica; assembly: GCA_031002005.1. NCBI lineage: Eukaryota > Metazoa > Arthropoda > Insecta > Orthoptera > Morabidae > Vandiemenella > Vandiemenella viatica. Next base: position 201,334,838 of record JARYHS010012519.1, on the reverse strand, counting down.
GAGGCGAATACCGGGATTGTTCGTTCAATAACGCCATGATTTAATTCCTCCTCGTTCCTTGCTGTTAGTCCTATCCCGCTCTAATGAAAAAAATTTCTACTGTATATTTTATCATAAATCCTTTTTCACATAAGTTAAACAAATTAATGACCGTGATTGAAGATGTTGTACCTCTAAATGTGCTGCGGAATTATCTACAAAGCAACATGAAATATGACCTGAACATGTCTTCCATCGTAGGCAAAGCTAATTCTAAATTGCGATTCATGGACGTATTTTTTATAATTGTATCGCTCATACAAGAAGATAGAGTAGAAAAATATCGTGCGTCCATTTTGGAATTACTGTTGTGTAGTTTGGGATCCGTTTCGCAAGGGACTGATTGACGGTGTGGTGTAAGTACAGAGAAGAGCCGCTCGATTCGTGACTTCTTGTAACATTTCTTCCGAGATCGTCACAGAATTGATGAATAGATGGGGCTTTGATTGTCTAGCAGACAGATGACGTAGGTTTCGTTTGAATTTATTGACGAACATGCAAATATCTTCTTTCATTCACAAGTGCGATGTAATTCTTATTCTTAAACCCATTTAGATCGAAATGACGAGAGAGATAAATTTAGATGCCGTATTGGTGATTATGTGTATGATATGAAGTCTTCACGGGTTCTCCGCCTTATGGTGTTGAAGAAAAACAACAACGAGCTTTCGGTGGCTAGCTCTGCCGCCATCTTCAGGTCAGAGCTGCTCTGGTGCTCCGTGTATGACATCAGAGCTGCTCTGGTGCTCCGCGTATGACATCAGACCTGAAGATGGCGGCAGAGCTAGCCACCGAAAGCTCGTTGTTGTTTTTCTTCAATACCATACGGTGAACAACCCGCGAAGACTTCATATCATCGAAACGCCATGAAAGCCTTCGTTCTCATATATGTATTATTTATTTCCTCGTGCTATTCGAAATTACAATGCATAGGGCTAGTTCTGGAACAAAACACCCTCTGCCAACCACAATACTTGTGAATTGCAAAGTATGGGTGTAGATGTGGCTAATTATAGACAAGTATGATGAAATATGTGTCTAATTATTTTAGAGTTAATGGCACTATGTTAGATACAATGCTTTTCGCTGACGATCACGTGATCTTAGTTGAAACAAAAGATGACTTACAGCCGAGGTTATACCCAATGATGAAAATGTCAAATGATTATGATTTGAAAATCCCCTAAAAAAAAAAAACGAAGGTAATGACATTAAAAGGAAAACGAACCAATACAATCTAAGGTTGTTATTAATGACTGAACAAATTAACAAATTCGTATATTCAGGATATGATATAAATTTTACTAGAAATGACGATCTTAGTACAAAATTACAGAAATTTCTATGCCTCTGAGTAGTAATCAAAAGGAATTTTAAGAACACCAGACGTCATACAATGATGAAATTTTACAAAATAATGGCTGTACCAACGTTACTATATGGATGAAAATCGTGGATTTTACTAAACGACAAATAAAACGGATAGAAGAAGCTGAGAGGAGATATTTGAGAGTCGTGGCTGGGTATACTTTACCAGATAAGAAAAAAAGTGAAATGAACTGAAATTTTTTAATCTTAATTAGGAATAATTAGAGACAGGAAGAAAGGGATGGAGCATGTAACACGCATGGAGGACACCAGACCACTAAAGTTGCTGCTAAATTGCAAACCAAAACGGGGAAGAAGGAGAATAGGTCGACTCAAGAAGAGGTGATCACAACAAAATGTGTAAAGGCGGTAAAAATCCGTCGTGATCGTTTTACACACACACCAGTTGCAATTAAGAAAATGTTTTGGCCCCTACTCTACCGAAATAGAGAATATTTTGGGTCAAGAATGGGCACACTATAGGGTATATTATCACATTAAAACACAAGTTGATGGTTTCCTAGTTACAATGTTTGATTGCGTTCAAATCAACCATGAAGCTCACCCCGAACCATGCCAAACGTTTAACCGTGTCTAACATCAGACAACGTTATCCGTGCTGTTGCAGGTAAAAACCATCCACGTGGGAACTATACACAAGTTTCTCAGTACACCTTACATTCAAGACCACGTTGCGCTGCACTCTTTTTCCACAGATATTCCTCTTCAGCCAGCGTTATCGATGCTCGATATATCGATAGTCGAAATATCAATACAATACAATACAATACAATACAATCATTTTCCATTGATCCCAATATAAGAGAATGGCTCTGTGGGATGTGGAAAGTTGTCAGTTTACAGATAAACAGTTGCATAACAAAATAATAAGTACACCACTAGATGTACAGTCATAGTATACATGGTGCATTAAACACTTCCATTACAAAATAATACATACACCAGAAGATGTACAATCATAGCATATATGGTACATTAAAAAAAAATCCATAACAAAATAATACATACACCACAAGATGTACAGTCATAACATATATGGCACCGTAAACAATTACGTAACAAACTAAATACATACCCAGGAGATGTACAGTCATAGCATACATGGTAAATTAATTATGTGAACTATATTTACACAAGATACTGGCAGTTATGTTTTAGATACCTTAGAAATAAATTCTTCGACAGATTAGAAGGAGTTGTCAATTAAAAATTCTTTCAATTTTTTCCTGAATTTATTCTTATCATCTACTAGACATTTAATATGTGTTGGGAGCATATTGAAGATATGTATCCCTGAATATCGGACCCCTTTTTGAACAAATGTCAATGACTTGTAAGTCTTGTGAAGATCATTTTTACTTCTAGTGCCATAATTGTGTATTTTACTATTTGTTTCAAACAAAGTATAATTTGTGACTACAAAGGACATTAATGTGTATATATACTCAGATCCTAATGTTAAAATCCCTAACTTCTTGAACAGCTCTCTACATGAAGTTCTATTGCTAACCTCACACATAATTCTTATTACACGCTTTTGGGTTCTGAACACTTTGTCTCTATGGGTAGAATTGCCCTAGAATATTATTCCATATGACAATAAGGAGTGAAAATAAGCAAAATAAACTAGCTGCCTCATACGGAGATCACCTAAAGCTGAAATTGTACGAAATGCAAACGTGGCTGCTCCCAATCGCTTTAGTAAGTCAGAAACATGTATCGATATGATAGGCTTTCTACGTTACAAGATGACGTCAGTTTCTGACGCACATACGAAGAATATGCTACCACCTCATATGGTTAAATTGAGCGGTACATGATGGAATTAAAAACAAGTTTGTATAACCCGTTTGTGGAGATAAGAAATCAAACTCGATCGGTTTCCAACTTGTGAAGTGACGGGTGTCGAGACAATTGCGACACACGCCGTGTTGGTGTACCTGATTCATGAACTGCTATGCCAGGAATGGTGTACACCGCCTGAGAAATGAGCATCTTTCATTATACGGCTCTCTGTCTGTGTTGGAGCCAAACGGGAACGATATAAACCTCACTGCCGCGAGTCATTAATTGCGTTGTTTTACGACCCAGAATGAGAAGACCACACATGTTGCTCAGGCAGACATAAATGGACGGGGCAGGCTCTCTCTTACCGTAGAGAAAGTGGTCCCCCATCATACCGTCAGATGCTACCGTGAGATTTCTCAGTAAAATCAAAATTATTAACTACAATGTTTACTGCCGCTGGCCGAGCGTGGTGGGTGAGCGGTAACGCTCTGGCCACGCATTCGGGAGGATGCGGGTTCGAATACCCGTTCAGCCATCCAGATTTCGGTTTTCCATCGTTTCCCGGAATCACTCCAGGCGAATACCGGGATGGTTTGTTCAAAAGGCCATATCGGAATTCATTCCCCCAGAAGATTCCCGCCTCTAAGGAATGCTTTGATTTTACAATGCAGAAATTCGACGCAACAGCTCTGAAAAGATCGCAACCGAACGTTCGAAGTACTCAACTATTTTAATTTTGTACTTTATCGCTATTAGAAAATGCATTTATTTCAGCAATGTTCCAATAGCACTTTTACAGAGCTTGGTGGTGTAACGGCTAGCATTCTGGCTTCGCATTCTGGAGGACGGCGGTTCGAATCCCCGTCCGGGCATCCAGATATGGTTTTTCCATGGTTTCCCCAAATCACTCCAGGTCAATGCCGGGATGCTTCCTTCAAAAAGGCCATGGCTGGATTCCTTCCCATTCCTTGCCCCCACCCTTTCCCGTCTTACCTCGCTGTTAAGAGACGTTAAGCGGTTTAAAAAAAAAGCACTTTTGAGTTCCTGGAATGATTTTGCTTAATTTCTGAAAAAAAAAAAAACAATTGGAAACGAGACTCGTCAGACCAAGCAACATGTTTCCAATCATCGACAGCCCAATGTCGGTGTCGACTGGCCCAGGCAAGGCGTAAAGCTTTGTGTCGTGCACTCAGCATGGGTACACAAGTGGGCCATCGGCTCCGAAAGCCCATATCCATACCTTGAATGGTTCGCACGTTGATATTTGTTGATGGCCCAGCATTGAAATCCGCAGCAATTTGCGGAAGGGTTGCACTTCTGTCACATTGAACGATTCTCTTCAGTCGTCGTTGGACCGTTCTTGAAGGTTCTTTTTCCGGTCGCAGCGATGTCGGAGATTTGATGTTCTACTGGATTCCCGATATTCACGGTGCACTCGTGAAATGGTCGTTCGGGAAAATCCCCACCTCAACGTTACCTCGGAGATGCTGTGTCCCATCTCTCGTGAGCCGATTATAACACCACGTTGAAACTCACTTAAATCGTGATAACCTGCCACTGTAGCAGCAGGAACGGATCTAACGCCTGCGCCAGACACCTGTTGTCTTATATAGGCGTTGCCGAAAGCAGCGTCGTACTCTGAGTGTTTGCATACGCATGCCTATACCGGTTTCTTTGGCTCTTCAGTGTATATTCAGACGTGTATAGAAAACAAAACAGGTAACGCGAACAAACACAAAAACCATACAGCGAATATTCATGTTTATAATATGAACCGCTAGCATAGAGTACCTATCGTGAAATCCGCATGCGTTGAACATTGTGGTGTGTTCGCACTTTACGCCTAAAGCTAATAAATTTTTCCCCATCATGCACAAAAAAGTTTATCTTCTAAGCCTGCAAAATTGTAAATAAAACGACAACTTACCTACATATTATTGTTAACTATTATTTGAATCTACATTGTTTATACTTTGTGAAAATATCCTTATTTGCTGTATAAAAATCTTTTTCGTACTTTAAACATTCAGAGAGTCTAGCAAACAAAATTTTTGTCTGTTTGTCCTAATGGAAGGATATTTTACTGAATTTATGGTGCGTATATTCTAACTTAGAATATTAGCCTTAAGCTGACTCTTAACAACAATGGTATGTAATTTAGGATCATTCAGGAGTGATTTACCGTTTGGCCTCCCCGAGCGGGAGCGGTTGGCCAATGTTATTTGGCACTGTTTACAGTTTTTAATCCAGTGCCGCCTTAATGATGACTTATTGGCTATAGCTTACATCTCGCGAGCTTAAGTAGACATTCAAACGGACAGGTTTGTATTTTGTTGTTCCACTTGCATACTTGGAGACTTCACTAAGGCCGGCTGGTTTCTAGCTGCATGACCGCTTGTTGGTTTGTGTGTATCTTTAAAATCACTGACTGAACCACTCTGTCATAGTGTCTTCATTATAGACGTGCCTATATTATTTGTCGGTTGTTCTAGATCTTGCACTTACTTTCCTTTTCGTATTTTAGCGCTACACGTTTCTTGCCAGTGATGCCAACGTTTCGGTCCCAACTTGGGTGCTTTCGTCAGTAGAATTTTACGTTCAAGAAGTTTCGTTCTCAGTAAACGCATTGCCTGCAGACATAAGGAGAAAACAAGCAGGAATGTATTGGTAAAACCATTCTTTTTCAGTGTCATGATAAGGCAACGAATTTTCAGTCACGTAAGAAAAGACGCTCTGGGCTCTCGTTCGGGAGGACGCGGGCATTCAGATTTGTGTATTCCGTGGTTTCCCCAAATCACTCAAAGCGAATGCCGGGATGCTTCCTTCAAAAGGCCATGGCCGAGTTCCTTCCCTTTCCTAGTCCCCAGTCCTTTACCCTTCCCCGCCTTTAATTACCTCGACGTCGACGAGGCGTAAAGCCATAAACAACCAAGAAAACAGTAAGAAAAGCTTTTTCTTCTCTGTTCCCGGTTTAGAAATTATCGAAATCAACGAAGATAGGCCCAGTTCCGCATGGTACGAACGTGTTGGTATCCTCCCATCCACGTTCAGATTTGTACGTATGTAGTCAGTGTGAAGCCGATTGGATAAGTAGTAACTTTCGGGCCGCACATTCCGAAAGAAAATATTTTTATTTGTTTTCCCAAATGACTGTAGACAAATGCCTGAATGGTTTCTTTATAAGGCCATGATCGAGTTCCTTTACCATCTTTGCCTCCATTTCCCCTCTCAGCTCTAATGACCCCGGAAAAAATAATAATATCAATTTGCATACAATTTTCGCATGCGTATTGATTGGTGAGTAGCAAAACTGAATAAGACCAATTCGGAAGGAACTCAGTCTCCATTCATACCTGACTAAACGATAATACCAAGACTGACGGCCGAAAGGGTTCCATTCGGTCCTTGGATTCGAAAGGACATGGGTTCGATCGGCTGTATAAGCATCTTTATTTCGGCTTTTCAGTGGATTTCTTAAATCATTTCAGGTAAATACCTAAATAAAGCTCATTGCCTTAAAAGTTGTACCAGCTGTAATGAACCCATATTCAACAACACGGAAAGATAAAGACATGTCTTACAGTCAACAGTGACACTGTGTTAATAAACTTCTGATAAGATGTAAAGGAAAGGAGATCAGAGTACAAAAAAGTGAGATCGTTTTGGCTCAATCTGCGTTGACTCTGCCAATAAAATGGTACTGTGTTTTTTAGTATTATAAATTTAATAAAAGAGTATTACGAAAAGTTTGATCTTTGCTCTTGATAAATCTATAATTACTGTGGGGAAAATTAAACTTAAATTTCCTATACAAACTGTCACCCAGTTTCCCAAGCACACAGAGTGGTTTGGGGATAACAACATTATCTGTGGTGAAGAGCGAGAAATTTTCAGTCTGCCATCGCTCATTACCTGTTGTTATTAAATGTGATTTTATGGGGATTAGGATGGGTTGTCACTACTATTTGGGTATAAATTACAGAAAGAAAAGTGGATCCTCGAAAACTGGTAAGAAATTCTGACTTGCTGGATACTTTAGATAGTGGTGCCACTATTTCACGACCACACAGCATCATAAAATTGAAAGTCGTAAAAATACTTCCTGAGATACTGAAAAGGATACCATATCTTTTCTACGCCCCAACACATAGAAAATATACCTCAACCACTGTAACTATTATTGTTCCTGTTTACTTTGAGGAACATTTTAGAATAGTGAAATTGAGAGGGTAAATTTGAAGGTAAATAAAATAGACGACGTTGATGTTGGGATGGGGATTTAGAGAAAGTGGAAAACTAAGTATTAAAGCCCCACTTATTCGGAACTCGGAAGATAAAACATGTACATTTCACGAATTTATAATGGCAATCATGAAAACAGTTACTCTATAAATGTCTTTTAAACCTATTATACACTGAAATATAACAAACCTCGTTTAGTTGATAGTTAAAGGAATCAGATATTCTTTATGAGTATCGAAATTGACGATAAATACGTCTGATTTTTTTTTAATGTCTATATTCCGACAGTATTAGCACATCTTTGTGCTTTACTTGTCTTCTAGGCTATGTTTTTAGTGGAAACCCTCAATTTCATAACGAGTGGTTTTTTTCCCCGTACTCCTGTGACTGCTAGAGAAGTTTGTTATTTTCAGGGCCCTCTTGTTTGTTTCAGGTTGACGGTGTCGTTGTCAGTAGAAAACATTTTCAGTAAGGCTGCTCGTCAGAGCTACTTGAATGCTGCTGACCCCAATCGAAGTAGTTAAGGTAATGGCTGCAATTCAGTAATATTCTTCTCGGGGATATTAATGCCGAGGCGGAACCGGCTTGTGAAGTTGGGCCGTTAAATCTGCATGGTAGTTTCGCAATGAGCCTTTCGGAAGCTCGTTTCTGAACGATGTCTCGACCTCTCACTTTCTCTCCGAGGTGGGATGATGATCGCCTGCCTGTCAGTCGACCCTTGCACCAGTCTGCCTACTTTCAGCTCTCTCTGCACACATGCGATGACCACTTCTCCGCTCGCACTGCCAGCATTCCTACGCCAACAATCTGGTTTCTCCTCTCTTGCGGAGGCGCTTATTGCGAACTAGTCTGAAAGCTCGTCAGAAATGACTGGTCAGGCAAGTTGTATTCGTTACTAAACCAGTTAGTACGGGCGACCGCGATAAGGCGGTAGACCGCCTGACTGTGATCCGGAAGACCGGGGTTCGATCCGCGACGGAAATAACCGAGTCGGGAGGAAGACTAATTTGAACGGGGGTCAAACCCCGTTCGGCCATCCTGACTGGGATTTTCCGTGGTTTTCCCCAGTCACTCCAGGCTAATGTCGGATGGTTGCCTACAAGGCCACGGCCGACTTCCATCCCCCATCCCTCCCTCCCGGTATAAGTAGACCCTCAAGCAGCCCGCCTCCCAGCTGAATGCTGGAAGGAATGAAATTTGTTGTTGTTGTTTTTTTAACGATTTTTTTTTCGAAGCTGAACGTCCTGAGCGGCTTCCCAGGTTCAATCAGCCTGCTATCAAATGAGTAAATGAGTACTGCGGAGGAAAGTTAGCGGGAAAGTAAAGAAAGGCCAGAGCGCGGCGCTAACACCGTCACAACAAGTTTTATGCCGATGGTTTTAATACCTCCTCGAATCCTACGGGAAGGGCCAAGAGCTATAGCAACGCCCTGCCCTTTACCTTTGCCAATCAGTGCTCGTTACTAGCGTATCGTTACTCGTTTCATTTGGTACAATCGAGCGCTAGGATGAAGCAATGTATGGAGTCGTGCCGCGTGCGGGACGACTTCGTCACTATCGTATTGTTGCGTCACTCGTTACTTTTGAAACAATCGTGTGCTAATATAAAGCATCACATCGAGTCGCGTGCCGACGGATCACGACTTCATTCGCACTTTTTAAAGTTTAAGTAAATTGTTCATTTAGTAAAGTAAGCTTAGTTAAAATGTGCAATGTAAAATAAAATATAAGTTAGAATATCGCATTTTGGAATAAATACATTTCATAAATGTTTGATATCAATAAAATCTCACAGAGGTATGATAAATAAAAAAGTAATAACCATCTCAAATTACCTACCTAAATTTTCTATTTACAAATTATACTTTGTAAATTTTAATGTTAAATAAAAATAGAAGATAATTCTTTATGCTGTCACAATTACGTATCTCGTTAAAAAATCATCATTTAACTGTAAATAATGATGATTATATTAAAATAATGTACGCAACATGTTTGTACTTACACATTTTCTTTTATAACGAAACGAATTCAAATAAAAATTCCCAGGAATACGCGACGAACGATGTTCGAATGTTCATTCTCTCATTCAGATTCATTTACACGCTGGGAGAACCGTTACAGTTCCCGCATGATGCAATTAAATCTTAACAACTTACGGTAAGCCGCTTAATATTAGTTTTGACCGTGGTCTAGGTCGTATAGATAGCGATCAGTGTGGAACTACTTTCATTCAAACAAAATAATGTTTTCAGTAGCATGACGTTCATGAAAACAGCTTAACTATTTAAAAAGTTAAAAATAATTTCTTCTCTGATGTAACATCAAATGCCAGTTGCACGCTAAATTTCAGTCTGCTCAAAACTTTACTGCCATTGTTGCTCGAAAATTAAATAATTTATTTTAAATATCTATGTGAAAAATTAATGTTAATCTAGTCTCAATAGACACTTTTCTCTCTTCTCGGATACCTTACTAATAGAACTGTTATTAAATAATGTTCGAACCTTTACTTTTTAGTAAGTTCTCTGGCCGCTGTTAACCCATCAACAAAGGCCGGTGCGTGACGTCAATGCGTTACGGACGCGAAGACCAAGCTTCGCCTTTTATTAGTATTAACGAGAGATAGTTTAGAAACAATCGATAACTGTCATATTGATTAAAATAATTGTTTCAAACCGCGTTAGAACAATCACAGTGATGGAGGACTCCATTAAAAACTGAGCATACAATCATGATGTGATTTTTTTCCCCCCAAGTACTGTACCGATCCCTCAGCAGTATCGCTCACGCCAGGCAGAAGGGTTCAAATCTCCGTCCGATCACCCAGATTTCTGTAATCAGTGGTTTTCCAAAGTCACTCCAGGCCAATGGCTGGAGGGTTCTTTCTGAAGGCCATGACCGATTTCCTTCCCGTCCCTAACCCGCTATCTTCTCCCCTTGGAGACTACTTACCACAGTCGCTTCAGCAGATTTTTGTTTGTGTTTTAAAATTATGTCACTTTCTGATCACATTTTACGTCAGTACCGTTATGTACACAACTTTTTTGGTTTTGCTGTCCTATGCTAAGATATGCGGAAACCCTTGAGCTAGATATATATAACCACACATCGGAAAACCACGTCTTTTCTAAGGGTACCTCTGCTACTTTGAGTGTCTGTCTCTGGGGTTTACTGAAAATCTTCACAAGCAGCGCAAATCCACTCCCATACTATATAATTAGTTATGTCTCTATATGAAATTTATGAACAGGTCATACACAAACTAACTAACAAAGCCTGAGTGACCGATGTAACATTACAGAGGCTACACACGCTATCCGTCTGTCTGTCATCGTTCGGTTAGTTTATAAAATTTCATGACAAAATATGTCATTTATCCAGAAGAAGATATCCTATGTCCTTAATAATGATAAATAGTATTTCCTTGTCAAATTTCATCAGGATTGTATAACATATAATGAAAATCAGCCTTCAGTCACTTTGATGAATGCACTAGGCACGAATCTCACTTTAGCGAACAAACAAATGTAAATAAACCAATGTAAATAACAAATGTAAATTAATACCTGATGATGAATCCACAGGATTCGAAATGCATTGTAATGTAATAAATTTGCATTCATCAAAGTGACTGAAGGCTGATTTCATTATATGTTATATAATTAATACAGTCACGTACAAAGATAGAATTATGGATAAAATTAAATTGAATTCATCAGGATTGGTTTTACCGGTTAGTCGTGAAAACGTAACAAATAGACAGAGGAAAGAGTTACTTTGAAATATATAATATTAGTGTGCATTAATGATTCGTTCCTTGTGTTACTTTTTGGAATGATCCATAACGCTCATACCGAATTTCTATGAACTGAAAGCACCTAAGAAAATAAAAGAAGAACTTAGCCGTTACATTAAAATAGAAATGAATGTTACTTTTTGGTGAAGACATTGTCCTATTTTCAGATGAGAGTGAGCATGTACAGCAGTTAGTTAATGTCACGAGCAAAATGTGAAAAGAGCTTAGGACTCAACATAAACAAAAGTAAGAGTAATGTGACGTAAAGCAGCAGAAATGATAAACATCATAAAAAGAATAAATACAAAAGTTGGAAAAAAAAGGAAAAAAATTATAACAGACGTCCGCATCAGAGAAAAAGTTTAGCCTGCGTACTGTACCTTTTTCGTTTTTTATTTTGTCTTTAAAGAAACAAGTTATGAAAGAGATAGTGTCATTTGCACTAAGCAAGGTAATTTCAGCCCACTTCGCAGTTAAATAACTTTAACCATAACTCCGGCGACCTTGGTAGAGTTAATTTGGTATCCGGGTCCAGTTTCCCCTTTCTACGGTCACGGAGCCTTTGTCCTCATTTCATATGCATAGAAACCGTGATGTAATGGTTCACTTTCTGAATTAATCGGGGTGTTCCATCTACTTGTCAGTGAAATAACAATTTTATTCGGGTCTGGGGAGCCATCCCACATACGAAATTATTAATTCTCGGAACAAGTTGTTTTATTACTGGAGCGTATGGTTCCCCGTTATGCGTGCTTCGTCGTTATAACGAATCCATTTGTCATAGGAGACGTTGTTACCGACTACAGCTCCTTGAAGTACCACACATTCCGAGACGTTTTGAGAGTACTGCTAAAAAGGGCCGAAACAAGTGACTGTATCATCATTTGAGCAGCTACGCAATACACACAAGGAGAAGCCTTATGTACGCTTTTGTGTAATGTTATATTACGGTAAATAGTTACTTCTGCAGCGCTTTGGGACGAAATATACATAATTCGCTTGCGTATTCAAATAATTTGGGTTTGATATGCACTACAGTAGCACTCCCCGTTGGTTCAGCTGGCTGTGGTGTCCCGCACTCACGCGGGCTTAGCTGGTTCGAATACTTGTGAACACACACACTATCACATGAATCACAAGTCCCATGGTAACCGCCTACGTCCGAACACAGGTAAGAGGTTCACAGAAAAGATGCAATAGGGTAAAAGCCTCAAATGAACCAGATTGGGGAATAAGTAAGCCTACTGTTTCAGCAGAACTTCAAATCTTCTTGCAAAAGAATTAATGAATGTAGGAGAAGAAATAAAGTAAAAAGAGCGTATGAAAACTCTGACGTGGTTGGGGAAAATTTCTTAAAACCTTATGGAGTTTCCTTACGTATGAAGTGCTTTAACAAACACCAAAGAAATAAGTAAAACATAAGGTAAACATATAAAAGCAAAAGGATCCTGCGGAAACTTGGAAACTTAATAGCGCGTCTAAAACCAGGAAACTAGGGATCTATAAGAGTTGTGTGAGATCTCTTGAACTTTAACGTCCGGAAAACTTTTCTACGACATTACTACAGCAAAACAAACTAGTGTGTTTTCGGAACAAAGGCCTGGAAATTATCTTGCGGTCGATATATCATGTGTCTATCAATATTTCAAAATAAATTTATGTAAGCTAGGATTTTTTTGATTTTTTTTTTTTACTTATGGCTTTACGTTTCTTCTCCGTCGACGTCATTAGAGACGGGATAGGACAGTGAACAAGGAACAGGAAGGAATTCGGCGGTAGCCCTATTGAAGGAAGCATCCCGGCTTTCGCCTGGAGTGATTCGGGGGAACCATGGAAAACCCAAATCTGGATGCTTGGACGGGGATTCGAACCGGCGTCCTCCCGAATGTGAGAGGCCAGAGCGTAACCACTCACCCACCACGCTCGGTTTGTAAGCTAGTTGTTGGACTCCCCACTTCCATAATATTCCCTACCACGCAGCAGAAGCATTAGTGAGAAATTTACGGTTGGCTGTATGCTCTTTGGAATGCAAACAGAACAATATTTGACGATTATTGATAGGTACACGGTCATACCAAACTCACAGACTGCGACGCTTGGTTGTTCAATTCCGTAATCACTGCAATAGTGGTTACCATTACAGTTGAGTTGGTTTATATCATCTGCTATTGCATGCTACACAAATTCCGAGGCAGTGATTTAAATGATATTTCGTATTCAAGTAATTAATAACTCCAAAGTGTACAAATAGCAATGAGAAGACTTGGTGCAGAAGAGGAAAGTATACACCATCGAAATATCTGGAGGAATATTTTGAGAAGATGAAGTCAAGATCTATGTTCCGAATTCGTTATTGTTGTGTTGGAGTAAAACCTCTGCAGTGAGGAAAATCTCTCTTAAAAAATTAAAAAAATTAATAACTCAAGTAGATAGTAAACGTATGTTTGTTGCCAGTTTTTAATTAACGCTAATTGATTTTAATTGAATTGCGTGGGGTCCTTAATTGATTTTAATTGAATTGCGTGGGGTCCTTAATTGATTTTAATTGATTTTAATTGAATTGCGTGGGGTCCTTAATTGATTTTAATTGATTTTAATTGAATTGCGTGGGGGGAGCCATAATTGATTTTAATTGATTTTAATTGAATTGCGTGGGGTCCTAATTGAATTAAGGAGGGGAGCCGAGGAACTAGGGGAGTTTAATTGAATTGCGGGGAGGGGGTCTCACATCTGTAACCTCAGATTGATCTTATTATTTCCTTATGTACAGCGGTCAGCGGACAGTTTTTTCCCCATGTATTCTTATGGAGGATGGAGTGAGCCCACTTTTTCCCCCATGTATTGCTTATGGACCTGTCTTTGCAGACAGTTTGGAGCGGAGGGGAGCCGAGGAACTAGGGGAGTTTAATTGAATGCGGGTTCGTAATTGAATGTGCACAGCTGCGCCACACCCGGAAGCCATCAATTATCGCTCCCCTCGCAGCTGCATGATGCGGGTTCGTAATTGAATGCGCCACACCCGGAAGCCATCAATTATCGCTCCCCTCGCAGCTGCATGATGCGGGTTCGTAATTGAATGTGCACAGCTGCGCCACACCCGGAAGCCCTTAATTATCGCTCCCCTCGCAGCTGCATGATGCGGGTCCGTAATTGAATAGCTGCGCCACACCCGAATTATCGCTCCCCACGCAGCTGCAGGATGCGGGTCCGTAATTGAATGCGCCACACCCGGAAGCCATCAATTATCGCACCCCACGCAGCTGCATGATGCGGGTTCGTAATTGAATGAGCACAGCTGCACCACACTCGAATTATCGCCCCCCTCGCAGCTGCATGATGCGGGTTCGTAATTGAATGCGCACAGCTGCACCACTTTTATCATCGTGGGCGCAGTCTTCCCACACCAATTCTCCATGGCTCCAGACGCGTGTATAAATAGGGCTGAGACCCCCCTTCTGCCATCCAGTCTTCTCTGAGTCGTCCAGCTGAACACTTCAATCATCGCAATGTCTTCTGAGGATCTTAGCTTATTCAGCGATATTGGTAAGTAAATTATTGTTATTTAACTTGTTTTTTTTCTGGCTGTTTTAAATTCTTTCACATATACTGATGAGCTTTTTTTTTCTGCTTCAGACATTGATGAAATTCTCGCTGAGGATGATTTCGGTAATGATAATATTTTTTTAACGTAACTGTATTTATGAAAATGTATAGTGCTGAAGCAGTAGTCTATATTATTAATTTATTTGTTCGCAGGTGATTTGGATATTTCATTCAGCGACCTTTTTTATTTCAGTACGTATTTATCTATAGATTATTTTTCCCCCCATGTCTTTATAACTATTGCTAATACATTATTATTTTTTTCCAGATGAACCATCACGCCCAGAGAAGCGTAAGGGTAATTCTTCCCATGAATTAAGTAGCCCAAAAAGAGCTTGTGATTGCTCACAATGGAGCATGCTCCCAAATATTGACGTGGATGTGCCGCAGAGCATGTCACCACCACATAGCATGCCGCCAACTCCGCCACCACAATGGGTTCTTCCACAACCACCAGCACACTGGAATATCGGTAAGTCCAGTACATCATGCAGCAACGATGGGTGAGTCAGCAGTATCGCGATTAGTCCTTGAAGACAGGCTTAGTGCATTTAAAAATAGAATTTATTCCGGGACAATTTCAAATTCTCAAAATTTTATTGATCCAATGAATTTCATTGATGCTTGCTTTAAACTCGTTGCCGGTAAAGTTCGCGAAATTGTGGATAATCGGTGCTCCCCATCTGTAAAGGTGCAGGTTGGACTGATTAACACATATAAAATACAGAAGGAAATTGTTTTAGAAACCGCTCGTATGTGCCTTTTAACTAAAATGCGCGAAGTCACAACCAGCACTTGCCTGTCGGATTGGTATGAAAAATATGTGAAGTCGGAGCTCAGAGTAAAATTGTGTGAATTTCAAGAAAGGACAAGTGGCAAAACTCTCGATAGAATAGAATCCCTCGACATTAGCATTTCTAATTTTCAACCTTTCTATCGTGGGTCTTCCTATGTTGCTCTGCCACTTGATATCTGTAGAAAGAAGGCCGTCATCAATGTTGAAAACAAGAATGACGAGTTGTGCTTTCTATGGACAATTCTTGCATATCACGTAAAGGCGCTAAGCAAAAAACCTACAAGAGTTAGCATATATAAGAAAGTACGTTCACTCTATCCCCTCGATTTTTCAGGTATTGAGTTTCCGGTAAAACTCTCTGACATTTCTAAATTTGAGAGGCAAAATCCAGACTATTCTGTAAATGTTTTTGGTCTGGATGAAGTTAAAGGTAAACATGTAGTTTCCGGGGCCCTCCATCACACTGCAGACAAACGCGTTCACCACATTAACATGTTGATGATTACCGACGGCAGTGGGAAAAAATTCCATTACTGTTGGATTCACAACTTGTCGGCGTTAGTTAGATCTTCATTAACAGGACATTGTACTGCTATATTTATTTGTGACAGATGTCTGCAACATTTTGGACGCAAAGATCTCCTGGACCGCCACGAGATCGACTGTGCAAGGGTTGATCCTGTAAGAGTGGATTTACCCGGCGACGACGATAAAACCTTAAAGTTTAAGGATTTTGTGCACCAACAGCGTGTACCCGTCGTCGTTTACGCGGACTTTGAAAGTTTATTGCTACCTTATGATTCTTGCAGTCCCCCACCCAACGCCTCTCACACTACTTTTGTCCAGAAACATCTCCCTTTCGCTGCCGCATACCAGGTCGTTTGTCCACGCGTTCCTAGTCTGTCGCGTTTCAACTCCTTCAGGGGAAAAAATCCTGAAAAATGGCTTGTTGATGAACTCGTCAAACTTGCCAAGAAAGTTGATAAAATTTACAAGAGGTGCATTCCTCTTGTAATGACAGAC
>JARYHS010012519.1:201195419-201317160 GCA_031002005.1 Vandiemenella viatica | reverse complement strand
CATCACCGCCTCTGCTAAATACATCAGTTCCTTTTAAATCTTGTTCAACTTTGCGTTTAACATAGTCATACACTAACAGTTTTTTATATGCTTTGATTTCTAACTTTAAACGTTCATAGACTAGTGTTTAACAGGGGCTGTATGACACTTCATTGACATGTACACTATCAAAATGCAAATCTATCAGGCCATTCACAGAACAACGGGGGAAGTCACGAATCACTTTCACTGATAACGTATTCACAAACTCGTTGTAGTGCTTGGTAACTTGATAACTCCAGGGCTTCATGGTGTTGATGGCGCCGGTCACTGCTGGCAGGGCGTCGACCATGTTGTCCCATGTTGATTCGCCGAGAAACACACCATAGGCAGGCACAGCATTGTTGTAAAACCATATAGTTTTCGCTCCAGCCACTGTTCGGGAAGAGATGGTGTGGTTGCCGAGCGAGACACTCGTTTGCAGATGCTCAGTGTTGTTGAAAAAGCCACCAATTGTATAGACCATCTGTCTCAGTACATCCCACTCTTCATGTGTGAGAGTGACTTTATTGTACCCAACTTTTTCGAGTACAACTACTGGATTAAATTCCAGTTTAGGTGACAAACCAACAGTGATACGCTTGGTGTCACTGCTGTTTAACTTGTAGCATGTTGAAAACAGGAGAACCTCACTAGCCATAGTGAACTGGACTTGACGATCGCCGACCGGGAACTGAGGGCTAGCTGGCTGGTGTGATGGCCTTTATACTCCGGCAGTGACGTCAACACCCACTTCTGTATCAAACAGTATACATCTGAGAGGAAGTGGATTCGTGACATCATGGAGACCATCATACTCGATTTCCCGATTAATGGATGAACTAATCGTCCATTGTCTACTTAAACCAATGGGTCCATTTAAACTCCTCGAAGATAAGACTTTAATTATATTTAAGTTACTCGGTAAAGGTGGAATTGGAATACGCAACACCCGACGACCACTAGGAACTAAAGTGATAGACGAATCCATAGTTTTGTCTGACGTCCGCATTCCAGAACAGGATGGATAGCAGTGGCAAATATTTGTCGGAGACCAAAATGATACATGCCAAAGAACTAACGGGGGCTGCCATCTGCCAGCGGATCGGCGAACTAACTGTGCAGCGCAAGCCCGACAGCTACCGCCATCTGTGCGGGCCGATCGGTGAACTAACGGTGCAGCGCCATCTAGCCGCAGATCGGGGAACTAACGGCGGCCATCTTGGTCGCCCCAAACGGGGGCGGCCATGTTGTGACGTCACGCGACCGTGCTGCCACCTGGCGGTGTTCCAGCTAAGACAATCTCCTCCTACTATCGTCAGCGAAAAGCATTGTATCTAACATAGTGCCATGAACTTTAAAATGATTAGACACATATTTCATCATACTTGTCTATAATTAGCCACATCTACACCCATACTTTGCAATTCACAAGTACTGTGGCTGGCAGAGGGTGTTTTGTTCCAGAACTAGCCCTGTGCATTCCAATCCCGAATAGCACGAGGAAAAAATAATACATATATGAGAACGAAGGCTTTCATGGCGTTTCGATGATATGAAGTCTTCGCGGGTTGTTCGCCGTATGGTGTTGAAGAAAAACAACAACGAGCTTTCGGTGGCTAGCTCTGCCGCCATCTTCAGGTCTGATGTCATACACGGAGCACCAGAGCTGCTCTGACCTGAAGATGGCGGCAGAGCTAGCCACCGAAAGCTCGTTGTTGTTTTTCTTCAACACCATACGGCGGAGAACCCGTGAAGACTTCATATCGTACATATAATCACCAGTACGGCATCTTATTTATCTAAACTTATCTCATCTCTTATTTCGATCTAAATGGGTTTTAGAATAAGAATTACATCGCACTTGTGAATGAAAGAAGATATTTGCATATTCGTCAATAAATACAAAAGAAACCTACGTCGTCTGTCTGCTAGACAATCCCAGCGCCATCTATTCGTCAATTCAGTGACGATCTCGGAAGAAATGTTACAAGAAGTCACGAATCGAGCGGCTCTTCTCTGTACTTACTCCACACCGTCAATCAGTCCCTTGCGAAACGGATCCCAAACTGCACAACAGTAATACCAAAATGGACGCACGAGATTTTTCTACGCTATCTTCTTAGTATGAGCGATACAAGTCTAAAAAAATACGTCCATGAATCGCAATTTAGAATTAGCTTTGCCTACGACGGAAGTTATGTTCAGGTCATATTTCATGTTGCTTTGTAGATAATTCCGCAGCACATTTAGAAGTACAACATCTTCAATCACGGTCATTAATTTGTTTAACTTATGTAAAAAAGGATACAGTAGATTCTTTTTCATTAGAGGCGGAATAGGACTAGGAGCAAGGAACGAGAAGGAATTTAATCATGGACTTATTGAAGGAACCATCCAGGCATTGGCCTCGAGTGTTTCAGGGAAACCATGGAAATCGGAATTCTGGATAGCTGGACGGAGATTCAAACCAACGACTTCCTGTATGTGAAGTCAGAGCGTTACCACTCGCCCAATATGCTCGGTTTTAAATATCTAAGCTATCAGTGGCATTATTCTAAATTCAGATGGTGTTGACTTGGTGAAACGCAATGCAGTCTGTAAAAAGTTTGATACATTCTGTAACCCGCATCGCACTGTCAACCCGAAATCGTTTACCACATGAGACTCAACACGGTTGAATGGCATGCAATCAACGAAGTTGAAACAAACCAATTTCATTACTCTAATGGACGTATGCCGGCTCACTTGCCGCGATGTTTATTAACTACAAGTAAGGTTACAAATCCCACATAAAGGATCCAAACTAATAAAACGAATTTGAAATCCCTCTCTCTTTTTAATACATGAACTATAATAAATAGTCTGTTATAATTTTTGTGGAAAAATGCTCCGTATTTTCGGAGTTCTACCGAGATCTTTACATCCTCTTTTTTTGTGTGTTTTCGGCACCGCTTCGGTGATTTGGATGTAACAGGATGTATTGACTTAAGAATTATTATTATTTTTTCAATTGAAACTTCTTTGGACATGGTACAGAAAAATTTGTCCTTGTTACGCGTATATGTTACAACGATCTGCGCATGAGCACTTTCCGTACCCGCTACGATAGAGTCTACTGTCACTTAAGCTCATGATAAACAGCGGATCATATTAAAAATGAAATATGTATATCCTATTTCAGTTACCATAAACCTTTAATTGCAAAAGCATATGATGCAAATACACCGGAAGTAGAATAATAATAACAGTAATAAAAGATAATATAAATTAGTTAATATTAATAATAATAATAATCATCTACTATCTGTAAATATCCATATAGTAAAATTGTTTTATTTATATCAATGGATATATATCAGCCAATGTTTCTCGCATCCCATTATTTTATAGAACAGTTATCACATAATTTTGTCCAATTTGTTCTCCGATATAAAATCAGTAAACACAAAATATAGACTAAAACTCAAGTCAGAACTCTATGATCTAACAAAGTGTGCTTTAACGTTTTGATTATTTTAATTTATTTACAATACAAAGTTCGTATTTACTGTACAAATGTAATAAAGATTGTATCGCTGGTGCACTCGATTGAGAGAGAAACATCAAAAACATTTAAAAATACACAGAAAAGAGTGTTTATGAGCCATATGAGTTTCTTTTCATGTTCGTTTATACACTGATATACGCAATTTAATTTTTTTTAGTTGCTGTGGCTTCCCATTTCTTCCTGGATTAATATGTCTAATTTAAAACACACACATATGTATAAATAATTAATTTATTATAAATGTTTTGTTGTTGTTACCGTATTAAATACGTCAAATGTTGCATTAATAACTTGCAAAACATGTTTTGTGGTTATTAATTCTTTTCTTGAATATGTGGAAACTCACTGCAAAATAACTACAACACTCCTTCATATTTTCTTTCTTTTGAGTGAATATATGATAAACAGTATTTCCCACTCTTTAGCAGAAGTATAATTACATTATAGCTATTATCTTAGACTATTAGGTTCAAAGATTGTGACGTCTTTTGACGCATATCATGTTAACATGGTTCTGCTTATCTCAGATAAACACAGGTTTCACTGCTATAATAATATTTGACGCAAAAGAAAATTGATAGCAAACTCATTTCACGTCTAACTTGTAAGTTTCATTTGAATGCTAAATCATTGACGAAGAGAGAGAAAACAATAGTTGTGTGCTATAAGAGAATCACTAAAACGCATTACACTCTTCAAACTCAGTCGGCAGCAAACGCATCGTGCAAATGGTTGGAAAAATATTGCTTGGTGGCATAACGTAAATTTCTGATTTTATTCCAAATTCGGAGTTCTTTAAGATATTTGTGTATTGTTAACAGAGAATTTATTCTACAACGAGCCTTAAAATTTTCCATGGTTTTATAACAGAAACCTTTTCTCCATTCCCCACTCACCTATCACACCCTGTACTAAACATTACTGAAGTCAACAAACAATTCAACATTTCAGGGAAAAAACTTATGCTACTGTATCTGTACAAACGTGTGTACAGAATATTTGCTGAAATTAATCATAAGCGGCGGTTTTAAGGTACATGTACTGTATTTTTCGCTATAAAAGCTCGTAAACAGTCAGGAACGTTAAATATTGTAATTACTACCATACTTGTGGATTATAAAATGTTGTTTAACATTAGTCAGTACAGGATTGAATTGGCATCATATAATTTTTTAACCAGATTTTTACAACTCATGGTAAAAGAAATGGCTTGCAGTTGCGCAAATTAAGTTATTGCTGCTATATCCATAAAACGTAACCACCGTATTATATCGTTCCATTGAAATCCACAGTCGCTCCCTGGGGGTGAAGATAGATGTCACGCGGGCAGCGAATGTTGCAGGCGTGACATGGGGTTAATAAACCTAATGGACGAAAGCAGCCTTCAATACAACTATTGTCTTTACTTCTAATCCTTCTTAAAAGGCGGAATGTCCTTCTATATGCAGATTATTTTTAGGATCCTTGTCACTGCCACAATGGAGCTATATTTCTAACACAAACTCCTAATTTAATTAAGTTTAACCTGTAAAAATAATTGCAATGACAGTTTTTTCAATTTGTATTATTTCTTTGATATTATATATATATATATATATATATATATATTGTGGTATGACAGAGTCACCCACAATGAATATAATTAAATAAATTTAATTAATATTCAGATTTTCTTTAATAATATTCAATTTTATAAGGTGTAAATATCATAAGTAATAGGGATATTGTATGGGTAAATAATTGTATATTAAACCCGGGCAGCCAGAGTTATCATTATTATAATTTTAATTTCTACAAAACTTGCTGCTCAGTAATGTAGTGGATATGGGAAGCTGGAACTGCCATTTTCGAACGGTCGAGAGCGAGACAATAGCTGGGTCCCCCGACTCAGCGGCGCCGACGCTCACAACAGCGGTGGTCCGTTAGACGGGTGCACTGAACCCACCCCTCTCCGATGCTTGGTCGAGGTCAGGCAAAAGTGCGCGAACGGAGACAGTGAATGCTGGCAGCGATATAAAACACGTGACGACGGACATGTATCGATGACCAATCGTGAACGTTTATAGGGGTTCCCAAATGTTAATTCAAGGGATTCTTTTGCATGTGGCGAGTGGGAGACGACTTTGCTGAAGAAGAAGAGAAGAGGCCATTTTTGAGGACACTTGCTGTCTGGACGAGCTACTGTGCAGACGTGTCAGCCGACACGCTCTCGTCCAGTGATCAGTGACTGTCTCTGATCACACTCTCTTGCCCTAGGGAGCTAGAAGTTGTATGGCATGCCTGCCATAATCTGGAAGCTGTTGTGGTAACGCGGTCGTATCCGCTAACCTGGCTTTCACAGCTGCAGTGGCACTGTGCGTGTCACACTTCATCACGACGATGCATTCATGGTAAAGTACCGACGCATACGGTCACGTTCATTGGGTTTTGACGAGACTTGTGAGCCCTTAAGCGGCACTGAGATAAGACTCTGCTCCCGTCGTAAAATCACTGAGCTAGCTAATTTTCATGATTAATTTCAAATTCTAAGCATCTTGCTAATTTGTGTAAATTCAGGACGATGCTTTTTAACTTTATATGGCGCCCCTGGGATACTCCTTTTTGTAGTAAATATTAACTTCAATTTGATGGCCTGTATTGCCACGTTGATAATATGTTGATTTTGATATTTGTTGAAATATTTAATTCAGTTTTATGTTTGCTTTTCATCGGCGGATTGTAAACGTCGGGTATTGCTTGTTTTTGGTTGTCTTTGGAATATGTTTAACGTAAAGTTAACTATTACCCGGCCTTGTATAAGCCATAAGACTCAATAAATGGGATATTATTTTGTGTACAATATTCATGGTTCTAGTTCCTTCTAGTTCACCCTTTTGCAACCATTTTAAAATCATTTCATTTTATTTTCATATTTAATAACTCACGTGTAAAGCTATGAAGGTAAGGCAGGTGTTGGAGGAGGTGATAAAATTATAATTAATTTTCACCCACGTCCCCCTCACTTTACAATATATATATATATAGCTTTTCATTTGCTGAAACTTGATACTGACGGTTATCTACAAAGGTCAAAACAAAATCTGCAAAGAAGTTTCTGTCTCACCCTGTATGTACGAAATTCGCAAGTTATGTCAAATTCTTTCATCTTCTTTCATCTTTGCAATGTAACGGATGAGAGTTTAATGAAAATGCTGCAATGGTAAACACAAACATCTAAAATTCATTCAATATTGAAAATTCCAGACTTTTCTCCTATCTTCGAGGTAAAGTTAAATGATTCAAAATTGTTTCTGCTGTTATTTTAAAAGGCATAGATATTCTTTAGCGGGTGGTATTCTAATCACAGTATGCGACTAAATCTATTGTAACTCTTCCTTACTGAGAAGAATTCTTAGAACAGAAAAATGTTTCTTCCAGTTCGAAAAGCGCGCAGATAAGTAGAGTTTTCAGCAAAGAATTTCAGAGGGTTCTCATGAAACAGAATCGATGTTCCTAAACAATAATCCGCAGTTGAGTTCTGGAGCAAGGACCAAAAATATCCCACGTTCATCATATGCATATTGACATTCAGGCAAGTGTTAAAAGTTCTGAAAATCAGATAAAGTTAGGAAAATTGCATCACCAAACGTTTTTATAACGGCTGGCCCTGTATCAACGCACGGAAGCTGTATTTAAGCTCTAATATTAGGTATATATCTTCAATATCTGATATCCACAGTTATTACCCAGTCCAGGAATACGTCCCTCTGAATTTTCAAAACCAAACTGTAGTCAATTTTTCATCGTGCAGACATGTGGCGAATAATTAATAACATCATTTGCACCGCAGCTTGTGGTGGTAAATGTTTGCCGGAGAGAGTTTGAAAAAGCGATCGTCGTTAATGGAATACTGGAGTTGGGAGAGAAGTGGTGGAACGTTGTGGACAACCGCTATGCTAACACTCTATTGTTCACTACTTTAAATCATTGGTTCCGTGCGAAACCGGAATGATATTCCAACAAATTGTAAACCATATATTCCTGAAATGTTAATCTGCTTTCGGCCTATTTATAACGAAAAACAGCAAGTCATCTTCCGATTTTGAATGAGTTCTTGAACTAGTCCACGACGAAACAGTATTTTTTCCAGGCGTTACGCCTCGTCGATGTCGCGATTATTAGAGCCGAGAAAAGGAGTGGAAGCAAGGAACGGAAAGGAATTCAGCAATAGTCTTTTGAAGTAATCAAACCGACATTAACCTGGAGTTATTTTGGGAAATCATGGAAAACCCAAATCTGGAAGGGGATTCTAACCTGGTCATCCCGAATGCCCACCACTTTCGGTGCAACAGTATGAAATTGAATAAGCCACTAAGTGAGATTTTTTCTCGCAGGCTAAAGATTCCGTATACGGATTTTATGTTCGGTTGACATCTATCTTCCCCTAAAAATGTTGTGGGTCTTTAAAAAATATGATTTGTTTTTAAAAGCAGTACTACGACTTACTTATTATTCGAGAAACTAGCATCGAATCCCATTAAAAATGACGGACTGGACGCAATATTCTGGCAATTAATTTCTTCGAGTTTTAATGTAACAGTGATAGAGAATATAGTGGAAACAGCTACATCATGTATAAATAGTCTGGAATCCCGTCGAAAATAACTGGTTAATCGGAGTGTCCTGGTAGTTCATTTCCTCTAAGTTGCTTAACTAAATACAATAACGCTCGTAACCTTAAAAATGATGTAATTTGGTATATATTTCTTACTTACTGTGATATGTATACTCTGGACAGATTTAAATTAACATATTATTTTTACTCAGTCAATGTCAATTTTTTCTTATACTCTCTGTTAATTTAAATGCAGTACACCAGAAAATCGATTGACAAAAAAAAAAAAAAAATAGATTATGTAACTTCACTTAAAAATCCAACACCTTGGCTGAGTGAAATTCGGAAGGATCTTAAAAGTGCAAACATAGGAGCAACAGACATTTTAGAAAGAGACACCTTCAGACACAAAGTAGACAAATGGGAAGTTAGATCTGAGCAACCAAAAGAAAAACAATACAGACCAAAGTGGTCGGAAGAACGCAAACAAGCTTTCTCGGAAAGAATGAAAGCATACTGGAACAACAAGAAGAACTCAAATAAAACTTGCTTGGGTCATTTGCTTAACGTCTCCCATTTATTGGGAGAATTTTCCAATAACAATAATAAATGCAGTATATGATTTTTCCTCGCCTTCATACAGGGATTACAAGAAAAAATCTACTTTGACTGAATATAAATAAACAAAAAACAACTAATAATTAATATGTGAATTTAAATGCAGTACATTCCTTTTCCTAGCCCTCATCAGCGATTATAAGAAAAATCTACATTGACTGCATATAAATAAACAAAAAGCAACTAATAATTTATATGTTAATTTAAATGCAGTACATACCTTTTCCTAGCCCTCATCAGAAATTATAAAAAAAATCTACACTGACTGCATATAAATAAACAAAAAGCAACTAATAATTTATATGTTAATTTAAAAGTAGTACATACTTTATTGCCACCGCATATAAAAGAGATTACAAAAAAAATCTACGTTGACTGAATATATATCAACAAAAAGCAACTAATTATTTATATGTTAATTTAACCGCAGTACATAATTTTTCTTTGCCCTCATCAGAGATTGTTAAAAAAATCTACATTGACTGAATATAAATAAACAAAAAACAACTAATAATTAATATATTAATTTAAAGGCAGTACATATTTTTTCCTAGCCTTCATCAGATATTATACGAAAAATCTATATTGACTGAATATAAATAAACAAAAAGCAGCTAATAATTAATTTCAAATGCAGTACATATTTTTTCCTAGCCTTCATACAGAGATTATGTAAAAATCTACATTGACTGAATATATATTAACAGAAAGCAACTAATATTTGTTATGTTAATTTAAATGCAGTACATACTGTTTCCTCGCCCTCATACTCACTGAGTATTTCATAACTTCTTTGGGTTAAGAGAAACGCTCTTGCAGAGATCCAGTTGCATAAGTTCTTCGCAACAGTCTCACACATCATTAGACATGGCGGCTATAAACAAACGCAGCACAGATAAAAGGCAATTTAATTTTGGTGCTGGGGTCGGTGGTTGCTGTGCAAACAAAAGCGCAGGCAGCGGCATGCACGGGAGGCGAATTCGCGGCAGGCCGTTGTGTTTTAATGAGCCTTAAGCTCGCTTTAATCTCGCTCGCTATGGAGGAGGTGGTATAATTAGACCTTTCTTGCTTGCTCTCCTTCGCCTTTGTGTTGTAAGACCGGCAGTTAATAAGAGCTGTTTAATTAAACCGTCGCGAGGATTTTTTTCCTTCTTCTATCCCTAGAAAATTCGGAGGTCCCGCGTTCCGTGACTGTGCGTGAGAGAGACTGGTGTTAGGCGACTGTTCTTTTAGCGGGTATTATCGCGGCGCGTATTGTGTAAAAACTCAGTGGGTCTATTTGTCAACGCGCGGAGCAAGAACGACAGCGTTTCACAACTCACTTTGAAAAGAGCCGTTCCCACGAGAGAGGCAGGTGCGAACGCTGAGTAATACGTGCCGACAGCTTACAAGGGACCCCTCAAAAACAACCAAATATAGACGTCAATTGTTTTTAATTTTTTATTATTATCAACACCTCAGTATGGTTTATAACTGTGCTGTGTAATTTTACTTTTTTTTTTTTTTTTTACTTATGACTTTACGCCTCGTCGACGTCGAGGTCATTAGAGGCGGGATGGGACTAGGGACAAGGAACGGGTAGGAATTCGGCCATGGCATTTTTGAAGGAAGCATCCCGGCATTCGCCTGGAGTGATTTGGGGAAACCATGGAAAACCCAAATATGGATGCCCGGACGGTGATTCGAACCGGCGTCCTCCCGAATGCGCAGCCAGAGCCCTAACCGCTCACCCACCACGCTCGAGCTTGTTTCTACCATCGTGTAAACTGTAAACGGTGTGAGACAATGTTGTAGTCTGTCTCCACTAATATTCTGTTTGTATCTAGAGAAAGCAATAAAAGAAGTAAAAGAAACATTTGAATGTGTCATAAGCGTTCAACGAGAAAAATCGGTATGCTACGATTTGCCGATGATACTGTCCTGTTAACAGAACAGATTGTTGGTATTGAGAAGTTAATGAATACCATGAATAAAATACTGAAGGAAGATATTGTTCTAAATGTAAACCAAAACAAGACGAAGGTGATAAAAGTAGCAGAAATAATAGCAATAATAGTGTATTAAATATAAACATATGATCGGATGCGATAGAAGAAACAAATGAATTCTACTATTTAGGAAGTAAAGTTACCACTGATCGCAGAAGCAGGGAATGATGTTAAAAGGAGAATAGCACAAACGAAAAGAGCTTTCATGAAAAAGAGAAATATTTTAGATTCAAATACTGATCTAAGGCCCAGAAAGAAGTTTTTAAAACGCTATGTGTGGTGCACAACTGTTTATGGTAACGAAGCATGGACCTCATGAATATCAACAAAGAAGAAAATTGTTGAAGCATTTGGAATGTGGTGGTATAGAAGGATGCTTATGTGGACAGATGATGTCCGAAATGAACGTATTATGGAAATGATGGATGAGAAAAGAAGTTTGTGGAAGGAAAAGCCTTACATAAAGAAGAGGCAGGACGGTGGACACATTTTAAGACTTGCGGGATTTGTTAATTTGTTGGTGGAGGGAACAGCCGAAGGAAAGAACTGTAGAGATACGCAAAAATTAGAATACACATGGCGTCCAGGAACGAAATGATACTCCTGCAACCGCAGACAGTATCGTATTTTAAAAATACATGCATGTCGTATTTTCTATGATTGTACTCCTTTTTAAGGCTGTATTTTTATATATTCTTATTTTTGTGTCGTAGGTGGGATACAAGATCGATTTTAACTCGTGAGTGAGTGAATTTTCAGCTTACTGCTTATTAGATTCTTCTTTCATACTTCAAATAAATAATAAAACTTCTATGACTTAATTCCCTTTTATAAAATACTTAAAGATCCGAATATTTTACAAGTTCTTTGTTAGCTGCAACTTTTAAAGCTCAAAGCGAACACATCAACTTTTTTCATCACGCTCGTCCGATCTTAAAGCTATCTTCTCTTTTTCTAAACGTTACCCTAGCTACCAATTTTTTTTCACAGAGTAATTATTATTGTTACTCTTTTCTTTAGGTAACCTGCTATACCGCAATAGGTCACATCATTTCCTATTGCATCAAAAAAAATATATATATATATATTTTAGGAAAGTCTCACCATATACGAGATATTGACTTTTTTAAATATTTTTTTTAGAAACATGCGACTTTGTTCAGTTTATTCCATACCATTTCTACAAAGTAAGACTTTTTGAAACCAGTTTTTTTTTATGATTTACTCAAAGATATTTGAGTGATTTAAATTTATATTCTTTTTAAAAAAACGTAAAAAATACTTATAATAAAATCTTAAATTGAGTAAATTATTTTATACTTGTTTTAAAATGATTGTTTTATTTTAAAAGGAATGTTAAAAAACTACTCCATTTTAAAATTGGCAATAACGAAGCACTTGGCACGATCCAGTTAGTACATTTTTTTAACACCGCAGGCTGTCAAGTCTGCCGTTTGAATAAATTTGTATACTTTTTTTACATAAGATTTTTAACGTTTTAAAGAAAAAATATATGTTTTTAGATGACTCAAACATCCCCCTTACAATAATTCCCATCAGTTTGGTGAATCTAAATTTACTAACAGCGTTTTAATATAAAACTGAATGAGCAGCTACTTTCATGTTTTCGTGATGAGATGGGCTTTCTCGTTCATATCACGCTGTCTTCTACTGACCTGGTGATTGTCGTCAGCTAATTAACCACACTAATTAAAGGAAAGGTCACGACTTGACTACCTCAGCTAGGTGTAATAGCTCACAAGTAACACGTCAACCCGCTCAAAGGACTGTACAGCACGTGAGGAAAGGGTGGGCACCTATGCCGTAGACACTGTATGTCCTACTGCTCAAAGTATAAACCCGCACCACTACAAACGCCTTTGATGTTACCGACTGGCGACGGATCGGGAAGCGTCACCACAGGCAAGCACGGGCCGCTACGGGCGCTCTATTCCCACGGTCCCGTGGTGCGAGCTGGCCCGGCGCGGCCCGCAAAATCACGGGCCGTGAGCAGTCACCTTAAAGCTGCGTTCCCATGACGTCTCTTAACGGAGGTCTCCCGGGACAGGACGGGACGGATAGCCAACAACACGCCATGGGAACGGGGCCGCCTTTGCTAGCGGACATGAGACGCAGCTACACACTCTGTGTCGGTAAACATTACAGGCGTGTGTAGTGGTGCGCTGTTGTCATCGGTTTGCAGCATAGGTGCGCAACCCTTCTGTTGCTGTAAAGTGCTCTGTGCCAAACGAAACTAGGCTACGTGGTGAGGAGGTGGTAGCGGGGTAGCGAGGGCTAAACTGCGGCGCGCGCTCATCCCTACACTTCGGCGTGCGGTGTTCGGCCTCCATTAGAAGACGTCGTGGGAACATAGCTTAAGGCTGGATTGGCAGCAGCTGCAACTCCAGCAGACATCTACTGCGCTCAACGAGCAAGCACATGACTACACGCTATTTCTCCGGTGATCAAGCAAGAAAGTTCACTGGGGTCACAGCTGTACCCTGTTCACTCTGAACTGGCGCCTCAAGGTCGCTATCCCATGGCCCCCACCACTCACTTCACCACCTGAGTGGTCTGGTAGCTCAGTGGTTAAGGCATCTGACTGGAGATCGAAAGGTCCCCTGTTCAAGTCATGTCTCGGGGGGGATTTACATAGGCTGTTAACCCGACCTCCACCTCTGACACAGCGTGCTTTGTAATGTGAAGTACGCCCGAACGCCTCCGTGGTTCGGTTCCAAGTTAAACTGTATGTCCTGTGTACCCGGTAGGATTGCCGGGTTGGGTTAAAGTGGCTACGACAGGGATGGAGTGCGCAACCAATAGAAATCCTGTCACCAGGTCATTACGACCACACGGATTTATTATTATATCTCACCGCCTCTGCCGTACCTAACTCTCCGATTTGACCGCTGTGTCTAGAAAGGCGAGTGATGAATTTCTCTTTCGCATGTAGGGTTTATGTCAGCGGAGTGACGTTAGAACGTACTGACCTTGAGTCACCTCTGTTAGATGGACGGGTTGTAGGAGTTACCATTTATTACACTTTGATCACGCTGGAGATAGAATACGCTAGTCCTGTGCGAGGGGAATTCAGCCTGATGTCAGCTGCTATGGGTTCTCTGGCTAAAGAACAGAAGAATGAAGCGTGCTCTATATCTGAGCACCCGCTTTCCTACTGAAACGATATATGATACCTTGAAAATCCTGAATATGGCCAAACGCTTTCGGATGCTGGCTGCTCTGATCTACGATGCCGTACACCACACCACCAACCCACTGACCAGCAGGCGAGTGTCACATGAGGCCATAGGAAGAACTAAAACAACTCCAAAGATATAATTTTAAACATACTGCTCTCAACAACGGTAGATAGTTGATAGTTATAAAATACAGCTAACCAGTTGCATCAGTCAGGCTATCAGTCTTGACCGGTTTCGACTTTCTTAAGATGATCTTCTGCAGAAGTACATGATAATATACTAGAGGGTGGAGATGACACCAAGCACTCTTCGTCTAGTATATTAACATTTACTTCTGAAGAAGACCATCTTAAGAAGGTCGAAACCAGTCAAGACTAATAGCCTGACGGATGCAACTGGTTGGCTATGTTTCGAATCTATCAACTCCAAAGATAGTACCAACCAACCGAAAACACTATGTCATTCCATAATGACGGAGGGAAGATGTATCTTAGGATAATAACCTCCTCCCCATCTTCTCTATAACAATAAAGGACGACGATGGTGTAATTGTAAAATCGGGCACCTGACTGGTGACCTAATACACGGTAGGCCGACAAATTTCACCTATTTAGCGTAACTTTGTGATACTGAATCAATCTCCTCATTACCTATCAAGGAGTTGTAGAATTGTGAACTGATAATTAGGCTGGGATACTCACGATTCAGTTTGGGTATCTATAACGATATCATCGGTGATCCGTGGGTTTTTTACATTGTGTTTCATTCACTGTTATATCACACCCTCGGCTTCTATTTTTTCTCCCTTCTCTACCAGCAATAAAGTCTGCCCCATTGGCTGCGGCGCCGTGGAGGTGTTGGCGAGATTTTGCGCCAAAGTCCCGGGTTAAGTCCAAAACCTTTCCGAAGTGCGTGTGGGATGAGGACATATGGCAGTGTTGGTGATGAATAGTAAATCGGATGGGGACGTTAAACCTGGTGATCCCCTGGTGTCTTTCGGAACAGCAGGCCAGAATTGACCGGAACCGTGGCTCTCCCTCTACCTTATTCATCTCTCATTTCATACAGCACAAACACTCTTCACAGAACACACGTACTGTCACAGCCATCCACACATAAAATACAATAACACACAATGGAGAAGGCACCGGGAAACCACCCCAATTGATTATACCAGCAGATTTCCAATGAAGGGATAGATCCTTCATGGGAACCGCTTCTCAAGGAAACGGGTATCGCATCATAAGGGGCGTCCTTTAATTACGTGGAAGGGGGGGGTGTGGCGAAATCTCACCAACGGACGGAGGGGAACTGCCAGAAATCTCACGTAGTAGAGCTAAAGAAAAACAATGGGCTACAAACGACGTCGATCCCAACGTTGGGGAAGGGAGAGGTGTCTAACCGCCCTTGAAAAATAGGAGAGCTAAAAAAAAGAGGGGGTCCCACCAGATTTCACCAAATCTCTCCACGGAAGGGGGGATGTCGATATTTTCGGAAAAACGCCACACGTAATTAATAGAAGCCTCCTAAGAAGAAGCAGTACCAGAAATCCCTCCGCGCGAACATTGTAAGACTGACCCAACATATCATTGTTTGATGACCCAAGATATTGGAAATAAGTGAGACCAGCGAACTAGCAAGGGAGCGTATGAACTACGTGGCTCGGTCTAGAGAGGGAGGATATGCCTGGAAAATTATGCTGGACTACGTGGGGGGGGGACAAAGGGGGGGGTAAAGAGGGGGGGTTTCGAGCCAAGCCACGTAGCTTTTGATTCATATTATTTGTCACAGTTAAAATAAGGCACAGAACGCATAACAGCTTGTGAATATTTATTTCCGTCATTTAATTATCTCTGTATGTAATTTAAGGTAGTCTGTTAAGAGAAAACAGTACAAAATATCTTCTGGAATCAATAAGGAAAAAGCTACGTACCACGCGGGCGGAAGTGGGGGGATAGAGGAAAAAGCCACGTCGAGTTACCTGTAGGGAAGAGGGGGGCGGCGTTCACAGGAGGCCAAAATGGAGCTTCGTAATTTATGGACGCTCCCAAAGTACGCTTTAGAGCTAGTAATTCTCGTAAAACTTTAAATTGTTTTGGATCCTGTCGACAGTTTTTTTTATGGCATTCGGCTACATAGGCCATACAGCCAGCTCAACGTGATTATCGACTCTTCTAGTGTTTCAGTTTCTCCAGTACAATGTAGAGACTAAGTATGGACACATGACGGACACGACATTCACATACATAAAACACTTAAACACCCATGCCCTCGGCCTGACTCGAACCGGCGACCTTCAGCACGCGGAGCTAGCACTGCAGCCCCCACGCTACCGAGGCCGCCTAAGCAGCAGGTTGTACGGCGGGTGTCTGGTTGAGTTGGGGGGTCAGTAGGAGGACAGGAAGACGGAGTGAAGCGGAAAATCGGGCCGACCGGACCGGAAAATGGCTTCCGCCCCTCTCATACGTCAGGCGATCTACTGGCAATCCGCCAATCACAGGACAGCTTGGAGTGAGTACGACGCACTTGTTACTTCTCCCCCAGCATTTAACTTCCGGCCGACATGGAGCACTAGTTGCTCTTCAGTGCTGCAACAGTCTGTGGATTGTCGAATCGTTCTGCTAATGTGTGTAGTGTTATTTACGAAATTTCCATTTGTGTGCAGTATTTGCTGACCGACCTATAATTCACTTGGATGGTGACGGAAAAACGGCTGTAAAAATCGTGTGGTGGAGGCATTTAAAATGAAACTGCTCGCACATAAGACAAAGTGTAAGCATCTTCGCTTGTAATTTCATAGTAAGAACATAACAGGACACATTGTGTGGTTATGGTCGAGAAAACACTTTTAAGTGGAAGTGGGAAATATTTGCGAGCTTCAACATCAAATTGACAAAATTAAACAATTCCAAACACCCAAAATCTCCCTCCAAACATATTTATTGCACAGTATCCTAAATAACCGCCTTTAAATTGATATTTCATATAGATAATTGCTTTTAATAAAATCACAGTTCATTTACATCATTTTAGTCCATTAAAATACGAAATAATCATAGGAAAAATATAGAAATTCACAGTTAACCATCGCTTATCTCTCTCGATTTAAATGATCTCAATTGGTGGAAAGCTGTGTCTTTGGGGCAGTTACAACAGTGTATAACATCGTTTAACCTATTTAAAGATTCTAGTTTTCACTGTTTGGATCTTTGCCATGTTCTACTATCGAGCTCTGCAGTATTCGCCTCCGCATATTAATTTGACATTGTGTAACAATATCACAATCCAATCATTTATTATTATTATTATTGTATTATTTTATTTTTTATTAATTACGGGCATCCTAAATGATTATATAAATGTCTTAACCTGATGTGCATTATTTTCGTGTTTCCACAGATAGTATTGTGTACCGTAATCGGGTTAGGTTTAATTTAACCATACTAATCAGGAGGAAAGCTTACAGTTGCCACAAACTTTTAAAAGTTTAACTGCATTGCCTCTAACAATTCCATTATTTGACATTTTGTTAACTGCTCCACATATATATTCAAAACGCTGTAATCAAACTATTTTCCGTCGGTTAACTTTACCACTAACAAACTGAACCATGAGGGTTTTTAGTGCATTTTACATTCATTAATATTTTCGGTATACTGTAAGCTTTTTCTTGGAATGCCATCACCTCAGATATCAATGTAGATATTTCTAAACTACATTTTTTGCCAGTATTTTTTCAGTCTGTAAACAGCTCTCGAGATATCATCTTCAGTTTGTAACAAGACTCAGCTCGTTACAATGTTTAATAAGAATAATTATTTGCTACAGTAGTAAATTTTAAGAATTTTTCAAGCTCACAGTCATAAAATCGGAGAGACGTGGACTATGTCGCCACTGTGGTGCGACAGCAAGGTGAAGTGCAGGGGCGGATCCAGGGGGGAGTGGGACTAGGGGGCTCAAGCCCCCCCCCCCCAAAAAAAATATATAGGTTCACCCCCGACATTTTAATTTTGGAGAAGACTACCCTTGCCCGACTCAAGCCCCCCCTCAACCCCCAAAAACCAAAATCCACTCAAGCCAAGTCCCTCCCCCCCAAACCAAAGTCCACTCACGCCCCTCCCAAACCAAAATCCTGGATCCGCCCCTGATCAAGTGCATACCTGCGTCACCCAGAACAATGCTGCCTTCGGGCGGGTCTTGACGTATCATTAGTCTTAACCAGATTCTTATCATTTCACATCCTTTCCTCCAATTTTTTAAGTGGTGTAAATTTAATAATGTGAGTAACCAAAATTAATTTATATAAAAACGAATATAATTAATGTGCATACAATTAATAATAATCCACTGAACCGCGAATACTAAAAGATTCTTTTAATTCAGTCAAATAAGGTGAAAAAAGGGGCAAACCTCGGAATGAAAGTTAACAAGCTGAAAATTTGCATAAACCTTTGTTTTGTGATTTTATAAGTTGGTTCAAAAATCTCTTAGAATCTGGTGTACGCTAGTCAAGATATTCAAGGTCAACGGTCACAAAAACTTTTTTTTTTTTTTTTTTTACAGTTATCTCGCTTTTTTTACTGCAAATGTTATGTTGAGTTATTATAAAACTTGTAGTGCATAAAATTCAGCTTTTTATCTTTCATTTCGAGGTATAATCCTTATTTGACTGGATTATTTAAAAATCTAGCATTCTGCGTGAAACACGATATCTATAGCTCTGGAACAATTCTGCTCAGGTATTGCCTATTGTTGCTCTGTATTCTCAGCAGAGGCTGACTGCACGTGTTGTTCTGTGATTCTCCCACGCTGTACTGCGCCCTCTGTTCTCCTTGAAGGGCTGTTAATTTGCGTTGTTATTAGCCCGCTAAGCTCCTCAAAAGCACGCAGGAAAATGGGATAGGTGCTTGGCTCCCTGGCAGCCGCGAACACAATTAACAGTGCTCGGCTCCAATTAAACCACATCCCAGCGGCTACTTGATTGTGAAGATAGCTCTTCACGATGGAGATGAAATTACTCTCAGAAAATGTTTACACCTTATCTACAACAAACAGTCAAATCTTTTGAGAAGATTACGCTTTGCATCGCTGTAAAACAAGAGCACTTACTCGTGAACTGGGTTAAGCTCATCACGTAGCAGCACACAATATAATACAAAATTACTGTAATAGACCAACAATAGTGCGTGTTACCAGGCTATATCTAACTACAAACATAATGAATTGTCGTTCACATACTGTAAATCAATAAACTGGCCGGAGTACGCCCTTGCGGGACACTTTTGTACTATTTGGTGGATCGTTTGCCGTTGTGATCCACACTCATATTCCAAAGATCAAATTACATTCCATTTGTAAAGCGAGTCCGCGCATCTGCCACGATTCGTTCTTATTATATTTTAGACCAGTCCATGTTCTGCTAGGCAAACTACCGTAAAGTATGAATTTATGGTAACACTATAGCAAATTTTCCGGATTTTCTGTTCCATTTTTTATAATTTCAGTTTCACACTCCTATTGATGGAAATTTATTTCTGTTGCCTATGTGATATCTTCCCCAATGAGAAAGAATTGTATTTAACATCGGTCCAGTAGTGTCAAAGGCAGTTCTCTAGACCAGTGAATCTCAACATCTCATTCGCGGATCATCCCTGGACCGGCAAGATCGAACAGGTTGCCCGCAGCCAGAATGTTTTTTACTATTATTATTTTTATTTTATTTTGGCATTTGGCAACTAAGGTCATACCGCCAGCTCAATGTGATTCTTGTAACTCTTCCAGTGAATCAGTTTCCCAGTGCAGTGTAGCTTCTAATTACGGACACCACAGGATGGACATGGCATTCACACGCACAACACTTAAACACCCATGCCCTCGGCTGGATTCGAAACGGCGACCTTCGCCACGTGGGGCAAGTACTCTAGTCCCTACGCTACCGAGGCCCGCAGCCAGAATATTAAAACATCAAATTAAAAAAAAAAAAAAAAAAAAAAAAAAACCACTTGTTCACGTAAAATGGGTGAACACAGCGTGATGGGTATGCGGTAATGCTCAGGCCTCGTATTCGATAGGACACTGGTTCGAATCCCCGCCCGGCCATCTATATTACGGTTTTCCATGGTTTCCAGAAATAACACAAAGTAGACAAATGGCTGGATGATTTCTTCGAAAGACCCTTCCCTTTTCTTTCCCATCTCTAACGACCTCGGCGTTGACGAGGAGTGAAGCCATAAAAAAAATATTTAAAAAAATCATGACAATATTAACGACCAGGAAAAAATCTGGTATTTCGAAGATGCGGCTGCATTTTTTTTTACTGTAATAAATTACGTTTCCAGCAGCTGGCATCAAAGATCTGCGCTCCTTTAATGATCGTGTTATGAAGATCTCGTTTAAGGTGTAGGTCATAATTGATCGCGGAACGATTGATAGGGATAATATAGACATAGGTAAAACCACTGGGTCCATATATCGTAAGTCATCCGTGAAAATACTGTTGACCCTTTTTTCTGCTTCTAGCTTCTGTTGACATCGAGGTCATTAGTGGAGGGAAAAGTATGAGGGAAAGGAGCAGGAAGGAATTTGGCCATGGTCTTTTGAAAGAACTATCCCGACATTCACTTGAAGTAACTTTGGGAAACCATGGAAGACCCAAATCTGGATGGAAGGAGAATGCGAAGCCAGAGCGTTACGCTCAGGAGGTGTCCATTAATGACCTGAGGCGTTTTTTTCGGAATTCCGGACCCCCCCCCTCCCCTCTGGTGAGACTTCGTGAGATTTGGTCGGACCCTCCCCTCTAAAATGACGTGAGATTATGACGGAGACACCAATCGACCTCGCAACTTTTTGAGACCTTTTTTTTTTAGGTCTCATGCTCCGAAGAGCAGTTGTAGTCCCCATAGAGTCGGTTTTGGACCAAAATCCCCTCCCCCCTAAATTCGACTTTCGCGTCATTTGTAAACTTTTTTTTTAGCTCTGCCATCCTGCAAGAATTTCAAAACCTGACATGAGATTTCCGTTGAGCCTACCCCCCCTCGGTGAGGTTTCGTGATATTTCGCCGGGCTCCTCCCCCTCCCCCCCCCCTATTTGACCTCACGTAATTAATGGACGCTCTTTCACCCGCCAAACTGGGTGTTGACATTTTACTTGTCCTCGGGTTTAAAAAGTTTGAGACACGCTGCTCTAGTCCAATAGATCACTTATGTACGTTGGTGTCCTCTTTGTCGCCAGCTGGCGCTTGTTGTGGGCACTCGCCCGGGGCACAGTGGCTGCGGAACGCGGATGCGCGCGCTGTTATTAGCGCGACCACTGGACCGGAAACAAGTGCCGGGCCTCGAACCCGGGCCACCCGGTAGTAACAGGGAGGGGCCACACATCAACCGTAACGCAATAACCGGACTCGTACACTGTTCAGGGGAGATTTAACCACCTGCTGCCGCCAACGAATATCTGCTAGTGTGGTCATGCGTCTTAAAGCACCACGACAATGGACTCGGGAAGTACAAAGTACTCAGGTTTAAATCACCGGACCATCATACAGACCTTTACCGCGGTTTCCCGTAATCACCTTGATAGGTAGTTGGTTGCATGAAATAACTAGTTCCAAGAATCACTTGCACTTTGTTTATTCTCCCGTGCGCACTATACTAACATTATACAACAGGCGTCGTTTCGATCCAGAGATACTAGGTACAAGCACACACAAATGTTCCAGTGATTTTAATTTATTTAATTTAATTGCAATGGAGCACACGCTCAGGTGGCAATTTCCCTTCACACCCAACTTCCCCCTATCCTACACTCACCTACATTTGCCCTCTACAAATTTTAACTTTAAATTCTTTTAACGTTTTAGGTAGGTTATTCATCATTCCCCTTGGTAACTCATTCCAATCCCTGACACCCTTACCTAAAAAAGAAAATCTTCCTACACCCTTGTGCCTGAAATCGAGTGCCAGCTTATGGTCATGGTCATCTTTTCCCTTCCATGAACTACTTTTCATACCTACTGCAATATATTCCCATGCCTCATCGCCAGTATACGCCCTGTACACTCCCATGACCCTCCTCATCCTCCTCCTGTCTTGCAATGAATCCCATTGCAGCTCCTTTATCATATCTGTCACTAATTGCATTCTGCGATAATTTCCAGAAACAAATCTAGCAGCCCTTCTTTGCACCTTTTCCAACTCCTGTATTTAATACGCAAAATGAGGGTCCCATACTACACTACCATATTCGAGCAATGGTCTAACCAAAGTTTTGTAACCCAATTCCTTTACTTCTCTCGTGCATCCCCTCATCACTCTCTCCAACAAGTGCAGAACTTTGAAACCTTTTCCTACCACCTGTCCTATGTGTCCTGCCCAGTTAAGTTTGTTATCAAAAGTAATGCCAAGATATTTACATTCAAGTCTTCAGCAAGCAATTCTTTCCCCACCTTATATTCATAATTAACCTTTTGTTTTTTATTTGTGTATCTAATAAGCTGATTCTTATTAGCATTTATCTTCATTCCATGTTTACTAACCCAATTAGATATCCTGTCCAGATCACCCTGCAACTGTTTACAATCCTCTATCGTTTTGATTCTTTTATACAGCATTATGTCATCTGCAAACAATCTAATTTCAGATATCAAAATTTGTTTGTTAGTTTGTTTGTTCTACATACAAATCCACAGTTTCCATCCTATCTCGATGAAACTTTGCACACTTATCCTTTGAAACAAGGAGAAAAATACTGTCTACATTTGGTTGAAAAATTATCTGTATAAATAACACATGTTGTCTCAAAACTTCGAAATACGGCGATAGACAGATACGTTGGATATGGACGTCTCCGTACCGTGTTTCCGTGTAGTGGACTGGCAGCTCAGTGGTTAAAGCGCTTGCTTACGAACGTCTTGGTTTCCGGTTGAAATCTCCGTGGAGGCTAAGATTTTTAAAAATTATTTTTCATCGTAAGAGTCAGGCCTGGGCCGTAGGTTATTTGGATTGAATGTTAAACTGTAGATATTATAAAGTTAGGGGTGCAATGCGAGGCAAATCGTAGGTAGTCTTGCAATGTTGTAGGTGTACACT
This sequence comes from Vandiemenella viatica, assembly GCA_031002005.1. Taxonomy (NCBI): domain Eukaryota; kingdom Metazoa; phylum Arthropoda; class Insecta; order Orthoptera; family Morabidae; genus Vandiemenella; species Vandiemenella viatica. The sequence continues at coordinate 201,294,108 of JARYHS010012519.1, read as the reverse complement.
TTTTTTACGTTATAATGATCCCTCAGGTGTTGTTCGCAGTCACTGTGTGAGTGTGAACCACAGTAATATTATTATAAATACAGAAGTAAGTCTCTGTCTTTTTGTTACGTTTTGACTACTAAATAGCTATATCGTTGTGATGTAATTTTATAAGGAAATGTGTATGAAGGGCACAGGATATTTTTTCCATTATGATTAACAGATGTAGTCACGAAATTTTGAGACCTTATCGAATGGTGACAGAAATATGTTGGAAATTGATTCTCTTCAAGAGACAGGTTCGACGGTACAGTGATATAGTGATAGCTTTCCTGTCATATTATTCCGACTCGATATTGTTGGGGACCAATCCTTCGTTACCAACAACTTTCTATATTTAATTCTGGCAAAAAAATTCTTAATCCACGCGTACGAAGTCGCGGGTACGAGCTAGTGAATAAATGAATTTCTTTTAGTGAGTGATTACCGATGATATGTTCTATGTTCTGTGAATCCTATTGGTCGATTTTTACGAAACACACAGTTTTCCTGCTATTACCCCAACCTCTATTTCCTCCTGACCAGATGTTACGGATGTTGTTAGAAATATTTGAATCCATCTCCATCACATGAATATGAAAGCAGCGTATCTATCAGAATCGTGAACCATCAAAATTGCTTCCTGAAAACGAGTAATATTGATGGTTGTAGAAATAATATAAATGCAAATATGGATACAAACTAATGAATCATTATTACCCGAGCTAGAGTGCTCAAAGTGCACTATCAGTAGCTACTATTAGGCGTCCAGACAAGAGCACCTGTAATCAAGGATGGTCCAGTTTAAATTCCAATTTGAATTGTGTGACTAGTAAATGCTTGGGTTGGTACTACTGCTTGACGCGCTTCAGTTGCCACGCAACCAGCATGTAGTGGTATTTATTCCAGAAGGAGAAGTAAACTGGAAGTTCGTTCAGGTGTGGTAAACGCTTTATTAATACATTTATTACAAAAGAATGCGCCAAACAGCCGTAAATTTGTGACGCGCTGAAGGCAGAATTTAGGCAACCGAGCGTGGCGGCTGCGCGGTAACGCTCCGGCGTCGCATTCGGGAGGACGCGGGTTCGAATCTCCGTTCAGTCATCCAGATTTGGGTTTCCCGTGGTTTCCCCAATTCACTCCAGAGGAATACTGGGGTGGTTCCTTTAAAACGCAATGGACGAATTCCCTACCAGTCCTTTCTCGCCTCTAATAACCTCGACGTCGACGAGGCGTAAAGCCAGAAGAATTAAACGAGGACGGGTTGTTAAACATAAGCATCCAAAAATAAAGTTAAAGTTTGAAAACTGTAGAGAACTTGTTGAAAATGAACCGCACCCTAGACTTCAGAAAACTCTGACCTAAAAAACAATGTTTTTTTGTTTAAGACATTTTGTCTCGTTGACATCGTGGTCATTAGAGGCGGGATATGATAAGGGGGAAGCATCGAAAAGAATTCGTTCAAGGCCTTTTGAAAGAACCATCCTAACATTTCCCTGGAGTAATTTGGTAAAATCATGGATACCGAAATCTGAATGGCTGGACTAGGATTGGAACTATACTACCAGCTGTGTAATTCGAGTGTAGTCAATTGGAGAGGACAATACTGAAAAATTTATTTTAAGTTAATTTTTGACTATTAGTAAGTTGGAATATGAATATGAAAACTCTTCGTAAAAAAAAACTCACTACTTCTATTCGGTACGTCCTTATTCACGGTTCTGGAAACAAGGATTCATTTATTAATGTCTGAAGATTTATTGAAGAAATGATATGTTTTTCTCTCTGTGATCTACTGATTGGATGCAGTCCTCCACAGCTTCCTGTTTTAAACTAATCTCTTCATCTCAACATTGCAATTACTTCTTTCCTCCACTTATCAGGTTGAAATTTTCTAATCTTTATCTTGCTCTACAATTCTTACCTTTCATAGATTGCTCCTCTAACAAATTAACCCTCCTCCCTCCCCCCTCATGTCTTAAAATGTTACCCTCCAGTCTATCTCATCATTCTGTGAGAAACTTATGTAAAATTCCTTTTTCATCTGTCGTTCTTGGAATTTGCTTATTTCGTGCTTCATCTGCACATTTAATTTTCATCATCTATTTATAATACAATTTTTCTTCTTCGTGGTTTGTCTAAATTCCAGGCTTCAATTATATGGAGTCCTTCTGTGTCTCAAGTCAAGTTTTGAATATAATAGATTATTTTTTGAAGGAAGATTATTTTTCTGCTCCTTTCCCTGTCTTAAACACCGATCTTGCTCCGGTCAGTTTTTACGATTTCTGCTACAGTTCATGACTTCTGTTTTGAGTAGGTTTTATATTTTGCTACAATATTTTTCCTTTGCAATTCTGAAATTTCTCACTGTTCTCGCCTTCATAATACATATTAACAGAAGTATGTTGAATAGCTGACTTATGAAAAGACGAAACTTTGATCTTGTGTAAAGCTGAAAATACCATATAATTTTACAGAACACAGGACGAGTTGATTTATTACTTGTTACGTTGTAATCGAGAAGACAAATCACAGACAGAAACAGAACGTGCAAAACTAGTTAAAATGCTTCTAAATTAACTATGAATCTTCGTCTATCCGGTAGCCAAAAAAGTAAATTAATATTTTTTTAATATCGATAAAAAAGTTAGTTCGTATAGTGGCAGCAACGTGGTGATTGAGTTCAAATTACTGGACATTCCGCTGAACAGACTGTTAAATGTGAAATTCAAATTACGGAACATTCACGTGTCCGTTAAAATCCAGGTCTTACTGCAGTGGCGGATCCAGGGGGGGGGAGAGACTATGGGGCCTCCAGACCGCCCCCCCCCCCCTCAAAAAAAGTATTTAGGTGCATCGTAACTTTTGAGATTTGGAGACCTTTTCGAAATCCGCTCAAGCCCCCACCCCCTCCCAAACGAAATACGTTCAAACCTCCCCTCCCCCAAATAAAAATTCTAGCTTCGCCATTGCCTTATCTGTTAAATTTTGCAAGCAAGCACCTTTAATATGAGACTGACACATATAGACGTGACATAATATACTAAATCGCACTTTTTAGCATGTTTCTTACCGCATATCACTTGGTGATCCATATATCTATGAAACATGTAAGCTATGATTTGTACGGTAGGTGTATATTTGTTTGTTTGTGTAATGTATTGTTTATGAGTCTGAGATTGAGGACCGTCCAAGCATTCACATAGGTTATAACAGCCCTCATATCAAACCGATTTTACGAAATGTTACTTTAAGAATTGTACATGGCAATTAGATATTTATTTATGCCTGCAAGCGCGTTTACGACATTGCATCTCAGTAAAATAAGATTTTACACATACATCCGAAGTTACACTTACGAGTATATGAGCACCGGCTTGCTCGTTAAATGAAGTTAAGGAGAATGAAATTAAAAAGACATTTATAAAACCAAATCTTCAGTTTGGGATCCAAAACATAAGAAAAAAATATATTAGAAGATGATGTTTGGAGGGAAGTAGTTGCTGTCTTGAAGATATATGATGATTAATGTAAGAAGATGGTCTGCGCCTATTTCCAGCTTGCTGAAACCAATATGAAAATCAACAATGGAACAGGAAAAGTTATATTTGTAAACTTTCTTCTGGAGAATAGACAAGCATAAACAATATAACTACCTTTCTTGAGCAAAGAGTGGAGTGCGGAAACGTGTTTCCTCTTTGGAATTGTGGGGAGCAGTTCTAAGGTGTGTAAGTAGCTTGTTTAATACTTGAAATGTAAATATCTTACCAAAACACATTTAATAATAAACTCAACTAGGCAGAGCATATTGGGAAGGCGGTAAGGAAGGTTTCAAAATTCTTTGTTTGTTAGAGGGAGTGATGAGGCGATATATGAGACAAGTGAGTTAGGTAACTTGGTTACAAAACTTCGGTCAGACGAATGCATGAATATGGTAGTCCAGTGTGGGACCCACATTTTGGGTATCAAATATAGGAGTTGAAGGGGCTGCAAAGAGGGGCAGTTAGAGTTGTCTACTTTTTTTTTTTTTTTTTTTTTTTTTTTTTACGTCTCTCAACAGCGAGGTCTTTAGAGACGGGAAAGGATGGGGGGCAAGGAATGGGAAGGAATTCGGCCATGGCCTTTTTAAGGAAGCATCCCGGCATTTGACTGGAGTGATTTGGGAAACCATGGAAAACCCAAATCTGGATGCCCGGACGGGGATTCGAACCACCGTCCTTCCTAATGCGAGGCCAGAACGCTAAGTTGTCTATGGAATTTACTGCAGAATAGGGATGTAACGGTTACCAGCATCCGCATCCGCAAATGCGGAACTTTCGCGTGAAATCCTACATCCACTTTCGCATCCACATCTGCAAGTTTTAATGCGGATGTATGGTGGATGTTTTGTTTACATCGCAATATATACTGTTCTTTTCTCTTTATTCGAGATTTTGCCCATCGTCGCTTAGATAACAAAAAAAAGTGGTTGTTTTTCTGATGATCTTGCAATAAAAGTAACAATGAACTGAGTGGTGTTATTACCTAAGCGACGAATTTACAAGTTTGTGCTTGCATGTAAAGTAAAGGTCGGGCCATACTAGACGGTACCGAGCCCGCCCCGTCACAGCACCGACACTTTTCTTATTGTTGTTGCTCACTTGATTGAAGTGAGTTCAGACGATGCCGCCTGTCGGCCGTCATTAGTTTGGTTTACTTTTTGACGGTGCGGGCCGGTGTCGGGCTGGTCGATATGGAGAAGCATATAGAAAGAGTTCGAAAATTTCTGGTCCTTTAGAACTAAATGTTGTTTAGCATTACTGATTGCTTTAGAAAAGTGTCCTTTTTTTCAGCCTTCATCAGATGTTCGTAAAATGTAGGTAGAGTCCTTTCATGTTCGCATTAACAAACAAAGCTTTGCCAGAGGTGAAGATCGATTTTAAGGCTTGTAAAAATTGCATCCGAGACCCGAATTTTGAACCAGGGGCCTTCCATAACCCGAATCACAGCAATCCTTTCCACTCGTACTTTCTCGCGGCACACCATGTGTCCTTATCGCACACTCGTAGGATGTTTCCTCCAATAGCATCCTCCAATATCTATAGATTTTTGGACAGCAAGGACCCATTTTAGTTGCCTCGGAGGCCAACAACATCCAACATTACTGCGACCGCTTCACGGCCCATCGACAGTTCTTTTATCTGATATCATAGGTCCTACAAGTTGTACTGTGAATGCGTCGCTAGAGCGTTGGGAAGGTGGGTGGCGGGCACGGTTTTAAGTGTTGAGGGTAGGCGTTAACGCTCTGGCTTCGCCGGTTCGAATCCCCGTCGCGGCATCCAGATTTGGGATTTCTATGGTTTCCCTAAATCACTCCAGGTGAGAGGTTCCTTTTAAAGACCATGGCCGAATTCCTTCCCGTTCATAGCCCCAATGCTTTCACGGCTCTAATGACCACGACGTCGAGGAGGCATATAGTCATAAAACAAAAGAAAAAAAAGCGAGTGTGGAGATGCGCAGTGGCGTGTCCTTGTGCTTGACGCTTGAATCATTCGCACCACGAACTCCGCAAAGTTCACATTACAAAGACTGGTTTTTACACGCGCGCGTAATTATGTAAATAATTTAATTCATTTGTGGAATCATCTCACTTTTTTCTTGTTGAAAGATGAGGCAGAAATAAATCAATATGACAGTATTACATGGAAATAGAATTTACTTATGAAAAAAAGATAGAATTCGGCATAAAATACAAACTTATTTTGATTTTATTTTTTATAAAATATTAAAATATAAATAATTATAAATTTTTTCACATCCGCTTCCGCATACAGCCACATCCGCGGATGTCAAGCACTGAATATCCACATCCGTTTCCGCAAAGATGACATCCGTTACAACCCTCCTGCAGAAACACAATCAGTAACTGATATGATAAACGAGAGCTGGAATGCGATTAATTAGAAGATAGGAGGAAGGTGAAGAGAGTGTTGGGATTGTACAAGACGTATATTGATGATGAGGCTTGTAAAGATATTGGTGGAAGTTTTAAGAGTAATACATGGGAGGGAAAAGATGACCATGACCACAAGAGGGCACTCGATTTCATGCACAAGGGTGTGGGAGTCAGGGATTTGAATAAATTACCAAGTGATGAATAATTTGAAAAAAAAAAACAAAAAAAAAACGCTGAAATAATTTAAAATGAAAATTCGTACAGGGAAAAAGTAGGCAGGTACAAGAAAGAGAAAAATTGCGTGTAGGGAAATTGTCATCGGAGCGTGAGCTCCATTGCAATTAAATTTAATTAATTAATTAATCTCAACAACAGACCAAGCTCAGTAAGCAACACTAGCCGGTTATTTGCTGTCCGTTATAAGTGAGAGATAAGGTTAGAGAAATTGGGAGACTGTGGATATTTATATGAATTGGAATTCACCGAGTTAGTTCTCTCTGCCACACATAATTTTGTGAATTGATGATTGTAATTGTAAATGTACATGTAGACCTGGCGACTAAACAGCAAATACTTTTTTTTCTTTTGGCTTTGTGCTTCGTCGACGTCATTAGAGGTAGGATGGATTGGGGACAAGGAATGGAAGGAATTCGGCCATAGCCTTTTGAAGGAAGCATCCCGGCATTCACCTGGAGTGATTTGGGTAAATCATGAAAAACTCAAATCTGGATGCCCGGGTGGGGAGTCGAACCCTCGTCCTCCCGAATGCGAGGCCAGAGCGTTACCGCTCACCCACCACGCTCGGCGGCAAATACTCGTGTGGCTGAAGCACTGATTAGTTTCATTAGAAGTGGGTGTTGAAGTGAGACATATATGTATTTTTTACGAGTAACACGAGTTGTGCTTGTGGTCTCGAGTCCGTGTTAGAGTCTCGTTACTGATTTTCGGAACACGCCGGTCGTAGCTGTGTCTGTTTGCGTGACACTCCTGTCGCCAGCAAACAGACCGGTCTCCAAATAACTCGAGTAGTTGAGTGCAGGTTCCTCACTAATCCTCTTAACGACTTGCTAGCAAAGTAGTAAAACTCCTCCGGCGCGTGTATTGCAAGGATAAACACCTCGAATGCTTCCGCAAACTAGACACAGGTGTGGTGGTCGAAAAAGTGTTGGCACGAAAACATTCTGAGGGGCATCTGTAGTTACACAGGTGCCTTGAACCGGGGAATTAGCATGCGGCACCAGTGCCTCTCAACCGGCATCAAGAGCGCTCCAAGCAAAGCGAAATCTCACAAAACAACCCTTAAAAAAATAGGGCCTAGTCTCGTGGCTGCACAGTAACAAAAAGTCGTAATATCTAGTAGTTGGCTCGACATGGCATGGGCCCAGGTATACTAATCCATCATTACTTCTATGAACCTGACGAACATGCAATTAAGTAAAAAATATTATTGCAAAAACTATGTTTTGGTACAGGTTCGAGTTGTTTCTATACAGGAAGGGTATTTAAACTTGTTTCAGTTTTTTCTATATATAGGCCTATTTTATGAGATGATAGTATGCATCACAATAACACAAAATTGTGCATAAACATAGGGTCACGAACGCATACTTTCGGAGTTAATAACAGGCCCACACGGCAATGCATGCCTCTGTCTGGGGGGGGGGGGAAAGCGGGTCAAATGTACCCGGGCCCGACTGATATAAACAGTATCTCTGAAGAAGGCTGGAGTATAACAGCCGAAAGCTTAGATAAATGATCTAATAAACGACGCGGCATAGCCCGTAAAGCTATAAATCATGTACAAAGATGGCCGCGGAAGTCTTAAGAATCATCACGTAGTATGTCTATTGGTCCTTTCTCGCGGCCGTTCCGAAGTCTTCCTAGGATAGACCCAAGATTTATGAAAAACCGGCAAGGCACTCATGTGAGGAAGTATGGTAACATGCTCAGAGCCGGTGCATGACCGATAATACTCGGACCTGGCGTTCGTAAAGGTGTTGGTTCGAATCCTTTCCCGTTCAACCAGATTTCGGTGTTCATAGTTTTCTGGAATCACTCCAGGCCACAGCCAAATTCCTTCCTTTTTCTCACGCCAAATCTCCTCTAATGATGTCGACAAGGCGTAAGGCCCTGAACAAAAAGAAAATGTTACTCATAAGAGTCTACAAATACAATATATCTGCGACTCAGTGGAAAGAAGGTTTGTGGAATGAATCACACTTATGACCTCCGTAAAAATAGACAGTGGAAGGATAATTTTTCTTAGGGAATGCAGTGGCTACTTCACTGGAAAAAAGGGGCGTTGTTGGAGTGAAAACACTATGCAAATTACGGTACTTCTTTCACTGGTAATTTTTAAATTTTTAAAATAAAATATAATTTACCTATGACTGGCACTCATGTTTACATGAAACTAACCCTGCTAACCACATTAGCCTAGTAGTTAATTAAATTTTGTATAATATAATCGTGATATAGCACATGGTGCCCATCTATTTCACACCATTCTTTTTTTTTACCTTTTTTCAGTGTAATTTCTCCCCTCAACTCTTCTCTACGTTTGTCCTGTACGAATTTTAATTAATACTTTTTTTGGTTAACTATTTAGCACTTGCCTTAGTCACATCTCTAACAATCTTGAAGTCGGCCTCCGTAGCGCGGGGCTAGCGAGCTGGCTTCGCGTTGCAGGGGTCGCCGGTTCGAGTCCGGCCAAGGGCATGGGTGGTTTTAGTTAAGTGTTGTGTCCGTCCTGTGTTGTCCTGCCACTGGTTATCATCAATAATAACACGAGAATAATCTATATACACACTTGACGAATAAAAGAAAAATCAGTTGCTGGCTGAATGGCTACAAGGCCGAGTGCCATTTAAACAAAACAAAAACAAAAAAATCTTGAATGTGCTATAGCGACCATAGTCCGCTATTTGTTTCTTTTAGTTAGTCGCAGCATTGAGTGCACCAGCGTTATGTAGGTTATCCGTTTTTTTCTATCGTTACAATGCCCCGAAGATACGATCAGCAAAATGTTGTCAGCAGCATGAGTGAAAGTGTTACGTGGCGATTGTAAGATAAAGAAACCTGCCGACATGGTTATTACAAATGTTTTTAGCTGTCTGAGCACGTATAGTTTCCTTTCCCCTGAGAATATTATAATACTGTTGTATATAACAGTCAAATCAACCAACTGTGTGTAACAACAAAACAACGTATTGTAAAACTTGGTACTTCTCACAGCTCTCTTATCCATATTAATTAAAATACTTCTGCTACGCCGACTTCTTTCTCTCTCGACGTTTCTATTTCCACCTGCAATCATCTCACACGCAGCGGGGGACAGTTACTCTGAAGATTGTCCCAGTTGGGATTGGAAACGTCGGAGAGTGACAACAGTTTTTTAATTAATAACTATTAACGTAGTATCATTCAAATGTATTCCGTCTTCTTACGGTCATCACTAGAATCAGCCACATGAAGTCTTCATAGCTGCATACATGAAGTAATTATGTAGCAATCACATTCTACATATTACAGGTTATCTTTCTTTATCCTGATTTTTTTTATTTTCTAGCTTTCTCAGAAATTCATCTGCCGACATTTAAACAAGATACCAAGAAAAATAAGCCTTACAACAAAAGTCTTTCAGAAAGACTTCAACATTTTACTAAAAGACATGCAAAATAGCCGGCAAGCCAACACAGAGGAGTAGTAATTCATGATCGAATCTGCTAGAAGGACAACCAATCATATTGCTGCATTTCATAGAACCATCGATAATATTTGTCATACTTGGGAAGCAAGTTCAAAAATCTCACTTTGTTGATGACCTTAATAAATTATGCAACAATTAAAAATACGGCATGAAAAAGTTATTTAGAATATTGAGGTAAATACAATAAAAGGTGTGTAACAGCTATTTGAATATAATATACGGGTACACCCTGCAAGACTGACGAATATATCAAAATCACTACGCCAGCTGGTGACTATACAATAGTAACGCCCAATTTACTTAAAAAATCAGTAATTGTAAAATTATGCTATTTTGGTTATGACTTTGCACCTCGTCGACGAGGGAATAGAGTGAGGAACAGGAAAAGGAAGGGATTCGGCCAAAGCCTTTCTGACGTAACCATTTCGGGGACCATGAAAAACGTAAATCAGGTTGATCGGACAGGAATTCGAACCCGCATTCTCCAAAATGCGAGACCAGACAATTTCTGCTCATCCACCCCGCTCGGGAAAATTATGGTGAACTACGAGGTGCATTCAAGTTCTAAGGCCTCCGATTTTTTTTTTTTTTTTTGTCCAGACTGGAAAAAAAAGCATGTGCATTGTTTTACAATGAGCGTTCACTCGTTGTCAATACGTGACAGCGATGGCAGCACTGTACGACAGATGGAACTCTAGTGACAGCGTCGAAAATGAGAACTGTTTTAGATACTTAAAATTGCAACGTTTTCCTTACTTGAACATCGTGCAATCATTCGTTTTCTGAATTTGCGTGATGTGACTCCAATTGAAATTCGTCGACAGTTGAAGGAGACATGTGGTGATGGAGTTATGGACGTCTCGAAAGTGCGTTCATGTGGGCGACAGTTTAATGAAGGTAGAACATCGTGCAACAACAAACGAAAACAACCTCGGCCTCGCACAAGCCGGTCTGACGACATGATCCAGCAAGTGGAAGACTTGTTTTGGGGGATCGCCGAATGACTGTTGAACAGATCGCCTCCATTGTTAGCATTTCCGTGGGTTCTGTGCACACAATCCTGCATGACGACCTGAAAATGCGAAAAGTGTCTTCCAGGTGGGTGCCACGAATGCTGACGGACGACCACAAGGCTGCTCGTATGGCATGTTGCCAAGCAGTGTTGACGCGCAACGAAGGCATGAATGGGACTTTCTTTTCGTCGATTGTGACAATGGATGAGACGTGGATGCCATTTTACAACCCAGAAACAAAGCGCCAGTCAGCTCAATGGAAGCACACAGATTCACCGCCACCAAAAAAATTTCGGGTAACCGCCAGTGCTGAAAAAAATGATGGTAGCCATGTTCTGGGACAGCGAGGGCGTAATCCTTACCCACTGCATTCCATAGGGTACTACGGTGACAGGTGAATCCTACGAAAATGTTTTGAAGAACAAGTTCCTTCCTGCAATGCAACAAAAACGTCCAGGAAAGGCTGCGCGTGTGCTGTTTCACCAAGACAACGCACCCGCACATCGAGATATCGTTACGCAACAATTTCTTCGTGAAAAATGAAGTGATTTATCATTCTCTCTACTCACCTGACCTGGCTCCTAGTGACTTTTGGCTGTTTTCAACAATGAAAGAGACTCAGTGGCCGCACATTCACCAGCCGTGCTGCTATTGCTTCATCGATTTTCCAGTGGTCAAAACAGACTCCTAAAGAAGCCTCCGCCGCGGCCATGGAATCATGGTGTCGGCGTTGTGAAAAATGTGTAGGTCTGTAGGGAGATTACATCGAGAAGTAACACCAGTCTCATAGTTTTCTGGTGAGTAGTTAGTTAAAAAAAAAAATCGGAGGCCTTAGAACTTGAATGCACCTCGTATCACGGTATCATTATAAGAACTTTGTGTTTAGTTTCGAATTTCTACCATAGGCTAAGCCTAAGCTCATTGCTGACAAATGCGAAACTAATGTGGTAGGGTATATGTTTTTGCTACAATGATTTATAAACTTAGCACTTTTTGACTAAATTTCTATATTTATGGAATATATTGTCCCAGAGCCTACGAGGAAAAATAGATAAATTGTAGGTAAAAGTTATTAATGTGTAGCTGCATTTCTTCTATCTTCCCTTAATAACTGAAAATAGTGAGCAGTTTTAGTACTGATAAACCGCCGCAATAGCACGAAACTAAATGAGAGAAGATAATGCAAGAAATATCAGATAAACATAGCAGAATAGTCCATAAATGTTGCCACCTTTCACAGAATCTAGGAAATTAATAGAAATTACCGAACGATTTTACGTTGTACAGAAAATTCATACAATTTATTCTGTTAGGCAAAGCATTTGATCCAGTTTCCTGACATGACTGACACATTAATCAAAATCAGTATGCTTGCTTGTGACTATAAAACACTGATGCGTAATTTGTTTAAAAGTAACTACTAAACCCGTCAAAAATTATATGTATGATGCAGTATTTTGCAATTCATTTCTTCCCTGCAGGTTAGTTAAATACAGCTGTTGTTAAATAATGCCCATAACTTTGAATATCGGCAGCTGTGGGAAAAAATTATAAGAAAACATCTACATTGTAAGAATATAAATAAACAAAAAAACAACTAGTCATTAATATGTCGATTTAAATGAAAGACATTCTTTTAGTTCAGTGTTCAGTCAATTAATTTGTTTACAGTTGCTTAAGACTGTATTAAATTGTTATGAAATAACGTCCATAAACTCGATTTTGTAGTAACATATCTAGCCAATTGTAAACCGGCCCGACGTGTGACGTCACAGATATTGTAACCAAACCTAGCATTTTGTTGGTATTCATAATAATTAAATTATGCTTTTTTGTTTATGATTTTAAGCCTCGTCGACGTCGAGGTTGTTAGGGGCGTATTTTCAAGTTTTCTGGCGTCTTTTCTCAACCACTAAAGTCTTAAGAACTGAAGTGGAACATAGGCTCAACACCGGAGACATCAGATTGAAAGCAATTTGTGAAGTAGACGTTGCAGGTAACTTACAATAAATTGCGGAAGACGCAAGAGCGTCCAGAACTTGATCAGACCATTCAAATGACTGACGACCAATACGACACCGAAATCTGCTCCGAGAGCCGTCAGCTCACACTGTAAATGTCTGGGCGGCCCTTTTCTTTTTGGTTGGCAGCCCTGCCAGGCTACACGGGCCACTGTGCCGTAAACAAGGTTGCCAACCCAACTCCCCCGCCTCCTGCCCCCTAGCGCTGACAGCCAATAGCTGTTTACTAATGAGGACAAAATTATTGAAGCTGGGACCCGTTTCTCACGGGGGAACGGTCGGAAACGCACGAAAACACATTTGTTACGGTCCAGGTTGTAATATTAAAATTAAAAATAAACGAAACGAGTTCTTGTAGCGGGGCCATGTTCTACGCTAAACTGCTCGGTAAATCAAGATCCCCCAGCAGGAATAGTTGTGGTTCCTCCTTGTAAGGCCTTGTTCGCCGACTAATTGTCACGGCAGTGCGCCGACAGGGTAACAAGTCACGTGACTGCCCAGCTGCAACTGCTCCCATGAGTCTGAGCGCCGAAAACCAAAGATAGAAAACAAGGCAAGCAGAAGAAATACTGGAGCATCGGTTTCTGCTGTTTCATCTAGTTCCCTGATCGTTTCAAGTCGCTGACGAATGATAATTTTCTTCCTAATATTCAACATGCATAACAGCAGAAACATATTGATAACTGTGGTAATAAGGTTTGCTGCTCCTGTAACATGGGATATCCTGTCAAACGAAGTGAAGCACTAGAGTATTATTCATACACGACGGGTTATATTGTTTTCTTGATATTATAGTTACATCGCCCACGATGCCTGAACATAAAATGAGGGATGGGATGGAAACAATACAAGTCGGCTTGTTTGTGAAACAGCTGAAGCGATGGTAAAATCAAAGTAAATTTGTAAATATGCTGCGAACCAATCTATGATAGTTTACAAGTTGGAAGAAAACAGCAATGGTTTGTACGTAACATTGACCTAAAAATCAGGACAAAAAACAAGTTAAACTTTTGTCGTGGCCTCTTCTAATATCGAGAAGCTGTGAGTTAGACACTTGTAATCTGTTTAACGTTATAGTCACTCTGTCTTCCGGTTTATCAGAACCGCTTAGCGAAACAATTTCAAAATCTTTCATTTATTGGAGAAAGTGCTGAGGGAATGTACCAGAGGCGTAGTATGGGAGCGACATACAAATACAATAGTTCGGTGGAGGGGGACGGGTGGAAAGAGGGACTGCTAGATTTGTCTCTGGAAATCAATACAGAACACAATCAGTAACTGATATGATAAAACCGAGCATGGTTGATGACCGGTTAACGTTCTGGCCTCGCGTTCGGGAGGACGGTGGTTCGAATCCCCGTCTGGGCATCCAGATTAGGGTTTTCCATGGTTTCCCCAAATCACTCCAGGCGATACTTCCTTCAGAAAGGCCATCGCCGAATTCCTTCCCATTCCTTGACGCCGGTCCCATCCCTCCTCTAATGACCTCGACGTCGACGAGGTGTAATGCCACAAGTAAAAAAAAAAAAAAAAAAAAAAAAAAAAAAAAAAAAAAAAAAAGTGATTTGGTAAAGGAATTGGTATGGGACTCGTTGGAAGAAAGGAGAAGGGTGAAGAGAGTGCTGGGAGTGTACAAGGCGTATATTGATGATAAGGCGTGGAATGATGTTGGTGGAAGAATTAAAACACGTACATGGAAGGGAAAAGATGACCATGACGACAAGTTGACATTCGATTTCAGGCAAAAAGATGTGGGAAAATTGTCTCTCGTAGATAAGGGAATAGGGGATTGGAATAAATTACTAAGTAAAATGATGAATAATTTATCAGAAACGTTGAAAGAAATTAAAATTCGTAGAGGGCAAAAGTAGGCAAGTTCAAGGAAGGGGAAAGGCTTTGTAGGTAAATTGCCACCGGAGCGTGCGCAGTATAGCAATTAAATTAAACATAAATCTTGTATGACTTTCCCTGCTTGCAATATCGTAATGACTAATATATAATACATAGATTTTTCTTGCAATATTGTGATGATGATATAGTTTTACTCTCAAACAGTCTGGAAGAACTCAAAGAACTGATAAATGAACTAGAGGCAGCGTGCAGTGAAGTGGGCCTTAAAATAAATATATCAAAAATCAAAATCATGCAAAACAAATGGGCAGAAAAAGATAAAGAAAAGGCAGATATGAAAGATTCTGGTATTGAGTCCGTAGATCAGTACATCTATCTTGGCCAACTGATCAATATGAATGGTGACTCAAAGCCTGAGATCTACAGACGGATAAAGCTGGGCTGGAGAGCATACGGAAGAAATTCCATAGTTTTTAAATCGAACATGCCAGTACATCTTAAGAAACAGGTATTTGAACAATGTGTATTACCGGTCCTCACATATGCTGCCAGACTTGGACCCTAAATAGCCACACGAAGCAAAAACTGAGAACTGCCCAGCGAAGTATGGAAAGAGCAATGCTAGGGTTTACAAGAAGAGACAGGAAAAGGGCCGTGAACATCCGTTCAATAACTAAAGTAACAGACATCTTAAAAAGAGTCATGACCCAAAAATGACAATGGACCGGTAATGTTGCTCGCAAAAGAGATGAAAGATGGACTACGATAGTGCTGGATTGGATACCGAGAAATCTGAAAAGAGCAAGAGGAAGACCCCCCGGATCGCTGGGATAAGGATATACGTCGAGTTACAGGCGTGAACTGGAAGAGGGCGGCTCAGGATCGATCGGCCTGGAAAGAACTACAGCAACACTATGTAGAATTAAATTCTAATATATAGCTCATCAGGCTTAAAGAGGCTAAATCCTGAAAAAAGGATCGATATGGCTGCAATAATAATAATAATAATAATATATAATGCAGTTACATAGATGAAAAAGAATTATCGTGTCTGTTATTAAATTATGGTATTATTGGTTCGACAAAAATTCTGGAAGTAGACATAGATTTTGCCTAAACGACAAAATCTGAATGAAATGAAAAGTTGATATCAACTGGCAGTATATGAAATTTTAATTTGTTTTTATTTCTAAGAAGTGCTGTAACTACGGTAAATGTTTATTGTTAGGTATGGCTTAACTTGTGCATACCCGATTGTCACGATTGTGACCACAGTTCATTCTGTGCATACTTAACATTCGCTGCTGTATTTCATGTAAATATCTCTTTAGAAGAAAAAGTTAATTTTACAAACATACAGAAAATGAAACAGGTTGATTTCTGTTCAAATGTGTGAGAATACAGAAAACACAATGAACGAAACCTAACAAGAAACAAGAGGAAAGTTTAAAAATCAATGAAAATATTAAATCTAGTGTATGATAGTGAAGCTGGAAGAAAAAGAAGAAAGAAAAACAGAAAAAGAAGAAATGCAATTTCGAAGGACCTTTGAAGGTTGCAGCAGACCCGAGAGAATCAGCAATGTTGATTTTTGTAAACAATAAGCAATAAATTCTTGTTATGGAAAAAGTAAGGAAATAGAAGTAGAACAAAATACCCAGAGCAAAGGGAAGAAACGAAGCAATGCGTACTGGAACAGGCAAATCTGTCTAATTCATAACGTTAAAAGAATGATGTCTCTTTTCAACTCAGCTATTAAAAAATTGTTCATTTAATAAGCAAAATATTGTATACATAAAACTCTCTAAGGATTTGATCGTAAATCAGCTTTCGTCTAATTGTATTATGAAATACTGCATTATCATCTTCCGGCAAAAAAAAAAAAAAAAAAAATCGAAAAATGACAATACCCACGGAGCAGACAGAAAATGGACAAAAGAAAAGAAAATAAACAAATCCACAGTGTTATATAAGGCAATGAGAGCCCTGTGTTTTGAAATCACGCTCGTTTCGAAACAGTTCAGAGTTCATTGACCTGGATTGTTATCTCGGCAAGGCAGTTAAATAACGCCCCGAAACAGTTCTAAGATATGGATGTTCCGTGGTGTGGAAATGTTCGAGTCGAGATCCAACGGTTGATTTTTATAACTCGTGTTTCACTGTTTCATAAGCTGAAAATTTGTAACGCCGTTTCTTACAAACGTCGGCAGGGGATTCGTCTCATCATAATTCTTATTTCTTTACGCTCCGATATTCTGTTGTGCAATGTTTTCATTCCGAATACTGTTTTCAGGCGTCAGCAAGAAAGTATCCTACTGTATGAAATTACTACTAGTGCTTCACCAACAACAAACTGTTGACCACAACCGAAACATTGAGAATTTTGATAAATCCAGCAACAGAATATAAATGCAATGAATTCATGAATAATATAAGAAACCTTTTGTGCATATACTTAACACACACCTCTTGGGCATACTAAAATTATATTTAATACCATTTCAACAAAAGCAGTTTCGCTTCAAATGTATAAATACGTGTTATATTTTCGTAAATGTTTAACAAATCAAAAGTTTAAATTTCTCTATCAGCGTCATAAAGTAATTGTCGGAACATCTATACAGAAAGAGTTAATAATGATATTTATGAGATTTTATATTTTCTAGAAGTAATTTTCAATAGGCCTAATAATTATGAATTATTATTATGTTAACTTACTACTGTTAAATGTGCATTTTACTAATAAATTTAATGTCAAGTTGTCAGCCTGTTGTATTTAAGAACAGGCATTGAAGAAATCTCGGAGATGAAAGCACGAAATTATAGAACTTGAAATAAAAACGGGAATACCAGAACCTAAAATAAATGATGACATTACAATCAAACAACCAAAGACGAAAATACATTTTGCTTTGGTTATCAGTATCGAAGCTCATTAACTAACAGCCTAAATGACAGACCAATGAAAACCATTATTATTAGAGATTTAAAATATTAGAGATCTTAAAATAAAATGATGTAGAAATCTACATATTTATATTTTCCTTCCTTACTTCACTATCTATAAAATATCAAATTAAGGAAAACTAAAAGCAGTTGTTTCAAGGTTTGACAACACCACTTTTTTTATCTGCTTTACGTCTCTTAACAACGAGACCTTTAGAGACGAGAAAAGATTGGGGGGGGGGCAAGGAATGGGAAGAAATTCGGCCATGGCCTTTTGAAGGAAGCATCCCGGCATTTGCCTGGAGTGATTTGGGAAACCATGGAAATCCCAAATCTGGATGCCCGGACGGGGATTCGAACGACCGTCCTCCCGAATGTGAGGCCAGAACGCTAACTGTTACACCACCACTTTCGGTGACAACACCACATTGGAAAAAGAAAACTGTTTCTGATGCTCGGTCATATATATTGTTAATGTAAGGATGCGGTTAGGTTCGATCTATTTCAATAACTAATAATTATGCAAATTTTATTTATGTACCAGTACATCTGTACTGTAAATCAAATCATTACTTTTTTGTAATGGTGTCTCATAAATGTAGAAGACTGACAAGATTGCGTGCTCTCACATCTGCTGTTTAACATAAATCAGAATAAATTATCGTAACTCAAGAATTAGCTCCCAGTATATCCGCTATGAAAAAAGTACAATATTTACAAACTGACAAAACTTTCTTGTAATCAGATGTTAAAGTCGCACTTTCTAACCATAATAAAAATAGTTTATATTGAATACATAATACCAATCATTAGAAATAAGCACATTTAGAAATGTATTGAATTAGTTTAAATGGAAATTCAAAAAATGAAGCAAAATTTCGATTTCAGAAGTACGTGGCTAAACGTTTCAGCACATTCACCTTCATTTGTTTGGTAAGTAAAATTATGCCTGCTAACTTGTTAAGAGTAAAATTAAGAGTAAATATTTTTACCAAATTTGATTCGGAAATATGTTGCGATAAAAATTTATTGGCGAGACAATGATTGTACTTGGCAGTGACTAATGGACTTGGAGCGGAATTGTTACACATTTTTTGAACAGTAAATTTCTTCTGATTAGCTATACGAGCTGAATAGACGCAGGTATTTCGTATTAATAAGCACCAAATACAGGACCACTCTATTTTAATTATTATCGCATCCCAAAAGCCGAACCTTAATTTTCTGGTGAGCGTTGTTCTATACACAGAATTTTTGGAAATTTTTTAACTCATTTTTTGTAACTACATGCTTCTTTCGTTTGAAGGGATTTTCATATCGTCTTTATGATGGGCATTATAACTTCTAAATAACAAAAACCTGTTACTTCCTGTTTTTAATTTTGTCTTTTCTGAGTTTGTTTTCTTTTATGCTGTTTTTCACGTTCTTTGCCCTATTCTTGTTGATATACAGTCCAAATACTATACTTTTTGTATGCCATTTACTAATTTCTCTGCTCTGCAATTGTTGTCAACAAATGGACGAATATTGATTCTTTCTCCTTGAAGGTTTTTGCTATTTTTAGTTTCTTCCTGTTGCCGCTATGATTTAATCTTCTGCATACAAGAATAATTTGAATTGATAGAATTTTAAACTGATTCCCTTGTGATTTTCCCTTCTTGTTGTAGCTCGCCC
Source organism: Vandiemenella viatica (assembly GCA_031002005.1). Taxonomy (NCBI): domain Eukaryota; kingdom Metazoa; phylum Arthropoda; class Insecta; order Orthoptera; family Morabidae; genus Vandiemenella; species Vandiemenella viatica. The sequence continues at coordinate 201,274,941 of JARYHS010012519.1, read as the reverse complement.
ATTTTTAAATAGTGTATGAATTATTTTCCTAGCTCGGCATTTTAGATCCAACTTCTATAAAACCGTATGCGTCTTGTCTCATGTAGCACCATACAAATCTTTTTGATATAAATATATTCTTACATTGTTTGAACCGTCCTAAAATTAATCGTAATGCCAGAACTTGTTTTCAAAAAAGCACATTTTTTCTAAATCCCTTCTTCAAATGTTTATTCCACATTTCAGTAATTTGGAAAAATTTGATGCCAATTTATAATATAATAATTTTCTCTGTTCTCTTGATTACTGGTTATGATTCGTGTAATTTTATGAACGAATCGTGCACTAAGCCAGCTAAAATTTCTTATTTATTCTTAATGCTAAAAGGGAGCTTACACACGAATATAATAATTCCAGCTTCACATTTTACCGAATACGAACCCACGATTAATTATCTTCCTGTGACAAATTTTTGAGTAAAGAGCTGATCAATGATCTATATGAAAACCAAAGAGCTATGTTGGCAGTACCAGCTATAGTGACGCAGAATCTTTGGATGTGAGAAGGAGTTTAAGCGCATAGAAGTGCCGTCTGGTAGAGATTGCAAGACGAACCAGTCGAGAAATTATTTGTTGGATTGTGGTGGTAAAGTTAAAATAGTATTTATTGATTTATGAGTTGACTGCAAGTAAAGAAATCGTATAAAAATGAAGGCTTTTTGTTTCTAAAGCAAGTCGAATTTCCTTTCACTGATATAACTAACATTAAGGTTTCGCTTTCGTGTACACTTTTGCTCAAAATGTATGACCTGAGGAACGTGTGTTAAAAATTTCAAACGAATGGTACAGTTCCTTCTTACCTCGTTCTTATTTTACTACTGCCTATGTTACGATCTAATTTATTAGTGATTACGTTAATACTTAATTGATCTAATGTTGGCAACCACTTCAAGAAATGTATATATACGTTTAATAAAAATGACTGAAGCGATTTCACACACTTACTGCAGCTGTATCATTTGTCATATTATCACAAAACATTTACAGTCATATATAAAACCCTCAAAAAGGTTTTTTGACATATTACAAGTGCTCTATATGCGCCTCTTTACTGATTCTGCAGATGTCAAGTTGATAATCAAGTTCTTGCCAAACTCGGTGCAGCATGTCTCTGTCAATCTCTTAAAACCACTATTGACGCCAGCTCGCAGTTTTGGCAGGTTTGTTGGAAAAGAGAATGCTTAAAAACACTGAATCTTTGACATTATCTCCCCCCTCTCCCATTCACACACACACACACACACATTCACACACACACCCCGTTTACGGGAGAGCGCCGAAGTCTGATAAGAATTGCTGATTATCGTCCCCACAGCAAAAGCTTTCTCTGCTCCCGTCGCCATCTTGACTTACTGCTCGCGTCTGCGCTCTAGCGGCAGAAATTTGAATCGCGGCTGCAAAACTTTCAGTTTTTCTATGTGACTGTAAAGTTTTGTGACAATATGTCAAATAATATAGTTACAGTAAATTTGTGAAATCGCTTAAATCATTTATAATGACCTTGTATGTGTAGAAGAAGTATTTTATTACTGTCAAACATTTGCGTTTGTGCCTTGCATTATCGCTGAACCGGTCGGTGCCAGACAGGGCTGTAGTTATTTCCGCGTCCAAGTCACAGCTGGGAACTCTTCGACGTCTATATCACCGGTTAATGCATCGAGGGAAATTTGTTACACGCCGCCAGGTCATAAATACAAGTATTCACCGATACGTTATTATTAAAACGAGTCCCTAACAAAAAATCGAACGCTCTGGGCAGGCGATAAATTACTAGAAATGAGACGTCGGGACGCAGCCAACAGGGCTAACCCTGAAGAACATAAACACAGCCCAGCCGAGGTACAGCCGGCTTTCCCATGTATATGAGTTCCATTGTGTAGTATATTAAGTGGGGTGACGACCACAAGTTCGCTTAGAATCCTCCCTTCAGAGGCGCAATGTTCTATGATCGTAGATCGGCAAGCCGCCAGCATCACGAAGGCATAAACGGGCAGGTTGAAACCAAAGTCCTGAAGTACCGGCCGTTCTGAATACGCTTTTAGGCGGTTTTTCGCAATCACTTAGGCAAATGCTAGGACGGTATAGATTCCTGCCTCAGAAACTACACATTTCACTTATATATACATGTATACATCCTCTACATTGTAGAGTCTACAATTCTCCCACACGTCACACTTACATATCTTTAACTATTATCCTGATATTTGCAATATATTCTGTGCCAAACTGGAATTCTGGGGAAACCATATATTTTATGCTTCAAGACAAATCCAATGATACCTCATCCTCCAAAATTCATCAAGTTATTTAGCCTACAGGAGAGAGCAAAGAAATACACATACATACTTTCCAAAAACGTAACCCTCCATTTGCAGTCGGTTAATAAAACCACAGAGTCTCCTTAAATGTTGTTTGTAGGTAACATTTACTGAGATATAACGATTGTTGTAAAATAACAATTTGACTGTAACCAGTTTATACAGTTAGTGAATCAGATTTAATATTATTCAGTACGTTTCACCCAGTCCTTGACAATCACAAACTTGCTCTAATTTGTAAACTGTAAGATCAATTATTTGTTTTATAATTTTGATGAAAAGGAAACCAGTTCATTTAGATGTTATATAAATTATTTAACTTCGTGATTAAAAGATTCAGTTCAATTGGAAACCCATACAATCAAGGAATATCTATATGACTTTTTAGCGAATTGTGACTCATAATGATATTAAATCTTTATTTCTTTTTGTTGGTGATAATTGTATAATCAAGAAGTTGCTTCGGTCACGTAGGGAACTCTTCAACCTAAAAGTGAGGCTAGACATGTAGCTCCAACTGTCACTCGTATTCTGAACTCTTACAGAGCACGATGTTACATTGATCATCTTCCTTTTAAAGAAGCGGCCTATGAAAGTTTGCATTAAACATGTTCCTTTAATTTCCGCTACTCTCGATATCTCTGCAAATTGTTGAGGTCGATATGTGAGGTCGGGAGAACACTCTACAGTGAATAAATCACTGTCCAACGGGATTTAAAGCTGCAAGCCACCAAAATCTGCCGGGACTAAACACAACATCCAATACGCAGTGTATGAAACGCCGACCCAGCACCACGCTCTCAGCAGTCACGTCTAATCATAAGAGCGCAATCAGTAACAGATATGATAAAATAGCTGGAATGGGATTCATTAGAAGACAGGAGGAGGGTGAAGAAGGTCATGGGAGTATACAAGGCGTATATTGGTGATGAGATATTGATGGAAGAATTAAAAGTAATTCTTGAAAGGGAAAAGATGACATTTACCGCAAACTGGCACTCGATTTCAGGCACAAGGGTGTGGGAAGATTCTCTTTTTTAGATAAAGGTTTCAGGGTTTGGAATAAATTATCAAGATAAATGATGAGTAATTTACCAAAAACGATGAAAGAATTTAAAATTGAAATTTGTGGAGGGAAAATGTAGGTGGGTGAAGGAAAGGGGGAAGATGGGTGTGTAGGGAAATTGTCACCGGAGCGTGCGCTCCATTGCAATTAAAGTTAATTAAAAAAATTAGCAGACGCGTTGCAATATATGGTGAACAGAAATGAACTCTGTTTTTCTGTTCACTCGCTACGTCCGCATTTTACTGTACCAGATTCTTTCACAGCTACATCTGTTTGATCATTTTAGGGCGGAGAAGATCGATGCAGAGGAACAAGAACGTCCATGATCTTTGTGAAAGCGCCATCCCAGCATTCACCTCAAGTTAAACAATGGAAAATGAAATATGGATGACCGCAACTGGAATCGAATACGCGTTCTGTTGAAAGCAAGACCCTCAAGGATAAACCAGGCCATTTCTGATATAGGCTACGATTATGAAGACAAGCATAATTTTTTAGAGTAAAAAGTTAATTAGTGGTTTTTAGTAAAATTAAAGTTAAATTTTCTGTATTTGGCACAAAATCTATATTAGTTGTCTTACATTGTCATGTAAGGGTCTTGCTAAGTACCCCCCCACCCCTGCAAACACGTGCTTTTGAGACATGTTTACAGTCACAGGCAAGAAAGCACCGACTGGAAAGTGGAAGATCCTCAACACGAAAAGTCGTCGGTAAAATGATATTGCAGATTCCCTGCTAGAATACGTAGATCAATGCAGAGACTGTGCAAACTTCGGTTAACAAAGAGTGCCATTGTTGAGATTAATATTTGCAATCTTTGTACAGATTACATGAACAGCGTGGTGAAAAATAATTTTAATTACTCAGCTATACGTAAGAAAACAATTGTTGTTTGTGGAAAAATTTACAGCGTTGGCGGTAAAACTTTACAGCTGATGTTATCTATATTCATAAAACGGGAGTAATAAGCGATTTTTTTTTTTCTCGCTAAGATACCTTCGAGTTTCACAATCATTTTCGCTCCTAAGCTGTTTGTCAGCTTTCCCTTGACAGAGCTAACCAATTTTACATTACGCAATATTTTTCCCCCGGTGTAGCTCTTCTGAGCGACAAGTGAAAACAGATCGGCTTCTGAGAAGCAAATTGTTTAGAAGAACTAACGAAATGCTCGTAATTCAGCCTGAACAGTCTAAAATGTCGCATACATAAAAAAATAAGATGTTTCGATTACATGACATTAAGAACAATAAAACGGCTTTCGCACTACAATCTGAATTTGACGCCATTTTCCAAAGATATTGATGATATAAGAGTTTGTGCCGTTAAAACCTTCTTTATGCAGCATTCCACTTGTTGACACTCATTTCATGTTGGCAATTACATGGGCGAATGTTTATCTCCATTCTGTCACTCGTGCAATGTGAATTACACTTCAGTCACGGATATTTTATAACCGTGGCTTTAGCCATTTCCCAACACTTCTTACTGCGAGTTTATTAATTACAGTTCCTTTAGTGAGCGGTGGGAGTGTAATTAAAGCGGAAAAAAGTCGTTTAATGCGCCGTGAATTAATGTGCAATCTCGCTTTGATTACCTGGTCACCGTTAAGTTTTTATTGCGTTAATACTGCCTCGCTGATTGCACCTACGAGAAAATGAGTGTAAGCGAAAAGTTCAATAAGCCGCAAATAAAGCTAATTCACTACGGTAACGCTCCGTTCAAACTGATATCTACCTGCCTATTACATTACCATTTCCGGTTTCCAGGCGTCAAGGAAAACAGACTAGCGTGGTCCTTAACCCGAAGTTTGGTTGGCTGGTATCACAGGCTGGACAGTCAGTTCCTTTCCTCCTTACCTCACCTAATATAATCCGGTAATCCAACCGGGAATGGGGGACCTACAGTTTAACGTGTAATCCGAACCACAGAAGCGTTCTGGCGTACTTCACATTACACAGCAAGCTGTGAAAGTCGAGTTAAGGGTCTTTGAATAACTCAGCCGAGACAGGGATTCGAACCTGGTGCGTTTCAACCTCCAGTCAGGCGTCTTAACTACTGAGTCACCAGACCACTCACACCAACTTCATAAAGTGATACATCTCTTTACCGGAGAAATTTTATTCATAACTTCTAGACTCGATGAAGGAGCTGCTTAGAAAAAGAGAATACCCCTCAGATTCATCCTTTGCACACTAAACAAAACTTGAAGTATTCTTTCCTTTAATTCTGGATATTCAATTTTTTAATGCCATAGATACCCGCAACTTGAAGTATTCTCTCCTTTAACTGGGGAAACTCAAATTTTAAACGCCATAGATAGCTGTAAAAACGACAGAGATTTTCTTTAAGCACGATCTGTGGACAATGTCTCTGGCCTTCAGCATTAGTCTTCTGTTTACGACAATATTATTCGGGATTCGTTTTTGATATTTGTGTAAAAGGCTGTATCTGCGTAGTTAAAGTATCTGGCGTTTCAAGCAAAAATTATATATATTTACTTCGCAATTGAATTAAATGTGAATTTCCAACTTAATCTAGCGTTGTTCAGTAATGTAGTAATGCAATTTCTTAACCAAATTAAAGAAGCTTGATATACATGAATCTTTTCGGAAGAATGAAAATAGTATACGTGTAAATAAACTTCAACCCACCCGTTTCTTGGTAGGCTGCGGATGAATCTAGGTTTGCTTTAATTCCGAAAAAAATTGGAGCGAATTTTATGAAACTTTGTACAAATATTTCTGATTGCGGGAATAAAAATAGGGTACGGGTAAATCAACACCAACTATACCGGGCAACGCCGGGAACTCCGCTAGATCCGGCATAATATTATCGTAAACAGAAGACTAATACTGATGGTCAAGGGCATTGTCCAGAGATCGTGCTTAAAGAAAATCTCTTGTTTTTACAGCTATCCATGGCGTTTAAAAATTGAATATCCCGAATGAAATGAAAGAATACTTAAATTTTTGTTTAGTGTGCAAAATAGTTATTATTGTATAGTTATCTTATTGCTTTCATTAAATGCTATGGCCAGAGACATTTAGTTGTGTGTTTAGTGCGAAGTATGCAACATCTAATCCTTCCATCATCTTTGGGATTTGTCATCATACGTTCAGAATTTCCTTTAATGCTCCTGCTTTATTTAACGTTGAAACATAAGACATGCCAAACAACTGAATTAAGATACTAAGTTTTAAAACGGTGAAAACCCCATCGAAATCTGCTTCGTAGTTTCTGAGTTTTTATAAGACCAATATATCCGGTTTTCGTTTTTTAGATATAAAAGGTAACAATACGTTGTCATTACATTTTATAAAAGATTTCATCATCCTGCCAAACTAAACAAAGAAAATGGTGCAAGCGAAATTATCGAAGTTGGTTAGGACTGCCGAATCCATGAAAATCTTGATTTCTGAGTATGAAAAGAAGGATGGTTTTCTACAGTCAGAAACATGTAGACAATAGGAATAGAAATAAAAAAGTGGACACTTACGCAAAGATTGCGAAGTTAATTAGTTCTACGAAAGAAGACTGCACTGTCGAAGACGTGAAAAAGTGAATTAATGGATTAAGAAGATACTACTTGACAGGTTTCTGGATAAATAGCAGAGGGAATTCACTGAGCAATACGGATGCTATACTTCAGAATAGTGTAGATCCACCAGTGTAGTGTAGATCCAGTAATTGGTAACAGCCCATTGCACATACCAAATAGCAGATATCGTTAGGTTCAGTATTAATAATTTTGATATAGAAATTTTTCAAAATATTGCGCTAAGAACTTATTGCACCTATACTGAAGCTTCAACCATAATTTTTATGTCATGCGCTAATGACCCCGTCGTCGACGCGCCCTAAAACTTAAATAATAAATAAAAATTTATGTCATGTCCTCACATTGCAGTACTTTCACTAAACATTGATGAATTTCTTTCATACCAAGTCGCAAATCACGATCTAAACCAAATATGTTTACTTCTCTTCTTTTTTTCAATAAAATACATATTGTGACAGCTCCACATACTGCGGCTACACAAGCATACAAGTTTACTACATTCATTTCAGAAAACTATTATGAAAATTTTTGTGTAATCGGCCTGATAAAATATCATAAAATATTTTTGATAAAATAAATGTAACAAAATCTTTTATAAAAGATCTTCTACAGTGTAAGGCCGGCCTTAAACCAACGAATTTCGCAACGATTTTAAACAGAGAGCATTAACCCTGCAGTAACACGGACGGGTTGTCCTTTTCCATTACAGTTATCGTGCGCGAGCTGGGTTGTGACACTAATATACACATCCATACGGCAGACAGACAAATCTTAGTCTCGAATAAAACCTGCCTCGTCGCCAGTCGTGAGACTTGTAAATGTTTATCGCGCGCTGACAGGTCTTTCCCGCTGTCTGGTTTGACTGGCTGTCTTCGCCCTGTCACCACGGCCTGTGCTGACAGGATCCAGACACTCTCCATGACTACCGAGAACAAACAAGGGGCTTTGTAATCCGTCACGTGGATTTACCATCCGGTCACTGCTGAACTTCTATCTGCTCGCATTTTAAGGACTAAGTGGATACATATTTTCGTGCATCACTTTTAAAGGTACTGTATATATATTACACTAACAATGACTCGACAAAATTCGTTATTCTTTAGATTCCACACTAATCTTTACTCCATCAGAATCGCACTTTTTTTGTTTTATGGTAAATTTGGCCAATTCTCTGCAAATACAGATCAGTAAGTGGGCTGTATCTGTCTGTCCTTTTATTATCCCATCACGCAAAAACCACTGAACAGTTTTTGTTCGGTTAGAAAGCTTATGGTCTAGGTTAAAATCTACGGTATATCTAATCATTCTTCATGACTGAAAGGAACCGATAAGCGCGAAAAATCACAACGCTTCTAACATAAACGCTCCTTTCTTAACCTCATAAGATACCCACCAAACATTAAACCACATCACACATATACACCAAAAGCTTTAGATTCTGTTAACATTGTTTTTGGCTACATAACTTTGGTTATTTAATTCTTCAAATTTCTGAAATATTGCGTACCTTAGAGTTCATTTAAAACGTAACCAAAGCACTGGATGAAACGTTAATAGACCAATAAATTATTATATTCATTTTACGCTATACATTACATTTACATACGACGATACTACATTACTTACTTCAGCTAGAATCATCAATTTTTTCCACTTTACACCATAGAAATACAAATTTCAAAGTTAGTATAATACGTTAGCATAAAGCTTTCAAAATTTGGAAAGAGATAATTGCACTTTCTTTATGCGCACTCACTAAAAATAATACTAAAATGTTAGAACGAACTAGTTATTTCAATGCAATGATGTTCGGAGGTCGATATAAATCATGTATTTCCTGTAGAATCAAATTACTGATAACCTAATATCTGTTAAGCTGAAGCACCATTGCAGAAGACACAGTCCGATAAATGTTACATTACCCAAATTTCTATTCAAGTTATGGGACTACAAAGCGAGTTTGTAAGTACCATCCAATTAACGATCAAAGTCAGGCACTCAGTATGTGTCTGCTGTATCGAAAGATTAGAACAAACATGTAATTTCAATCCAGTGATTTTTGGAGAGTGTCGTAAATCGTGTATTTCCTGTAGAGTCAATTTGTTGGTGACCTAATACCTGTGAAGTTCAAGAATCATTGCAGAAGATACAGTGTGGTGGAAGTTACATTACAGCCAAATTTCTGTGTAAGGCCCGGGAATACTAAATGACCTTGTAAGTCCCATCCAATTAACGATGAAGGTGAGGAAGGTACTTAGTATCTGCTGCATCGATTTGGCTTACTGAAAATAATACTGTACTTAAATTTTATAACAAACATATCATTTCAATGCAATGATATTTGGAGGTTGATTCAAACAAAGTATTTATTCTAGAATCAAGTTATTGGTGACCTAATACCTATGAAGTTCAGACACCATTGCAGAAGACTCTGGTAAAAGTTACATTACAGTCAAATTTCACTCAAGGTGTGGGAATACTAAACGATATTGTGAGTCCCTTCCAATTAACGATGAAACTGAGCCATGTACTTAGTAACCGTCTGCTATATCAATTTGTTTTATTTTATAGCAAACGTGTCCTTTCAATGCAGTGATGTTTGGATGTCGATAAAAATCAAGTATTTCCTGTAGAATAAAATTACTCGGCAAATGATTCCGGTAAAAATTACATTACAGCCAAATTTCTACTCAACGTGTGGGAATGCTAAGCGATCTTGTACGTCCCATCCAATTAAAGACGAAAGTGAGCCAGGCACTTAGCATCCGTCTGGTGTATCGATTTGGCTTCGGTGCGGCCCTAGTGATCTTTTTCTGTGCAGTGGGCGTGCGAGCCACAAGAAGCGCTCCTGCCCCATTAGTCAGTCAACTGCCACCTGTTGCAGAGGCCAGGACAATGGCTGCGATGCATCAGCAGCGTGGAGCAGGCGGGATAGCTGTCGGGTGGTCCTCCACGACATTCCTCTTCTTGCGGCGTTATCGGCTCGAACAAGCGTAGTGGGCCGGTAATGAGACGGGGCAGCTGTCAGGCGCTGCTATCTGTGACAGAGAAAAATGCTTGTTGAGTGCTGTAAGAGTTGTGTATGAAGCCTCTAAAAGCAAGGCGGAATGCGCGGCAAGTAGCTGTGATTTATCCTGCTGCGATTGGCAGCTGGCACAATGTCGACGGCCCATTGACGGACCACCAACACACTAGCCTTATTTCAATTTAAGCTAATTCTGGTGCACGAATTGTAGTAACCAAGAATTATGCATCACCTTGTTACGGTCAAATAAAATGTAGTAAATATGGAAGAATCCATTGCATAAAATACATCAATTGGGGCGGGAGCTTTCAATCAGCAAAGGAAGTGTGGGTGTAACCGTCAGTGCTCTTGATTACGCAAAAAAAGTGTTCATGATGGGTTCCGCGCCCTCTTACAGAGGATCTCAAAACTCTCAGGAAAAAAAAAAAAAGAACATTTCTTTTGAGTTGCTGCAACGTTTTGAAGCTGAGGGGGAAGCCTTCTTGTCCCGGATTGTGACAGGTGATGAAACCTGGGTTCACCATTTTGAGCCCGAAACAAAACGGCAATCGATGGAAAGGCGCCATCCTTACCCTCCAAGGAAGAAAAACTTCAAAGCAACTGCTTCCGCTGGTAACGTCATGATCACTATGTTTTCGGACTGTGATGGTGTCATACTCATTGATGTGATGTCGAGAGGCACCTCCATTAATTCTGAGGCACATGTGAACACATTAACCAAACTCAAGAAGCGCTTCCAGCGACTTGGACGCCATAACAACCCAGGTGATTGTTTGTTTCAACATGATAACGCACGCCCTCACACAAGTTTGAGGATGTGGTTAAATAATTTCTGGACCACCTTGGTAGAAAAAGTAACAACTACTGAGCAGATTTCGATGGGATTTTCACCGTTTCAAATCTCAAGATCAGACTTGCAATGTGTGATATGTCTTATGTTTTTACGTTACATAACTCCGGAGCAGTAAATGAAATTCTGAACGTATCGTAAGAAACACCAAAGAGGCAATACCCACTAGATGTTACCCACGTTAAACTTCGTAAAAATAATACGGCCTCTACAGTTTCCTTCCTTAAATTTCGGTTGTTCAGTCTTTAAACTCCACAGAGAGTCCTACTGAATGCCAATTGGAAACTTATGTAGATTAATAATTACGAAAAAATGCTATTGGCTATTTCAAGAAACGAAGCTCCAATCTCTGACTACTATCAGTAACTTGCGTATCATTATTGCTTTTTACGTGAGGTCGAGCTTTTCGTGTTATCAATATTTTTTTTTGGTTTGGCCTATGGCTTTTTGCCTCGTCGACGTCGAGGTTGTTAGAGGCGGGAAAGTACTAGGGGCAAGGAATTCGGCCATGGCCTTTTGAAGGAACCATGTCGGCATTCGCCTGGACTAATTTGGGGAAACCATGACTGGTATTTGAACCCATGTCCTCCCGAATGTGAGATCGGAGCGTTACCACTCACCCACCACGCTTGGTGTTATCAATAAAAGCAATTTTTGAAAAATTTTAAATACTAGATGTTCAACTGTAAATAATGCAGAACAGATTTTAATTAAAAAACACAATAGCTTTTTTCTTTAACTGGGAAAAGTAGTCCAAAAAAGGAAAGGAGAAAAATTGGTGTGTAGGGAAATTGCCACTGGAGCTAGTGCTCCATCGCAATTAAATCAAATTAAAAAAAACTAATCATTGTCAGCCCATTAAGATTATCGAATAACTTACGCAAATTCTGACGTTTTGGACCCATCGACGTAATAAAACGAGGGGTGTTCGAATCAACTTTATAATCAATTTTAAAAAGCAACAAAATGATAGTAGTGTAAATATTGTTATTTTTCAATATAGTCTTCCTCATTTTCCTGTATTCTTTGAGGATTAATTTAATTGGTTGAAAGCTTTACAGCATCCAAATACACCTCGGTTTGACAATGCCCCACCGCCAACATGCTTTTTAAGTTAAAATGGTTCCAAGCCTCTTTTAATAATAATAAAAATAGTAATAATAATAATAACCACATGGATGAAGGAGGTGGAGAAAGACCTGAAGTCTGCAGGCATTGCTAAGGGAGACGTCACAGACCGAGAGATTTTTTATAAGAAAGTGAACTCATGGGAAGTAATTTCAGAGAGAGAAAAAAGAGGAAAAATCGAAACGCGTGTGGACTGCTGAAGAAAAGAAAACCGTCAGTGAAAGAATGAAAAAAATATAATAGCCCGATAAGACGAACATCTCAAAGAGGATCTGAACGTATCCAGTCAAGATTGCTTATGGTTCTCCGTTATGAGGACATACGAAAATAATAATAATAATATTTATGCGTTATTCTAAACGAGATACCCTTCCATCTTATTCATATTCCTCAGACAAATAATAAAATACGTTGTTCGTTGAACCACTGAAATAGTTTTGAACGTGTACCCGAACGTTTGTTAATGCTAATTGTTTATTTTATCTGGCAATAATTCAAATTATATTTCATAATCTCGCTACTAAAATGCTGCCCCCTCCCCCTATGACAAGCATACTTAGAGTACGGTCATGCTGACTGTAATGTGTAAACAAAAAAGTTTTATTAAAAAAAAATATTAACCCAAACAATAATGGTCAATGTATTAATCTGTGTTATTTTCACCTTTCTATATCATAGTAATTAAGTAGTCTGATATATTTTTTCTTAACCCCAACCTTTCTAATTTCATTTATTTATTATTGCTACTTTTTTTTGCACAAAAATTTTATTCTCAATGTACTACCAAACGTGTTGGGTGGAGCGGTAACGCTTTGGACTCGCATTCGGGAGACCACGAGTTCAAATCTCCGTCCGGCGATCCAGAATTCAGTTTTTCTAGTTTTTCGAAATCACGCCAGGCGAATGCCGAGATGGTTTTAGAAAAGACCCTGGCCGAATTCCTTCAGTTCCTTGTCCCTAGAACTTTGCCTCTTCTAATGACGTCGACGATGCGTAAAGCTATAAGCAGAAAGGAAATAGAAAAAGAATCGAAATATATTGATCTGACTACCAAACAAGATGAGTATTCTCATTTGTATTGAAACGAAACCTAATACGAATTTAATTAAATGGCTGTAATGGCATCTCCACACACCGAGCGTGGTGGATGAGCGGTTATCGATCTGACCTCGCATTCGGGAGGACGGTGGTCCGAATCCCCACCCGGGGAATCCAGATTTGGGTACCATGGTTTCCCCAAATCACTCCAGCCGAATGCCGGGATGCTTCCTTCAAAAGGCCATGACTGAATTCCTTCCAGTTCCTTGTACTCACTCCCATCCCGCCTCTAATGACCTCGACGTCGACAAGGCGTAAAGCCACAAGTAAATAAAAAAAATAAAGGCATCTCCACCATTTATAATGGGTGAGACGAACTACTTACTGGTTTCATTTGTTTAATACTTTTTTAAAACCATATTTGACGCTAGCGAATGTTCCGATGAGTCCGTCATTCTGATAGACGATATTGTGTCTGAATGACAACCATTTCCAAATGATATTGTGTCATAAGGAGAAAACCTGATGCAGAGTGAAAGTAAACCACATTGTATTTTCGGATTTCCTCTCTTGTTACGCCTAAGTATATAATAATTGCTACGTTATGCAAATTTTGTTTCTAAGTGATATCTTTAGTATACTGGATTACATTTGTGTCTTCAATATGGTTGACCCTGTGATTTGCTACTCACGTGCATTAGGTTGATTGTGCATGGCTAGCTGTGTACGATCCTTGACTGCTCCGGCATCTATACTGATTAAGCTATCAGCTAATTAAGAAAAGTGACGATTTTGGCTATTAGTCGAAGTTGTAAACAAACTATGAAAACAAACGCGCGCATGTGACAAACACTTTCATAAATTGAACCGCCATTCCATCTCAATATATCACCAGTGATGGAATTCTTCTTTTCTATTAAAAGGTATTTACTAAAAATACTCAGAAAAGAAAATATCTTTGATTTATTCCAGATATGTGTTAAATGTGTTTAAATTTAATCAAAGGGATTTGTAAATTAAGTATGTTTTTTTTTCTAAATCAGAGCATTGTAGGAGAACCCTGAAGACCCCACTTATACTCCTTATTCTCCTGCATGTGACTGCGGTGCTCCTTCCCAGAGTATGGATCATATCATCAAAGAATGCCCTCTAAGGAAGTATGATGGACCATTTGAAGATGTTTTCGGAGCTACAACTTCTTTCATAGAATGGTTGGAAGAACTGGACATCAATTTGTGAACGCTGTTAACGTTCTTGTCATTGTATATATTTTATATGTATTATATTAGTTGCATAGCCATGCGAAAAATAAATAAATATAGGGCATTGTACAAAAAATTGTATTTGATTGTTTTTCTTAAAAGAGTGGCTAAATACGCCTGTCTTTTATTTGTAACATAATTTTTTGGATATCCTTAAGGAAGGATATTTAGTAGCTTCTTCATGTCCAGTAACAGGAGTACTGTTTACAACAATTATTATTATTATTATTATTATTTTTTACCGAACGCGGTTGTGTAATGGCTAGCGTTCTGGCATCGCATTCGGGAGGACGGCGGTTCGAATCCCCTTCCGGGCATCCAGATTTGGGTTTTCCATAGTTTCCCAAATTACTCCAGGCAAATGCTGGGATGCTTCCTTCAAAAGGCCATGGCCGAATACCTTCCCATTCCTTGCCCCCCATCCTTTCCCGTCTCTAAAGACCTCGCTGTTAGAGAGACGTTAAACAGATAAAAAAAACAATATTTTTGCGTTTCAGGATCTGTGAAGGTGAAAAAACAGCCACTAAACCTTCCCATACAAGTGCTGCAGTGACTTGAACAAACAAATCCGGCAAACACTTGTCAGCGAATGTATAGCATCTCATCTCACAGTTTTAACGCAGCTCGTCCTACAACGAGATAACCACTTATTTTCGTGGAACGCAGGATAACGGTTTACAGCTATACTATACGCTGCAATAATAATGCTAAGCTCTTGGCAGAAAACGAAGTTGCAGTTTGGCTTTTTTTGAGAGTCGTAAAATTTTATTCTCTGTAATTGCGCTGCATAATCTCCGTAGTAATGCCGGATTTCCTTGCCCACAGAGACAAGAAAGGAAGATTAACTACCTAACGCAGTACAATTATAAGCAGATCTTGAAGTTTTTCAGCATAATTATTGGCAAAGAAAAACAATAACATCTTTCATAATTTGTTTTTAAATTAGCCAACGAGATTAAACCTGGTGACTAGAGCAATGTTTCAAAAGAAACTGCTAGTGATACTAGACAAATATTTACTAGCCTCTTATTTATCAGTTGAGATAATTATTGTAATGTAGCGTCATCTTAGTAGCGTTTTCAGAAAAGAGGATTTTGATACGACTAAAAAGGTTCAAATAATGATCTATACTGTATAATGTCAAACAGTTTCTTCTTAATTAAACGTTGCGATATTGTTTGAAAGGAAAAAGAATTTTCAACTGAAAATGTACGAAATTCCATGGATGATACATGCAAAGCAGCTAATAGACAATGTTTTCCAAACAGTGGGTAACACCACATCATTGTCATCAACTTCTTAATACAAAATCCATGGAATAGCTACAGAACGAGATTGCTTGATCTTCTCTAATTACTTAACTAAGACAAGACCTGTCTTATGGCCTTCCAGGAAATTTGTAAAATCAACATTATTTATGAGAACTAAACAAATAAGAAAAATTATATAAACTCAAAATGAGTTTGCGTAGAGACGTATACAAGTCAAGTCTTAGATGGCCACTCTCAAATTCAGAAATGCATATTTAAGTTTGAAAACGGAAGGATTTTTTTTTTTTTTCAATGAATGAGTTTACCTGAAAATGTTTGATAAATTTATATTAGTGTTGCCCAAAATCGGTCTTGGTCTTGCATTTTTGCAAGACCAAGACCAAGACCAGGTGTATTGATGCAAGACCAAGACCGGCCAAGTCTGGTCTTGTTCTTGCATTTGGGCAACACTAGTCTTGCCCAAAATCGGTCTTGGTCTTGCATTTTTGCAAGACCAAGACCAAGACCAGGTGTATTGATGCAAGACCAAGACCGGCCAAGTCTGGTCTTGTTCTTGCATTTGGGCAACACTAATTTATATATGTTTTTCTACTAGGAAACACTGGAAAAATTCTTCAGTAAGAATTATACTTAGTATTTTTTATTTTTTTTTTAATAATATTTTTTATAATAATTTTACTAGTCATTTTGTAAACTATTGTTTACTTGCAGTTCTACCATAATACCTTTTAGTCCATTTTATTATGCTGGAGCTTTGGGAGGCATTAAAGCCAGGAGGATATGTTGGGCAAGTAATATGAAAGAATTCATCCATGGACGTTATAAATGAACCATCTCGTCATTCACCCTGACTGATTTTGGAAAAAATAGAAAAACAAAATAAGGATGGGCGAAACGGAGTTCAAACCTACGTCCCACTGAATGTAAGACCGACCGTAACCCCTCACCGACCAGGATCTGTAAATAACTAACTATCTGCTTTCCTCATAACATGTATGAAATTGAAATAGGTTTTATGTTTACTCTTTTTATGGTAGTCAGTTTTTAAATAAAAGTTCAACTTCGATATTTTCTTTTAATGTTGTTTCAGTTTATGACTCACCAAACAGGTTACGATAATCTGACCTCTGACCGTTGCAACCTCAGTAGGAAGAAGCACATTGCAACCCAACGTAACTTTCCAGTTAACTTTTATCAACTGAAATATTAAAAACATTCAATTGCGCGAGTAACTTTCAAACAGAAGTAATTCAAGATCGAATGTTTTCAAGCCTCCCAATCGATCAGAACGCTTTCCTAGCATAAAATTGCGAGCACGTTTTGTGAAATATCTTGGTAACAGAAATCACTTTGCGACAGTTACGCATTGTCGTTAGTTTACAATGCAATGTATTAATTTTTATTAAAATGAAAAATTAAACAAAAAGTCCAGAAGAAAATTAACGTTCTAAAATAATAATAATTTGACAACAAGAAATAATGTAATCGCAGGTTTCCGTGGCCCGAGTCAGTTGGTTCTTGGCTGTCTGGTTGACGCCGCGTCATGTAGTGTGCAGCCGACGTTTCGACCATCCTTCTGTGGCAGCTCCAGAAGAAGACCGCAGAAGGATGGTCGAAACGTCGGCTGGAAACCACATGACGCGGACAGTGAAGAACCAACAAGAAATAATGTTACTAACTGAAAATAGTGTTTTTCTACACTTTAGGCATGACAGCAGAGTAGGAGATACCCTCCGTTGAAATATGTCCAAAATCAGTTAATTTTACAGTCTCCCCTGTTTTGACGCCCAGACGCCCATTCCCCCCATCCGACACACCCTTTTTTTTTTTTTTTTTTTTTTTTTTGCTTGTGGCTTTACACCTTGTTGACGTCAAGGTCATTAGAGGTGGAAAAGGAAAGGGGGAAAGGAACGGGAAGGAATTCGGCCATGGACTTTTGAAGGAACCATCCCAGAACTTGCGTGGAGTGGTATGGGGAAACCATAGAAAATCCAAATCTGGATGGCTGGATGGGGATTCGAAACCACATCCTCCCAAATGCCAGGCCATAACGTTAACCTTTCACCCACCACTCTCGGTCCAGTCTTTCCCGTCATACCCCCCGTCATTCTAATTCTAGTTACTTCAAACACCTTTTGGTGTTCTTTCTTTGCAGGCGATGATCCAATATCTCAAACTAATACCGTTCCTTCCAAGAGCTTTCAAATGTTCCTTTAATCTCTCTTGCAATTCTTTCGATCCATGTATTTTTGTCAAATTTTTGCAACGAATCAGAACCCTGTGGTTTGTTTTTCTTGCTAGCACTCCATTTTTCGAAAAAAATGATACCAACATATTTAAACTCTTCTGGTCTTCTAAGTACCTAAATACCTTGGCATAACTTTTGAAAATATACGCAACTGAGCTGTTGGTAGGAAGAGGTTTCAAAATCATTCATTTATTGGGAAGGGTTATGAGTGGCTGTACAGGGAAGTGAAGGAATTCTGTTACAAAACTAAGGTCGTTCAACTACTTGAATATGATGGTGTAGTATGGGATCCACAGTCTGGATATCAGATACAGGAACTGGAGGAGGTGGAAAGGAGTGCAGCTAGAATTGATTGTGGAAACTACCGCAGAACATAATCTATAACTGGTATGATAAAGGAGCAGGATTGGGATTCACTGAAAGACAGGGGGTTAGGGTGAAGAGAGTGCTGGAAGTGTACAACGCTTGTATTGGTGACGAAGCTTGTATATTGGTCAAAGAATTAGGAATGGTGTATGGAAGTGAAGAGAGAGGCCCATGACACAAGATGGCACTCGAGTTCAGACACAATTTTCTTTAGTAGGCAAGGGAGTCAGGGATTATAATAAAACTATCAAGGAAAGTGTTGATTAGTTTACCAAAAACACTGACGTAATCTAAAATTACAATTCGTGAAATAAAAAAATAGATCGGTTTGGAAATTACATTTGCAGAATTTTTAAGATAAAAATTTAGAAGAAATGGGAAAAACGGGGGTGTTTGGAAATTGCTAACGGAGCGCACCCTCCAACACAGTTTTATTTTTATTATTATTTTTTAACTAAGATATTTTCGTCACTACAGGGGTTTTACTCCAACATAACAATAAAAACTCAGAACATAGAACTTGACTTCATCTTCCCAAAATATCTCTCCAGATATTTCGATCTTATGTATCTTCCCCTTTTGCACCAAATCTTTTCATTTCTGTTTGTAAGTTTTGGAGCCAGGTAAACATGGGCCGTCTCTTTTACTCCTTCCTTCAACTTCCCATTCCTGTACAAGTTTTGGTGTCCTAGTGTCTTCCATCCTTCTTACATGGCAATATTAAATATCTAAAAACATTTATTAAAAATGCCTTTCCATTAAATCCCCTTCCGCGACACCATCTTATCCCAGAAACTGGTCATTAAGTTTTTGCTCAAGTAATCCATAATCTGTCATCTTCAGCGTACTCTCGCCAAGTCTCTGCCAATTATAGAAAATAGAAAAAACTATTTTAAAATTATTCTGCATAAATATTATCTTTTCATACACCCTCCAAAACCATCATCATTGTTACATCAAAACTATTCTACCAAATTGGAGTATTATCACATGTTCTGTTTTAATTTTCCGGTTGTGTACCCCTCTTTAAGCATTCATTTTATCTGTATATTTATTTTAAGTGTGAGGGAAGCAGTAAATTCACGCTGTTGCCTCGTAAAGGAACGCTGGGTCGCATTGTTTCACGGGGCTCCGTTGGCTGCCCTGCAGATATACAGGTAACATCGCAGCCCCGCCACTCCTTTATTTTCCGCGTCGCGCATAAAACGCGGCGCGTGCTTTTAGGCCGGTTTCCGGTTGCACCGCCGGTGGAGCAGGCTTATTTGGCCGGTGAGAAGAGAGCAAAGTGAAGCCGGGGGAAACTCGGAAGGGGATTCGCAAATGGAGGGGAACTCCGCAGTGAATTATATCGCCCCCAGAATTACAGCGGACTGCCCCTGAAACAGTAGGCCGCCCGCGGCTCTCCTGCAGCGGAGAGGCGAAACTCAGCTTCCTGCATCTACAAATGGTGTCCGCAACAGAGCGGGGGGTTAACAGGTATCACGTAATATATTCAGGTCGTAACACACACTCTGCAATGACAACACGACGCATTTTCCCCATTTTATTATGAAATATGCTCAGTTACGTTGTATAATGTGTTACATGAAGCGTAGATGATAGCGTGCTAGTCTCGCTTTGCAGAGGTCGCAGGTTCGAGTCCGGTCTCGGGCATGGGTGGCTTTAATTAAGTGTTCTGTTTGCCTTGTGTCGTCTATATCATACAGAATCTATAATACAATGAGTGTTCCAGTTGTATAATGTGGCCTCGCCATTAAAAAAGTACTATATGTGTTAAAATTATTGTTCGTTGGTTCAAGACAACATCACGTCACCTTAACAACTTAGGGAGCGTGCACAAACTACGAGGCTCGATTCATAGGGGGGGGGGGGGGGAGGGTGAAGGCTACGGAAGGCTACGCTGAGCTACGTGGGGGGATGGGGGGGGGGGGTCCGAGTTAGGCCACGTAGCTTTCCTTTCACAACATTTTTCACTGTTAAAATGGGGAACAGAACTCACAACAGCATGAGAACATTTATTTCCCTCATTTAATTATCTCCGTATGTAATTTATTATAGTCTGACAAGAGAACACAGTACAGAATTGTCTTCTGGAATTAAAAGGAAAAGAAGCTACGTGCTAAGTGGGGGAGGGGGGGGGTAGAGGCAAAAGCCCACGAAGGGCTACGTGAGGGGAGGGGGGTTCACAGGAGGCCCAAAATGGAGCTATGTGGTTACTGAACGTTCCCTTATCGTGAACATTATATTTTCAAAATTGCCAATAATTCCGGTTTCTTGATAAAAAAAAATAAACATTTTAAGAGAAAACAAACATTGCAGAGACTTCTAAGAACGAAAAATGCTGAAAATTGTGTTTTGGATTTGCTTTCTGGAACTTTTTTGGGGGACACAGTTCATTATAACTTTAAATGGAGTGCATGTGGTGTTGATAATCTCTTCAGAGATTTCCGAGTTGAGTGACAATGCTGACATATGAATACTCCCTTAATTTATCATATCTGAAGACGGTCAGTGCTACCGTGGCGTGAAAAATATGGAGTTTCAAGATGAGAATGAAAGAAAAGAAGTGTTCCGCCATTTTATTGAGTTTAACATGGAAATAAAAACAGCCGAGATGGTTAAAAAATGTGTGGCAAGGCCGATAGAGAACCGTTAACGCTCGCGGTTGCCATTCCGAACAAAAATAATTCCCGGCTAGACGTTGATATTAAGGTTTTTCAAGGTTTCTGGAAATCACTCGGACATGCTTACGCCTTGTGGTGCGTAGCGTAAATTGCGTCCGAGAAGGTACTGAATAACATGGTTTTGAAGTTTCAGAGAGTGATATTTTCACCTCAATGATTATCTGCATACCTAAATAACACTTTGCTGTACCATAATCCACTTTACTCTACTATGGGCCAGTCCAATCTATCCGACATGTGGCTAATGTTGTGAACTGTGAGCACTGAATGGTGGTGCGATGTATCGAAGCATAATGTCACAGATAAATGGAATTGCTTGCTTGATTGTTTTAGTCTTTATTTTCTTTTGTTGATAATCCTTATTTCAAATTCATATTTATCTGTGGTCACTCATACCAAATGAAAGAAAATGTTATTTCAATCTTTATTCTTCTTTAATGCAATGATTTTTGGTCAGCAAATTTGTCCGATAGCAGTCGTGATATAGAGAAAAGATTATCTATGGACTTCGCATCCTCTCTGATCGCAGAAGCTTACGCTGATGCCCAGCAAAGATTGCCAGTTTTCCCTTAAGTTCGACCAAGAGAATAATTTCATTAAAAGTTCAATACTATATTATGACTGAATAAACTGCAGCTAACCATTCTTTATACTATACGAACGCACATGTATTCCTTGCTAGCACTAGCCAATGATAAAAACCCCTGCTCCAACAGTGAGGCCCTACTTATATCTTCCGTAGACCTGACGTCAGGGCTCCACATGACTACCTAACTGGCCGATCACACAATGTTACAGTGAACCTGAAATGCAAACTTTGCAAAAGTAAAATGTAAGATGTGAATCTTAGTTATCCTGTGCTATGTAACAATAACTACGATGTTATCCATCAGTCCACTTTTGTGTATCTCACTGTCCAGTTTCTGTCCAAGTGATGCAGAAGTGTAGCTTTTCAGTTAACCAAGACTCAAATGTTCATTAATACAGCAATACACCCAGCGGTTTCGCTGATTATCTTATGGCGCAAACATACTTAAAATTGCAACCCAGGATAGGAGTAAAACCATGTAAGGTATATGTCCTGTGGAATCCAGTTTAATACAATTCCTTCTGCCTGGACACTGGATGTAAACTCGATAGATCGGGAACACTAGGCGAGAGATGGCGCCCGAAGTTTTAGTTACACTGGTTGCCACGAGAGCGCTGCTCGAGAGATGGCGCCCGAAGTTTTAGTTACACTGGTTGCCACGAGAGCGCTGCTTGGCTAACCAGGAAATTTCAAATAAATAACTGCATTTCATATTTATTTGCACTCATGTTGTTAAAAGGAAGTATAACTTCAATGTCAGCTAATATACAATTGTCTCTTGATTAAGTTTAGTTTTTTTTTTTTAACTGCTTAACGTCTCTTAACAGCGAGGTTTTTAGAGAAGGGAAAGGATGGGGGACAAGGAATGGGAAGGTATTCGGCCGTGGCCTTTTGAAGGGAGCATCCCGGCATTCACCTGGAGTGATTTGGGAAACCATAGAAAACCCAAATCTGAATGCCCGGACGGGTATTCGAACCGGCGTCCTCCCGAATGCGAGGCCAGAACGCTAACCGTTACACCACCACGATCGGTTCTCGATTAAGAAATTGCACACGTATACGCGAGACAGACATATATGCGACGTTCGGTTAAAATTACATGTTGCTATTTGTTTAGTTGCGGCGATTATGTGCATAATTCATGTAAGGAGAAGAGCATCTGATGACTAGGTTCTATTAACTGTAACAGTTACTAGAACCAGATCAAAACATAACCCAAGAATGTTTTCGACAGAAGATTAAAAAAAACAGAATTTATTAAAAATTCAGATAAAGAAATCATGAAATACATCAAACAAATGAACAATTGAAATATAGTCTTCGCGGGTTTTCCGCCGTATATTGTTGAAGAGAGACAACAACGAGCTTTCGGCGGCTGTCTCTGCCGCCATCTTCAGGTTAGATGTGTGCTGCAGGGAGTACCAGCGCTGCAGTACTCCCTGCAGCACACATCTAACCTGAAGATGGCGGCAGAGACAGCCGCCGAAAGCTCGTTGTTGTCTCTCTTCAACAATATACGGCGGAAAACCCGCGAAGACTATATTTCATCGATACGCCGTGAAAGCCTTCGTTCTCACAAATGAACAATTGTTAATCGTTTTCGAAATTATGCTTTCCTCATAAATTATTTTATAACATCAAAAGTCTTCGTAGTTTTTGACGGGCTTTGTAGAAGTAATTGCAAGTGGTACAAAAACGGAGGTCTGAGATTAAAGAAATTATAAAAAAGATAGAAAAAACATTACAATGCCAAACAGAGAAGTGATGTTCATTTTCCTCTCTGCGAGTCTGCTTTAACCGTCCTGTACTCTGTTTACCTTCCATTGCTTGATGTGGAAGAAGTAACAAAAGAACAATGAGCTGTGCGGAATTCTCTGTGTAGAAAAGTTTTTTTAAAAAAGTAAAAATACAGCTCATGAGGTGGTTAACGGTAAGTATTTTAAAAAATTTCAGTAGTCCTGCACAAAGTGACACAAATACAGAAAATAAGTGCACTGAATATATCCTGAGTAGTTTTACAGGTAATATTCTATGCTTATGTTAGATCACAACTAAAAATACAAATATGAAATATGTAGCAACGCTTATGACTGTACGTTTCTTCGTATCTCAAGATTTTTGGACAGTTGTTATATATCTGTACACCATCACCAATTATATCACATTTTTTAATAATTATCTGCCGTATTACGCTTCACGGTAAAGCTAAAACTAATTTGTCACATTTTCAACAGAATACAGATAAATTTTAGTCGATTGATTTTTTTTATTTGAACTAACAATTATGATGATACAGCATACTTCAGTCGATTTCATTACTTGAAACAAATTTATCAGTTATGTTGCGACATCAGTGCAGCCACAGTAATGTTGACCTATCTAGTTGAAATTTTATTTAAAGACTTTTTATTTTTTTCTTCAATGTTTTCACTTACATTTGATGTATTGTTATTAGACTTATTTGCAATATGGGGTAAGTCAGTATGTATATTCCGTATTGCTAAAGTTCCCGATGGTGCAACTTAACTCTGGAATATGATTCGTTGACAAACCTGCGGTTCATCCAGATCTTTTAATTATTAATTACTACTTGCACCCCTTGCAGGTCCGTTAGTGAAATGAAAATATTTATGTTCTTGTCAGTGGTTGGATATTAATGTCACCTCTACCACAGCAACGCCAGTCGTATTAATTCAACCGCAGAAGTGGAGATGAACTTACCACGTACTGAAAATTCGCTCAATTTTTTGGGATATCTCACGCCTTTTGTAATATATCGAATAGTGATAACGAACGATTTTAATTTTAGCTGTGCTGAAAGTGTTTTCATCCACAGACTTCATACTTGTTGATAGTTTAATGAAAATTGACAAAAACAAAAGAAATCCAAGGTGTTATTTGACTTACGAGGAAAGTTCAAATATTACAGTAACACTATTAATTTAATTCTCCACTCTTTTTTCGAATCTCTTTACGATAAGCTGAAATATTTTCAATAAACTTTATATTTCCTTTATTTCATCAGTCGTTAAGTATTCCCACTTCATTTTCTGTCTGTTCATACCACACCATATACAGTAGAATAAATTGTTCTTCAGTTAATAATTAAAAATGTGGATACAAGCGAAATACAACATGTATGAAAGCATAATCATCAGCTGATGAAATTTAGCTCTGTGTGCTTTGAACTGAAAACTCTATTAATTAACAAATGTACAGTACAATCACACAGCTGACATTTATACATACAACGAATTCTTTTCCCTGCCTTCCACATGACTGCGGATTGCATTGCCGCGAGCTATAACGTCAACTGTACATTTCGCTGGCATATTCGGTATAATAATTTCTAATTTTGCATGACATTCACATTGGTTTACAAAAAATTCACAAAATAAAATAGTTTTCTGCGTAATTTACGAACAAGAAATAGCTATAAATCGCCAAACACGACTAAACCCCATTAGAGTGACGACTTGAAATTAAAGAGGAAATCAGAGATCACTTGAGCTCTTTGTATTTTCTGTCTGAGTTAGGTTCACGAAATATTGGAACTTCAGTTGCTGTTAAGCCACAGCCTGAAGTATTTTCACTATGGTTTTTATGGCAAGTGGGTTTCGTCTTTTCCTTTAAAATGGGTAATTCTGGATAAGTGCAAGCCAAAAATGTTTGGCAGATGACAACACGAATGTAAATTAATTAGAATATAACAAAAGAAGAGCGTGAAATGATCAGGCTGTTGCCCAATTGTCTTACTAAGCACGATTATAGTCGATTGCAAAACATTCTGGAATAGACGGAGAAGATATCTTTAATAAGAGAACCTCGTATAGCGCAAAAAAAACTGTTAAGTTACTAAAAAATGTCATATAAATAGTTAATACCGCAACTAAGGCAGAAAAGCCTGAAACAACAGCGTTTTAAATCAATGATTAGGTGTAACTTCGATTCGTCTTTTTTTTGTGAGTTCTGACTTAATTGTTTCTCCGTGCCAAGCATACAATGTTCCTCGATTTGTACTCAGATTAAGAGAAGTATCTAAACATAAAGTGACTCACACTTCTTGAAAAAGAAATAAAACAGTAGTACTGAAAACAAAATCTGATCAGATTGTGAATTTAATATTGCACAACTACGTATAATATTTGGTGTTGTTCGGGACATTAATAAGCAAACTATCACAATCACACAGGTATGCGGACATGTTAAAAATCCTTAATGTAGTTTCAATAGAAGCAAAAAATACTACAGAAAATTCATTATTTTCTTTGGTCTTTACCACTCGACTACGTCACGGTCATTACAGCCGGTAGAGTATAATGTAAAAATAGGGTGGGGTGCTCTCTATTTGTTCATGTTGACCTTTACGAACAGCTTGCGATAAAAAATTTAAGATTTCTGATATGTACCACCTCATTCTTTTCTTACATAAAAGTTAATTTTTGAATCAGTGACTTTGTTCTGATTTTAAGCTTAGAGAAAAATGTTATACTAGATTGTGAGACACCCTATCACTGTTGAACAAAATTTTTATATTTAAAGATTATTTTTAACCTTTAACTTCACATTGCTATAAAAGCGTGTAGTTTTTTTAACTATAATTTTTTTATCAGTGATAAAGGAAGAAAGGTCACAATTTTGCATCTGCAAGGATCGATTAGGCACAGACTATGCAGAAGCCCATAATTCATGTTTATTTATGCAGAAGCTTCCTTCCGATGTCTTAATGGCCCCATTAACTACGCAAACAGACGGTGAAAATAAAAATGACGAAACGACTTTTCACAAGGCGCAAGACATTTTAAATCTACTTAGGAATGCAGGAAAAAGAAATACGAAGATCGTCAGAAGAGATTTCGACTTTTTTTTGCATAGTGCTTTACGCCTTGCCGACGGCTAAGGTCATTAGAGGCGGGATGGGACTGGAGACAAGGAACGGGAAGGAATTCGGCCATGGCCTTTTTGAAGCCAGCATCCCGGCATTCACCTGGATTGATTTGGGGAAACCATGGAAAACCCAAATCTGGATGCCCGGACGGGGATTCGAAACCGCGTCCTCCCGAATGCTAAAATTGTTTACAGAAACAGGTTAGTTTATCTGCGAATGCATAATGCTGGGGATAGAGGACACTATGGGATCATGAGGAAAAGAAATTCATGTACACTCACAGCAAAAACGTATACCTTGCTGTTACATTGTTAATTTTTTTTATTATTTATTTATTTACTGACACTGGGACTCAAAGCGTATGCCATAGCATCTACAAATGAGGACTCGTAATAGATTTCGACAGCAGACAAGAAACTTTGCATCAACCAACCTATACTTGGAAATTTCCGACGGTAATGTTCCGAGAGAACTGTGGTGAATGTTTTTTTGACAAACAGCAATTGTCGATCATGACGGACGAAATAAAATTTCAAAGAAATTATGCGGTGCAAACAACAAGAAATCCGAGGTAACTGCTCCGAAATGACCATCGACAAACAAATAACAACCACCGGAACCCCCACAACGCAGCAAAATATCAGGGAATCACGTTTCAGAACCTTATGAACTGCAATGACTGTGCAGCTTCAATAGTAGGAATACCAGTTTACTCCTCTTCTGGTTAGCATAGTTTTTCGGCGCAGAAAGTTGGTACCACGTGCAATATCTTCTCCAGAAACTAGTGATCGGGACTTAGCGAGCAGGGAAGGAGAGAGGTGGTGCATCTTTTCTAATCAGCAATTTGTTTTCTTATTGCTACCTTTAAATCTGAAATCTCTTCAGCGTGAGGATGTAGTTAAGACAAGATAATGCCTGCAGGAATTGAATGTTAAAGTGGAGCCTACCATTTAACGCGTGGTATCTTACGTAATAGCCACAGATCCGGCTGCAAGATTTCTACGTCCATCTGTTATTTGATTGAAATTCAATTTTTATGAATAATTTATTAATAGTAGAATTCGATTCAGCCTGATTGCCTATCAAAATATGGCCTCAAGTATTTTTAATTATTTTTTTTTTTAAAAATAGTTCACTAGTTTTTTAAATAAATTATAATTTATTTAAAAGAGAGACATGTAAATAACATAAAAAGTTTCGGTTGCCTGTGTAAAAGTGGCCGCAAGTAGGGGTTGCCAACTGTTAAAATTAGCGCACCACACCTTCTAATGGACGATGCAGTGCTCCAACTCTCACGCGCTCATACGTATCTTTAACAGTTGGCAACCCCTACCTGCGGTCAGATTTACACAGGCAACCTAAACTTTTCGAATTACAGTTAAAAAAAAAAAACAAGTGAATGATTTTTTTTTGAAAATTTAATAAAAAAAATACTTGCGGCCATATTTCTATAGTCAACCGGGCAAATTGTTTTTTGCTATTAATAATTATACATAAAAATTACATTTCAATTAAATAACAGATAGACGTAGAAATCATGCAGCCGCATCTTGGACTATTAGAACAGTCTGAATTAGTTCGGAATTTTTACACACTCTCCTTGTTTCCATCTCTCCTGTACTAAACACGAACAATTTGTATACTTTAAGCCGTCAGCTTCGGAAGATAGGAAAGTTCTTACTTTGGGATACATGTTTTCAGTAACGTGCCAGTCATTATCAAACTTCTAGCAGCAGTCCGTGTCTATAAACTACAAGATGAATTAAATTCGTATTTTCTGTTCTTAGGTCTTCTCTCGAAACTGAACACAGCACACTCTACAGAACTTAGCACTGAAGGAAAAAATAACCGTTTGCACAAGCTGGGTCGCGATTTCATACTTTTTTTTCTACTTATGGCTTTACGCCTCGTCGACGGCTAAGGTCATTAGAGGCGGGATGGGACTGTGGACAAGGAACGGAAAGGAATTCGGCCATGGCCTTTTTTGAAGGAAGCATCCCGGCATTTCATACATAAATAAGTGGTAAAAGTTTATTTTTTGCGTAAGGGTGTCAGGAACTGGAATAAATTACCAAGGAAAGCGATGAGTAATTTACCAAAAAGGCTGAATGAATTTAAAATTAAAATTAGTAGATGGCAAAAGCAGATAATTTTGCCGAAATTGTTCTGTTTAAAATATATATATATATCTAAACGCAAATTAGGGACTAAGTCTCTATGCAGTAGTCTATAATATACCGACGTATGCTTTAACTTTTTAATATTTTTTTATGGGATCAATTTTAACAAAGTTTCTATTCAAAGAACAAATGCAATAAAAGGTCCACTCTGGTACCAAAGAAACACTAAAAAATACACGCAAAAATATATAGGGAAAAAGTGTGTATGGCCCGTACAATATTTTTATTTTTTTATATTAAAATTCTATTTCTTTTACGCCTCGTTGAAGAGAGGGACTGTAAGGAACACAGACACGCCTTTTGAATGAATCATCTCATGATTCATTTGGAGTGATTTTTGGAGATGAAGAAATACCGAAATTTGGATAGCTGGACTTACATCCTCGGGAATACCAGTCCTTACACTGTGACAGTGATGTTTACGTAGTGGAGGACGGTACCGCTACGTTACAGGTGTTATAATTAGATTATAGACGCGCGTTAGCCAGGCTCGTATGTATTTGTCGTAGTTAGCACCCTGCAGCTAATCCCGGGAACACAGTGAGGAGAGGCCCTCGAGAGGAGCTGCTGCTGGCGGCGATAAACTGTCTTGAGAACCTCACCAGATGGCACTCGACTCGCACCCAAGGGTCGGCCCAGCCGAGTGCCGTTCAGAGTGTGAGGGGACACTACGTCTTGTTTTATTATCTCACGAGGGTAAAGCCTGCTTGTTACATGGGAAACGTGCATCGCTACTAATAAATTTTA
Organism: Vandiemenella viatica; assembly: GCA_031002005.1. Taxonomy (NCBI): domain Eukaryota; kingdom Metazoa; phylum Arthropoda; class Insecta; order Orthoptera; family Morabidae; genus Vandiemenella; species Vandiemenella viatica. The sequence goes on along the minus strand of JARYHS010012519.1, from coordinate 201,245,684 downwards.
AAATCCTTCCGGATAATCACCTCATAAAAGCTCTCATTAAAAAAATACTTTCCTCTGTAGTCCCTCTCTACCCTCCTTATTTTTCCTTTTTTTTAATGGAAGGTAAACAGAATACACTATGATTAAAGCAGACTATCAGTGAGAAAATTAATATCGCATCTCTGCCTGGTATTATTATATTTTTCACCACCACCCTCCTTTGACAACTTGCAATTATTTCAACAAATTTAGTCAAAAATGACGGAAATTTTTATTGTTATGTAAAAGTTTCTAAGGAAAATATAATTTAAAAAAACAATAACGATTGTGTTTTTGTTTGACAGAAGGAGAATGAAGAGGGTCATGGGAGTGTGCAAGGCGTATACTGTTTTTTTTTTTTTTTAACGGCTTTACGTCTCTCAACAGCGAGGTCTTTAGAGAAGGGAAAGGATGGGGGCAAGGAATGGGAAGGAATTCGGCCATGGCCTTCTTAAGGAAGCATCCCGGCATTTGCCTAGAGTGATTTGGGAAACCATGGAAAACCCAAATCTGGATGCCCGGACGGGGATTCGAACCGCCGTCCTTCCGAATGCGACACCAGAACGTTGTCCGTTACACTACCACGCTCGGTCGTATACTGGTGATGAGGCATGGAAAGATATTGGTGTAGGTATGAAAAGTAGTGCATGGAAGGGAAAAGATGACCATGACCACAAGCTGGCACTCGATTTCAGACACAAGGGTGTCGGAAGATTCTCTTTTTTAGATAAGGGTATCAGGGATTGGAATAAGTTACCAAGGGAAATGATGAATAATTTACCGAAAACGTTGAAAGAATGTAAAGTTAAAATTTGTAGTGGGCAGATGTAGGTGGGTGCAGGAAATGGGAAGATGGGTGTGTAGGTAAATTGCCACCGGAGCGTATACTCCATTGCAATTAAATTAACTTAAAATTTAAAAAAAATAAACATATGTTTCATGATTTATTACGCCTCGTGTAAACTTGCTATGTGTTATCAACAAACTTTCCTATTTTTTAGCTTCGCCAAGAAACTCTTAGGCTATGTTGTGACCTGATTACAGTAATTGCGAATAAAATAAGTTGTGAACATCAGATGCTCTTCTGCTTACACGAATTTATGCATTTAACCATCGTAAATAAACAAACAGTAGCATGTAAATTTAAACGAAAGTTGCATATACAGGGTGTCCAGAAAAGGATTCCCTGATTTCAGAATTAAATATCTCGAAAACAAAGATCGATAGAGGAATGCAGTAAACGGTATGTTTATTGTGACAGCTGTAAGAAGTGTATACAGCAGTGTGAAATAATAGTTACAAAAGCTGCTAACAGATGGCGCTGTACGCTGTACAGCTCATATCAGCATACATAAGTGAAATAATCGTATGAAAACAATCTTTGGAAACAATCACATCAACTCTTCCTTCGGTACGCTAACCTCCTTTCACGTTTCAATGGTGGAACTGATCGCCCTGAGCTTCGGATCACTATTTAGGCATTACGTATGGCGATTACAGCGCCATCTGTTAGCAGCTTTTGTAACTATTATTTCAAACTGCTGTATACACTTCTTACAGCTGTCACGGATAAACATACCGTTTACTGCATTCCTCTAGCGATCTTTGTTTTCGAGATATTTAATTTTGAAATCAGGGAGTCCTTTTCTGTACACCCTGTATATTTATGTTCTGTAATTTATTATTATAATTTTTTCTCTCTTGCCTTCGTATTTGTATGCAGTTATTTCCTCAACAGACAACTGCCATTTAGCTGGTTACAGTTCCTTTTAACAATGCACAGTAACTGTAAAGAAAATCAAATACAGTTACTTATTTGAAATATCCTTGCAGCGCTGTCATGGCAGAAAATGTAACTAACACTTCGGCCGTCATCGTTCGCCGAAAGTTGCCGAACTACTGACTTCACGTCCAGTCTGCAGGTAGAAAGTGACGTAATTTTATTAAAGTGGGTAAGGTGGAAGCTGTTGGCCAAGTTTTAGAGAACGTGAGTACTGCAGTCCTTCATATTAACATCGCGATTTTTGAGGATTCAACACATTAGAATACATACAGAGATTAATAAATGAAATCCCCCCTCAACTAGATTTTTTCAGTGGCAGCCCCGCTGTCTTCTAAAAAGAACTCATGTATTTGTGTGTATTTGCGGTTAACTATTTATATAATTATGTGTTTTCCCCATATTATTATGTTCCTTTTTTTCTTGAAACTACTTGTATTTGTTTTTTCTAAACTACGTGTTCACTTGTTCTGAGTATCTAGTAGTTACTTCACATGTAATTTTTCAAATAATTTTTTTCTTTTTTATACAAAATGCTTTCACCGCGTAATTTTTTTTCTGTTAAAATCGATTTTACCGTAATTATTTATTTCTAAGTTATTATCGTATGTAGCATTCAGTTATCATGAAGGATTTCAAAACAAAATTACTTGTATTCGCTCTGTTATAATTAAAATGTCAGATATGTTCGGCTTGACTGCATCTTAGAGCAGGCTTGGGTATGTGCCTCAGCATCATACGCTTTCGCTCGAAATAATAATATTAGCAAACTATTAACGCATTTCAGCTCTTTGGCATTTCAGAAATACATAATATCAAATATTTTTTATGTAAACATAACTTCCTGTTTTGATTACAAGATCAGAATATAATTTTTAAATATTATTTTCAGTTGCTAAATGTGTACTTATTTCCGAAGAAGAACATACTGCTAATGAGGAATTCTGGATAAGACAGAAGTGCAGCATTCTAAATTTAAAATCTGGCTTTCGAATGACCCTTTAAATATGATAACTGAGTTTATTCGCCGACAACAAACCCTGAGTTATTCTTTCTATGTCGATTAGTGAAAAAACACAGCTTTCATTGAGAATTGTGCACTGAATTCTGCGTTAGGCTGTGGGATGTAAAATGAACTGTGGTTATTATTTAATTAGCCTAAATACAAAATCCTGTTTACTTTTTTAGTTAACACGAGCACTGAGGAAACCGTATTATGTTCTGTTTGACAGCAATAACTTCCAGGGTGCTCCAGAAATTCAACGTCACAGCAATAAAAAAATTTGATGAAATTATTTTTGTTAGTAGATACAACTTACTTGTATTACAATATATTTTTAGATGTGACTGTCTTCAATCTCAAATACAACTGCAAGTGATAATTAATTTTAAGACGCGTTATAACTCAGTAACAATTTGCTCAAATAATTTATCAATCCGTTGGCTCAGAGCCTCTGAATGAATTCTGCAGCGATGTTTGTCTACAAAGCACTCTCTTTAGTAGTCAGGAAAACAAGAAAAATAACGGTTAGTTACCAAACTTCTATATGCGGGACTTTTGAGTCAGCATGCTCTTGTAATGTGTTTGCTGATACTGTACAACGATGTAAATGGATTGCGCAGCTTTCATTTTCAATTCTTAATCAACTAGTGAAAGAGTTTCAGAGTTTGAGTTTTGTCTGACTGATCGTTACTTTCCAGGATTAGTTCATCGGTACCGATGTCACTATACAAATTGTATTGGTTGCTACAAGCGCGTTGACGGTAAAACACTGATAAAGTTCCACCGTGGGTTTCTGTTCGTCTGTGTGTCGGCAGAACTACAGACTTAACCCCCCCACTATGTGTGGTCCCCGCGGGCCTGTCCACTTCAACTGGATTCTGTTTGGCGGAGTCTGATTTGATTGCTGTCTGATCGGCTCGGCTGTACTCAGCAAGTTGGAGGGTGCGAGGTCGACCACAACCCTCCCCACTGACTCAACCTTCCCGCAGACCAGACCACTCGTGGACTCGTGTCTGTGCTCACATGAGAAACTTAGTTTAGTCATGTATACGTAGAGCCTATGTATACAGGGTGTCCAGGTAAGAAAAGATAATCGTGCAACCGCAGGTAGGCCATATCATTTCCTACTATTATTACTATTTGCGGATAAGCCCATTAGGACTACGCAAAGTACTCAGAAGCGTTTGTTCGCTTTCCTTTGTGCCCATATTTCCTTCATTCGTTTGCTGTGGGCTTCTTTCCTCTCATCTGACCATGTTGTTCCTGGTCTTTTCTTAAATCTTTCCTCCCGGTCAACTTGCCACTTGCGAATTTTAGATTTAAATATGTCTCTGTTTTCAATATCTTCTGGAACAATTCCTGCTAATTTGAGGTCTTTCTTGATTTCTCCAACCCATTTCATTTTGTCCTATATTAATTTACTTCAGTTTTCATAGAATTCAACTATTTGTCTTGTCAGCAGGGCCGGCGTTAAGGGGGGGTAAGCGGGTCAAATGTACCCGGGCCCGCCAGCTGATGGGGGGCCCCGATCACCGGCTGTAGGGGCCCCCAGGCCAGAAACGAAGTATCTGCCAAAAAAATAAAAAAATAAAAAATAAAATGTCACCCATCTTACCCCGGGCCCGAAATTCCTAGCGCCGGCTCTGCTTATCAGTCTGTTAGGGTTCATTCTTTTGATGTGTCCATAAAATTTTAGTCGGCGTTTTCTAATATCACTGTGAATGTCTGCATATTGTAAAATTTCCTGATTACTTTTGAGTCTGTACTGGTCTCCTATGAGTCTTGGGCCCAAAAGTTTCCTTATAATTTTGCGTTCTTTTTTCTCAATGTTTTCTATATCATTTTTTCTCTTCAAAATAAGTGTTTCTGATCCATAGAGACATTCTGGATTAATAACTGTATTGTAGTGTCTCCGTTTTGTGTGCTTGGAGATGCATTTCCTACTACATGATAAAATTTTATTTTCGTGAAAGTCTCACCAATTTCGAGATATTGGATTTTTTTTCTTTTCGAAACATGTGACTTTGTTCAGTTTATTTCATGCCATTTCTACAAATTAAGACTTTTTGAACCCTGCTTTTATTTTATACTTCTTTTAAAATGATTATTTTATGGTAGTCAATCTGCTAAAGAGACCATTGTGTACAGGGTGATTATAATTAAAGGTTAAGTTTTAAAACGCTCTAATAAATGAACCACTGATTAGAATGACGTCAAAATTGAACGGCGTATTATTGACGAAAGGGAAAATAACATGAATGCAATATGGTGCTTCTCCGCACATTGCAAATCGAGTGAAGTAGTTGTTGAAGCGGCATTTCGGAAATGCTAGAATTATCAGTCGTCATTTCCGTGCCTGCCCGGCCCGATCACCTGATCTTAATCCGTGTAAGATGTGTTCAGTACTCCGGTTGCCAACGCTGAATTGAAGACACGCATTGCGCAACACATTCTTAACTTGACCCCGGTGACACTTCGATCGGTTGTGGAACATGCTGTTTCCCGATTTAATCTTGTTGCACACAACAGTGGACAGCATATTGAACATGTTTTGCACCAGTCTAACGAAACTTAAAAACCGATTGGATGGATACGTTTTATGCGGTTTTTGGTCTCAGGACACTTAAAAATCGATTGGATGGATCCTTTTTTGGTTTATTTCTTTCCCCCTTCTTCAGTAATACGCCGTTCAATTTTGACGTCATTCTAATCAGTGGTTCGTTTTTTAGAGCGTTTTGAAACTTAATTTTTTTTTAACTGCTTTACGTCTCTCAACAGCGAGGTCTTTAGAGACGGGAAAGGATGGGGGCAAGGGATGGGAAGGAATTCGGCCATGGCCTTTTGAAGGAAGCATCCCGGCATTTGCCTGGAGTGATTTGGGAAACCATGGAAAACCCAAATCTGGATGCCCGGACGGGGATTCGAACCGCCATCCTCCCGAATGCGAGGACAGAACGCTATCCATTACACCACCACGCTCGGTTTGAAACTTAAACTTAAATTATAATCATCCTGTATTTTAAACATTGTTGAGACGGGTTGTTCACTGCAACATGATACTAAATCACCAGGTCGTCCGCGTGTTGTTGATTATGTCGAACAGGTTAGGGAGAGCTATGCCCACAGTCCACAAAAATCAACGTGACGTGCGTCTCGCGAGACTGGCATTTTACAAAAGACTGGCGAGTACAGCGTACACTTGAAACCGTACAGATTCACTATGGCACAGCACATTAGTGATGCAGATAACGTTGCTGGTGGGGAATTCTGTGCGGAAAAGTTGTATCGGATAGAGGACGAAGAGACATTACTGAACACAATAACCGTCAGCGATGAGTAAACATTTCATATCAGTGGCATGGTGAAGATCCACAACTGCAGAATATGGGGCACCGAAAAGCCACATTCAATCCTAGAACACGTTCGTGACAGCCCATACTTAATGTGTGTTGTGTTCTTAGCAAATTGAAAGTGTACGGTCCTTGCTTTTACATGGAGAAATCTGTCACTGTATCTGGATATGCTTGAAAACATTTTCATTCCACAGATCGATGAAGATGACCGAGATGGGATGGTTTACTACCAGCAAGACGGTGCACCATCTCATTTCCTCACGGAAGTTTGAGGTTTCCTCGATAATCGCTTCCCAGGTCGCTGGTACGGTCGTGAAGGGCCAATCACATGGCCACCTCGCTCCCCAGACTTGACACCACTGGATTTCTTTCTCTGGGGTTTCATTAAAGCTCATGTATATGTTCCTCCCCTACCAAACAATTTTTCCGATCTGAAAAATCGAACATGTTACGCCCGATTTTCTGCAACGAGTGTGGGAAGAATTTGATTACAGGTGGGATGTTTGCCGCATGACAAATGGTAGTCACATAGAACCAAAATGATACTTGACACACCGAGCGTGGTGGTGTAACGGATAGCGTTCTGGCCTCGCATTCGGGAGGACGGCGGTTCGAATCCCCGTCCGGGCATCCAGATTTGGGTTTTCCATGGTTCCCCAAATCACTCCAGGCAAATAATGGGACGCTTCCTTCAAAAGGCCATGGCCGAATTCCTTCCTATTTCTTGTCCCCCATCCTTTCCCATCTCTAAAGACCCCGCTGTTAGAGAGACGTTAAGCATATATATAAAAAAAAGATACGTGACACTTTTATGTTAAACTTGATGTTGTTTGCTACAAAATGACACATTTACCGATTCTGTAAGTTATCTCAATAAATTTCTATATTATTTCATGTCCTTTTGACTCACCCTGTCTAAACGGAAGAATAGCCACTGCTTTCCACAGTTGGAGGTTGCAGCTGCATTGAAACAATGATAGACACGTACACACATTGAGCCCTGAAATTTTCTGGTTTGTATCCTATCATCAACATTAGAACGAGGTTGCTGCATAATAGTGGCTGGCAGCTATTGTTTTGGTACTATGTCCTATTTCGAGAAGATTATTTGAGGGCAGGCTGAGAATTATGTAGTTTCTCACTAGAAAACTAGAAAATTTCCTGATGATAACCCTGCGGGACAGGATTCTAAACAGCTGCAGGAGGGGCGGAGCATGTTACACGATATCTAGTGGGATAAGTTTTTTTTTCTTTCTTTTTTGTTGTTTTTTTGTAATGGCTTTACGCCTCGTCATTAGAGGCGGGAAGGATTGCGGGCAATTAAAGAGAATGCCTTTTGAAGGAACCATCCCGGTGGTAGTTCAATATGGAATGAAAATAAAAGCCAACACGAGACACCTAATTACATACACGGATAAAAAATGGTTTTATATGCTGAGCTAGCACTAATTTTATCTGATTTCTACAGCTAAAGATAAGTGATATATTTTTAAAACCTATTACGTCACCAGCTTCAGCGAATAAAGTAAAGAGAGAGGAAGACCTTAATAGGCCCCAACTCCATAAGTATACATCATTATTCTACAAATCGTGCAAATACGTATTTAAACGTATTTCTAAACGACTTCAGAAATCAGAACTGTTACGAAAACTATCAACAAATTCATGCCCTCAGTTAAAGCGATAGCTTATGTACCAGACGGATTCTGGAATGATTTCGGGAAACAGGATAAAAATAAATCTGGAAGTATTTACGAGGATTTGAACCTTGTAACTTTGGAAACCTTGGCACCAATATTATCATTTTCTCAAGCCAACTATTAGTAAATCCAAACAGATCTAATTTAAATATGAAATAAAAATTTATAACAATTTGATTTTGTAAACAAAATTTAACGTTGCTAAACTAAAACCACGAGAAACTCTTTCTCTTTGTGCGACAAAATAACTTCTGACACAAAAGGACTATCTTTATGCAATATCTAAGAGAATCTATCTGTAATTGTTCAGGTGAACAACACAACACAAAACTCATTGCAATTTTGCAACCACTAATAGAGAGAGACATGTATCTTTCCAAGAAGCTTTTTCGGCCCAGTCACACATTTAAGTTAGGAATTAAATTCCGATATCAAGCAGTTTGCAAGATATGGTCAAATAAAGAAATGGGTGAAAAAAATGTTTTTGGTACATCATATATTTATAAACTTCACCACTCTCTAACATCATTTTATGCACTATTTAAGACTGAAGCATGAGCAGTATTTCATACCAATTTTTCTTACGCAATTGTTTTATCGTTGTTGCCATTGGACGAAATGGTTAAAACTTTAAGTAATCAGTATAAAATATACATCAGTTGAAAATAATTTAAATCTCTTCATAAATCAAAGAATATCTACCGAAATCAGGAAACTTAAAGATGGAATTGTTGTTGCACTGCATTGTATGGAGTAAATACGTGACTAATATGGATAGTTCTTAATCCGATCGTAGAGGAGTGCTCAAAACTTAATGGAAATCGTTCCCTATTACTGTAATTTCTTCGTACTACCAAATGAAAAACAGGTAAGAAACCAAAGAAGCTAATATGAAAGTAGTGTTACCAATAATTTGAAATACTGTAAAACGAGGGTATTAAGTAGGAAATAGGGCGACGTTCACCACAAGACACGTTTTTAAACTTAAAATTAAGACACCATAGTAAAAAGCAGCCTTTCTTCGAAAAATTTCCATGAATGCATAAAGATGTGGAAAAATTTTCTTTCGTACGTAATGGGGTCAGCGATTGTAACAAATTGCCAAGACATGTGGTAAATAACTCATCAGAAACTCTGAAATAATTTGAAATTAACGTTCCCAGAGAGAGAAAAAGTAGGTGGGCACAAGAAAATGGAAAATGTGTATGTAGGGAAATTGTCACAGGAGCGTGCACTCCATCACAATTAAATAAATTAACTAAAAAAAAAACCGTGCTGATTCGTATGTCTAAGATATACTACTCTCAAATTCCTTGAAAGGAAATCGTCTAAAGACTCAGCAAAATTTGCTTCAAAGTTGATGTATATCATAGGCAAACGTCAGTATCCCCAAATTTTCTAGAAACTGGGAAAAAAATTTATTTTTTTTTTTTTTTTTTTTTTTTTTTTTTTTTTTTTTTTTTTTTTTGCACCGCAATTAGGTCACTAGGAAAATATTTTATTTTAGTAAAAGTCTTGCAGTCACAGCGAATTTGTTGGTTTTACCTCTGAGGGCCTACTCTGCTACTTTCCTGGTGCTGTGTTGTAAATTGTGGGCGAGCTAGCAGAACAGTGAGGGTAGCGTGTGTGATGAGACGAGAGTAAAAGGAAGGCGCGTCGAGGGTGGGTCCGCTTTTATTCGAGGCAATATACGGAGAAAAACATAAGACATGGGAGTAATGGGCACTGGCGTGGAAATGAGAGTCAGGGGCGGCGAGATAAACGAATAACGTCACGAGAGGGGGCGCCACAGACAAAAGAATAACACGGGAGCGCCGCCCCAACCAGCCCGCTCGCCCTATTGGTTTCAGCGTCCAGAGATGCTACTTGGCATCATAAGGGAAGGCACAAATCTCTGCTGATTGGCAATCTCTACGTTCGGCGAAACGGATTCAAGTTCACTCCTCAAGCCGCCTGGGGACATTGCAATAATCGCCGAAACAATCAGTTTCAATTCTTCGACGGCTCACCGCTTTCAACCGGCTTCGGAAACCTTTTCTGGTTGAGGACTCAGCTTCGAAGAGATGTCCAGAGTTATAGTCCATCAGGACAGGCAATTTTGGGTGGGGTAGCATATTCTCCACCAGCGAAAAACTGTTACTGACCTGTTGAAATTTGGATTAACTGCTTCCTTATAATGTCCTCTACACGTTTTGCACTCTCCTTTTCCGGAAAAGTCGCCACCAATTAAATTAAAAATGCCGAAATGTGGGACGCTCCGCAACGGAAAAATGTTAGCAGCACTGGAAAAATGACACAAAAATTATCGGTACAGGGATCATATCAACCTAAACAGGTTCGTATTGACATAGTGATCGTGGTTAGGTTGAAATTCGGCCCGGACCAAGAGTAAAATATTTACGGGAAATTCGTTCTGCGGCAGCCATCTCGGAAACTGCGCATTTGTTTACAACGGAGCAATCGATTATCTCTGACTGCTTATATCGACTCTAAGATGGCGAGCGTTGTTGTACTGCATTTTGTATCTGTTAATCTCATGCGACGTTTTATAACGGAGTGAAGTTAAAACGGCAAGAAAACATTACAACAAAGGATTAAATCAACATTTCAAGAGATTATCATTGATTTCGCATCGCCGGCGGCATCTACAAGCCTTCTCCGTTGTCTGGGGTAGTTGCGGGACTGTGATGTCTTGCTCCTGATGCAGGATTAGCTGGTGGAGACTGTGACGGTTCTACGGCTTTATTAAGAAGAATAAAGACCCATCTAAGAATTTTAACAGTAAGTTTAGTTTTTCGCATGCATGGCGCTACGTCAAATTCACAGCTATGGGAAAACGCTCCAGAAGTGTATTGGGCAACAACCACTTTGTATCACCGCGTCGATAAATTTCATCACAGGCAGAAAATTTAGACAGAATTTATAAATAGTGGAGCAAAGTTAGACAGGGATTCATTCACCAGTTGTCAGTGCAGGAGGGTAATTGTATGTGTGGGATGATTTCACCATTTTCCAGTGAAGGGGCGTATGTGATTACTTATTTAAAGTTTTTTTGAGTATTAAAAATACATGTGTACAGCAGTTTCCTGAGGTTGTCTAAGTGAGCATTTTTTTAATGGGAGTAAGTCTGATCTTCGCCGTTTACTTATGTAGACTTGAGATTAGTCACTCACATTCGTGTTCATCGACGCAGAGTAACATTGCTGAATTTTTGGGGTCATTGGTCGGTTACAGAAACAAATGTACCAAGATAATTAGGAGGCACTACTTAGATTCAGTGAAGCAGTAAATCGCACAAGTAAGAGTGCTTTATTTATCACTGTGTGATATATTTTCTAATGAGTGTTAGGGAGTGTTGGGGACCTTTATTCATGAAAACACATAGTAATCATCATTGCGCAACGTACCTGCAAACGAGAGAAGAGTTTAAGGACAGTTAGGGAACATTAAAAAAAACATTAAAATTTTTGCGATAGTAACAAAAAAAAAACATAGGACAAGTACTAGTCCAGACACATATCTGGATAAAAATCCATTTTCCAACCTACATACATAAGTCAAGACATCTCTAATTATTTCCTTCTTAATAACCAGATATCCTAAATCCTTTAACATTTCACTTACATTTTCAGTTCGTCTTTTATTTAGTAGTACATTCATTACCTTATTAAAATTATTTTTCAGCTTCATAATTTGCCTTTTACACATCATGGTTAATAATTTTGAGCAGTATCTTAGCTATTTACTTGGTTTCGATAACACTTTTCTTAATTTGTATATTAAATTTACCTTTTCTGCTACTTTTTTAATTTATGTAATCTGCATGAGCTACAAACTTAAACCTATTGTCTATAACCACGCCAAGATATTTATAATTTTATACCCAATTAATTCAATTATTAGTTTCAATATGTATTTCTACCGTCGTACATTGCGATATCCTCGACATAAAAACAGTCAATCAAGCAAATTCTTAATGCAGAAGAAGAAAGAATTACTGAAGTGGTTACAGTTAAAAGAAGAAGATGCTATGAGAGTATTTTCACATATGAGAGGTAAAATATAACTGTAGTTACGTCTCATAACCGGAGAGAAAGTGTAAGTGAAAAGATCCGTTCGGATATCAGGAACGTATGGCTGGGAGGCATACGTGTCCGGTTTAACTGTACATCAGTATATATATTCCGTTCTGCTGATTCAAGATAGCGAGTTCCGTCAGGAGACAGTGTCCTAAAAAGAACTAAAACCTGATTGCAGTGTGTATCAATACCTCCGAGACATCCGTTTGTACTGAAATCGATATATATCAATTCAGAATAATAATGTTGCAGTCTCACAATTTTGTCTCGTGTGGTATTAAATCGGGTCTGATGGCAAATTTTAAGATAATTGTGTATGTCCTACAGACGTTACAAATAAATTTCTTTTAAAGGTACTATATCAACTGGAGTTGGTGATTAATCTTTATTAAATTGGATCTCAGGAGAAGATTCTTTATCAAAGATAATTGCCAGTTTCTTGTAGAAATACAGTTTATGAGATGCCTAAACCTCAAATAAAATATAATTGATGTATTTACCTTAGAAGTACCATTTTATTAACTTCTTTGCCTCCATATCTGTAGTACGTTACAGGTTTTAGTCCAAATTCTGCTTCATATAACCTGAAATAGAAGACTTGTCCTTCAAAGTCTTGACATTTTCCTCCGTTATCTCTCAATTTTAATTTAGGTTGTATTTCACAGTAAATAGCGTGTTTATTCCTCCGCTGTACAAAATTTCAATATACAACTTCCATACAGGGCTAGTCAAAATGATTGCATTGATTTGAGCAAAATTACTACAGATTTATTATTTGACATAAACTTACAAGATTACATAGATATATAAACAAACTGTGAAAGTTTTTTTGAGTGTCTACAGATGCTCAATATGTGCACCTTTAGTGACTCTGCACACATTAAATCCAAAATCGGGTTCTTCCCATACCCGATGCAGCATGTCTCTGTCAATGAGAGCAAATGCATTGGTGATGCGAACCCGCAGGTCTGGCAGATCAACTGGTACTGGTGGCACGAACACTGCGTCTTTTATGAAACCCCAAACAAAGAAGTCGCAGGGGGTTAGGTCAGGGGAACGAGGAGGCCATGACATCAGCTGACGATCAGCATCCCAAGTACGACCAGTCCATCTGTTTGGAATCCTGGTGTTTAGGAAATTACGGACAACTAGAGAAAAATGCATTTAGTGCAATCGAAACTTGGAGAGTCACTTGTCTTATAACCCATCATCGTACCAATAATAGGACAGCCAAAATAAAATCGTAAAATCACTGCAATCATTTTGACTAGCCCTTTATTTTTTCGAGATTAATTTTTTTTTACCCATTATGAAAAACGGGAAAGTTACAAGAGTGAAAGCTTTCTTGGCGTTGTATTTAGCTTAAATTTCATCGGGAAACCAGCCGAGTGAATACCTTTGCTTAACACGGCGTTTCGGCGGTTATATTCTCTGCCGCCATTGTAAAGTGACTGCTGCCTGTAGGTGATGGGATTGCTACGCGGAAACGTCGTGTTATACAAACGTACTCACTCGGCAAGTTTCCCGAGAAAATTTCATCTAGGAAAGTTACAAGTTGTTACAGCATATTACTCTGTGAAAGTGCATTTACTGGTGGTTACAACTGTTTCATTATGGAATGATTTTGCTGCAAATTGACTGCTTTCCATATCTCAGAGAGTCACTCATTTATACGGGGCCTATGAAAAGTAACTACGTACTTAGTACTCTATTGTATTTATCTGCTGTCTGTTTGAAGTAATGTTACGTCTGGTATGTTTCAATTTATTCTCTGACGCAGATTTTATAACTAAAGTAATTAACCGTCTGACTCTTGTAGCCTCCCCTCTTAATTATGATGCTGTCCCTTTTGCACTTACTTGCTTGGACTTGTCTTCATCTTCTCCTATTACCTCCCGTTTATTCCTCGGTGTCTTTGTTAGTATTATCGGACTTCTGACCCCCAAAGACTGCTCCCTCTACACTAGAGCCATATACACTCAAGAAATCTTAACGGGGTCAACTACAGTAAAATTAATTATTAGAATCAAGCGTCGCGTTTATTAAAACTTTAAAACATCGCACATCACTTTACTAATGAAAACTTCACGTGCTTACTACTCCTTTCGTCTGAATAGGATTTACTATCTGATTAGTTCATTAACTTTAAACATCTTCTTTACAACAACGCATATGATAGTCCTGGTCTAGACAGAGCTACCACCCTCGACAAACAAACCTGAGGTGGCTTAGTATAACACCTCTGGCTTATGAGCACTGCTACGCAAAAACCAGAGAGGCAAGCTTCCCACTACCCTAATAAGGACTAGTTTTCATTTTCTAAGGTTGGTTGGCCGCGACTGGGTCAACACGCCTTAGTGTCTGGCGACTGACGTCACAGCGAACGGTCCGCCAAAACCCATAATGGCTGCCGCTAAGTTTCTCTTTTAAAATGTCTATAACTAACGCTTCACCTTATTATAATACCTTACTCCTCTCTCTCCAAATACCAAAATATTATTCGTAATTAATTCTTAATACTAAAGCTTACAGTTCTCTAGTAAGTTTCATTTTTCTCGGTTCTTTTCAATTATTGTTTATTATTAATCTCCGACCATCACTTCCGCATTATTATTCCAGTGACGTCACACCCTGGGAAGTGTACGGACGTTTCTCGCTGTGGAAAATTATAGTGGAAGTGCCTGGAAGTGTGAAGAGATTGTATCGCATCGAAGGAGAAAGTGCGTCGAGTCGCACCCATGTAGCGCTGCGTGTGTCACTGTTCGGTTGACCTGTAATTTCACTTCCCTCTCCACTCCGCCGAGTTCGACTGTGGGCAGAATCGATAATCACTTAGTGGAAACGCACTCCACGACTCACGCGTGAAGAGAAACAACTTTTCTCTCTTTGATTGTGCGTTAAGTCCCAAGAGGACTGTGAGTGGTAATCAATCGCCGTAATGTACCGTATAAAATTACATGTTGTCCCATGGTTGCATAAGAAATACTGAGACGTTGTCTTGGCAACAGATGCGTTCGAAAAAACTAACGTGAAATTCTCGCCTGTAATTTCGCAGCGAATTAAGCGCGAGAATGATGAAACATTCGCTGCTGAGGCAAATTTTTTGTTTAATGACTAAATAGCAGTCTTCGGAATTATTTTGTTAAGTAAGAAAATATCTTATGACGTGGTTGACAAAGGTCGCCCTATACGGCCGTGACCTACACCGAAAAACAAACTCAACGAAAATTGTTTATGCAGGGTGTTACAAAAAGGTACGGCCAAACTTTCAGGAAACATTCCTCACACACAAACAAAGAAAATATGTTATGTGGACATGTGTCCGGAAACGCTTACTTTCCATGTTAGAGCTCATATTGTGGACGGCTGTGATACAATACGCCATTCTCCAGGGCTGCATGAGCGCATCAGGGATTCCATGAGACGGAGGGTGGATGCATGTATCCTCGCTAACGGAGGACATTTAGAACATTTCCTGTAACAAAGTGTTTGAAGTCACGCTGGTACGTTCTGTTGCTGTGTGTTTCCATTCCATGTTTAATGTGATTTGAAGAGAAGTAATAAAATGAGCTCTAACATGGAAAGTAAGCGTTTCCGGACACATGTCCACATAACATATTTTCTTTGTTTGTGTGTGAGGAATGTTTCCTGAAAGTTTGGCAGTACCTTTTTGTAACACCCTGTAGTTCTGTAGTTCCATGTAGAATCATGGGACTAGCTTTGATATTTTTACAGATTCTGGATGCTGGTGAGATATGCGTTTAGCCTGAAATGTAGAAGAAAGATATTCGTGTTTTGATTTAATATGTTTGTAACGAAGAAATTCTACCATATGACGCTGAAGAGAATATCGCGACAACACCAGAAGACGGTTCTCCTACCTGCAACACAGTTAAATAAATGGGAGCTTGAACCTAAATGTGGCAGAACCAGCATTCAAGGGGTAGTTAGATGACTAAGGGAATTTCCACTGGAGTGTTAGCTCCATCGCAATTAAAATTAATAATAATAATCCAGAGCATCTAGTGTGGAGGAAGTTTTTATTTATTTATTTAAGGGCGCGTCGACGTGTGGAGGAAGCTGATCAACGATTATCCTCCCTCAACAACATAGCAGCTAAAGGAGGGTTAAAGATGTCCATAAACAAAACTGAGACTTCAAATATCTTGGAGAATGGATAACTCCAAACATCAACGAGGACTTGGTTAGTGTTGCAAACTGAAAAAAAAAAAGTTTTTTTTTTCAGATTTGTGAAAAAAAACATGAAAAAAACCTAGCACCCTTGTTTTTTTTCTAAATTTGGTTTTTTTTTCAGAAAACAATATATTTGATAAATTATAGTTTTATTTATTTAACTTACATTTTACATGTGTGTTTCAAACCTTACTAAATCATATAATATCTTACATAATGATTCATAAATGTATCTATATAGGTAACATAATTTTTTATTCATCCTCTATGTCAGTACCACATTCACTGGTATCAGTACTACCAACACTAGTTCGGTCAGAGTCGGAATTTTCTGTTTCTTCTTCTGTCCCCTCTAGATCCATACCTTCAGAAATAGTTACATTTTCTTTTACTGCATTTGAGATTGCAATTTTAAATTGTGAGCAAAGTACACACTGTGAATGAAGACTGCGCCGATAGTTCTGTATTACGGTCTTTTAAGTTTGAATTTAAATCTGTTATCACACAAAGTAGGAGCTTTATTTGTTTTCAATCGTTGGTTTACGTCAATGGTTGCAAGGAAATTATTCATAATTACTGACAATGACTCAGTATCACTATACGCTGCGAGTTTAACAAGTATACGAATATAAGGAAAGCACAACAAGTAATAAAAAGAGGCAAAAAACCGTAGTTAAATTTCCTAATTTCTTGAAAAGATTCGCAGGTCTACAGATAAATCTGTAGGGTCTGGCAGCACTAGTTCAAATAGCGAGTATCAATCCAAACAATAGGGAACGGGGATTCCTTCTCACGCAACCTAGCCTTTTCGGGAAGTCCCCACTCGTAAAAGAAAACTTCAGTCAATGTTACCAATATTTTTGTAATTTTTTTTTCTACTGAACCAGAAAAATATAGTAGATTTAAAAGTAAGATAAGTACTTAGTATAAACCCTAAAACAGTCATATTAAATGACAAATGTCTTAAAAATCTGAAATTTAGTAGTTATGAAAAAAAAAACATGTCCCAGAAAAAAAACATGTTTTTTTTCACAGTTTTTTTTTCATGTTTTTTTTTCACGTCAGAAAAAAAAACTGTTTTTTTACAACACTAGACTTGGTCATGAATAGCAGACGTGCCAGACTGGAGAGGACATACCATATTTGTAAGAACATGAATGGATCTAAATCTCTCTCACTTAACCTCAAACTCAGGCACTATAATACTGTAATTCGACCATCAAAAGTGCTTGAACATGGTTACAAAGGTACAACTCAGTAAACTGGAACTAAAGGAACGTAGGATTTCGAGAAAAATCATGATTCCTGTCAAAGAAGAAGGAAAATAGAGACTCAGGCATAATAAGGACCTACACCAACAACTGAAAAGCATGAAACAGCCTCGAGAAAAAGGAGATTAATATTCTAGGGTCACATAGTTCGAATAAACAATCATAGACTCACCTCCAAATTCTTCAACACCGTCTATAGAGGGAGAACGACTGATACAAAATGGACAAGGCTAGTCAGAAAATATCTCAAGCAACTGGAAATTGACCCCAATGACATTTACAACAGGGATAAGTACAGAACGTTGATTGAAGCATCAGATTCTCTCCAGACACTAACAGCCAAAACACTGCGCTCTGGTTCTGGGGTGAAATTAAATTAAATTAAATTGCAATGGAGCGCATGCTCTGGTGGCAATTTCCCTAAACACCCATCCTCCCCTTTTTCTGCATCAAACAACATTTTCCCCTACACAAATTTTAACTTTAAATTTTTTCAATGTTTTTGGAAAATTATTCATCATTTCTCTTGGTAACTTATTCCAATCCCTGACACCCTTACCTAAAACAGAGAATATTCCCACACCCTTGTGCCTGAAATCGAGTGCCATCTTGTGGTCATGGTCATCTTTTCCCTTCCATGCATTACTTTCAATTCTTACACCAATATCTCTCCGTGCCTCATCACCAATATACGCCTTGTACACTCCCATGACCATCCTCATCCTCCTTCTGTCTTCCAATGGGTTCCATTCCAGCTATTTTATCATATCTGTTACTGATTGCGTTCTGCGATAATTTCCAGAAACAAATATAGCAGCCCTTCTTTGCACCTTCTCCAACTCCTGTGTTTGATACTCAAAATGTGGTTTAATTAGTATGATAAATAATCACTCCATCAATAAGTTCACTTTAAACTTGATTTTTATTCTCAGAGAAAACACGACGTTAATGATATTGGTTACATACATACATATAATCCAGAGATCGCATACAACGCTCCTTCCATAGACAATACAGTTCTTGGCCGCCGTAAAATTTAGTCGAAAAACTAACTAACTGTTTTGGATGATTGCTTTATATAAACTCGATAGAAATTTCTAGAACACTTCAAAAGATTCCGACAGATATTTCTCGAACATTAACAATACTTAGACAATTGAAACATATTAAAAACAATCAGAATTAATACATAATCATTTACAATCAATACAAAATGGTCAGTAATGGAAATTAAAGATACTTAAACACAATATTATTCACAGAAATAATTTTGAACTTTATTAAATTGCCCTTTCGACATCGTAACTTGCATTAATACTTGGAATAACAAACATTTAAGCAATTCTCTTGCATAGTACGTACTGTTCTTAAACATATTAAATGGCTTCTGAATAATTTCTTTATACACTGATTTACAGTTAATTGAAAATCAAACATACAAAATCATATTCAACCAACCTCTAGCTTACTATAAGTACTTCATAAAATGCCATTCCATTTAATTTTAGGTTTGAGGGCTGTTACAGGAGTCAACGGAAATCTCACGTGAGGTTTGGGAAATTTTAAAAAGAAGGTCCACAAATGACGTGAAAGTAGATTTTAGGATTCTCTAAGTGTCTCTGATGCGGCTGGATCTATCATTTAACGTGGAAACAGAACCACGGAACCTCCTGGCGTAGCTCATATTCTTCTTCACCATTTCTTCCCAACGTGGCAGCATGCCCTTCTCCACGCCAAGTATTTCATACATACTGCCAGGTCGTACTAACTTGTAAGTACTAATTCGGGAAGTTAAGTGTTGCCATCTGTCTGCGAAAGATGTAACTATGTTCAGCGTGTGATAAGTGTATTTTTTGTTTGTAAAATATGTAGTTTATGAGGTGGAGATTGGGGTCCACCCCTGACGTAACTCAAATGATCAAGCACGAAACTTAAAAATTCCTCGTCCCAAAGGGATTTAAAGCTGGAACAAAGAACTTCGACGGCAAGTGCCTTAACAACTGAGCTACGAGCATTTTGTTTTACATGTATGTAAACAAATTTCTGGTCTGAGGAACTTTAAAAAAATGAAATAAAAATCGCATAAATACTCTGGCTTGTTCTATAAAGACGGCTGGTTATTAAGCAGCTCATTTGTCTGTTCGAGTCGGTGACTAAGCGAGTGGCGGCGCTCACACAGGTTGAAGGAGAAAGTGGGAGTTGCCGAGGTCACCAGCTGACCTCTGCGACTGTGGAGTCAAGTGGTCACTCTCGTCCCCGAGCCAGCTTTTACCGACGCGATACGATCGACTGACGCCTGGCCGGCCGGCTGAGAGGAAATCGGTGAAGGGACCCACCCAAGGCTAGGTCAGCATTACTCCCGGTCAGGTGCAGCACGTGTGGGAACCGATCACTCACCGCCGCAGTAAAAGTTCATATTCAGGATAGCAAGAAATGTGTTTCCTTAGTGTTTGTCGAATTTCTGTCTTGAAATGATACCATCACCTGGGAAGACATTAAAGATAGATCGTTGCTTGATGTAACAGGAAAGGAGTAGTTGAGTTTTTTTTATCAAATATTATGCTAACCCCGGGACCACACGCTTGGCGCTTGTCACAAACTCCAAGCCTCTACAAACGCTTGGTTAATGTTGGGGAGCCGAACATCGTCATCCACACGCTTGCGCGTGCGCTTGTGTTTTGGAGAAGCAAGCATGACGGACGTCGAGGTTGTGTCGGCCAAAACTTTTGGCCTAACCTATTTCTAGAAAAAGAAAATTAAAAAAAACGAGAGGAGACAAAGAAGATCTTGGATGTTAAAAATCTATAGAAACCGTACCAGGTCATTATTATAATTTCATTCATTCAACTAGGAATACTATGTAGCTTCATGTATGTATTTGATTTAATATAAGTGTATTGTTTTATATTACGAAACTAATGTAAATGGAAGTAGCTTCTAGGAGATATACATAATCAAGGAAAGGGAAATTAACCCACCACATACCAAAGTTGACGGCTGCAATGAGAGAAAACATTTAATTGGACAAAAACATACAGTTCACGGCTGCGATGCGACAAAACATTTGATAGGACAAACACATACAAAATATTGTGGCAACTGCCTTCTTCAGTAGTAAATAAACGGACCATTAGGCTCCGTACGGGTGCAGACGTAGATGTATGTTTTTGTCCAATTAAGTGTTTTCTCGCGTCGCAGCCGCCAACTTTGGTATTGGGTATTTTCCTTTCCTTCATTATTTGTTTTATAATCAGAATTGTATAGTAATTATTGTTTTAACTTCATTGTAACGTCTATATCAATTACTTTTTCATTGCATAGAATGTATGGAAGAAACATTTAATGAGCTGCTTTTTGAGCCGGCTGTGCAATTTGATAACTTCTGCCGTATGAGCTATGCTGATTCTGAATATTCGCTGAATGAAATTTCACCTATGATTTCTAAAGAAAATACAGACTTCAGAGAAGCTATACTATACCAGCTAAATTAATAAATTTATACTGAGCCAGAGCGAATAGAATCTTTTTTCTTTTCTTTAAATGTTTACGAAATGTGGCAATAAGAATTTCTCTCTTTTTCTTAATCTCCATGACAGTATTATTTACGTAAAACTTCACTAAGACGACTCCAAGCATCAGCTATTTTTTTTTTTCTTTATGCTCTTTAGTCTTCGGGTAAAAAATGTAGGGTTCTACTTGGTAGCATTCGAGAAATTGTAAAATATTCTCGTTGGACCAGTTATTCATTTTTCTTTCGGCACTTTTATACAACAAAAAGAAACGCACGTTTTGTCCGCCGCCAGGGCACAAACAATACTAAGTCCGCACAAACGTGTAGGCGCTTAGCAACCACTTGCGACTTGATTTGTGCCCAAAAACCGACACTCGAGTGGATCAGCCACAAGTGCCTGCAAGCCTGTACAAGCCAAGCCAAGCCAAGCGCCCTGTCCACACGTTTAAATTTGTGAAGGTTTGACAATGTTTGGCAAGCGTGTGGTCCCGGCATAAGGTATTTACATTTCCAGTTATCAACAAGCAATTCTTTCCCCACCTAATAACCATAATCTATGTACATAATAAGTTGACTCCTCATTGCAGTAATCTTCATCCTATCCAGATCATCCTGCAACTGTTCACTGGCTTCTGCCGATTTTATCCTTTTATGTAACATTATGTCATCTACAAACAACCTAACTTCTGATAGTAAACCATTAACAAAATCATTCATTGGAATAACGAATAGCAGTGGTCCCAATACGATACCCTGCGGGTCATTTTCACTTCAATTTCTTTTGATAACAAGTTTTCACCCACTCCAATAGTTTTTACCTTATTTAGCACCGTTTTATGTCTGCCTCGATATACGCTGAGGAATTACCACTGAATATAAAACAAATATGTATAATGGGATTACCTCTCGTGCTGTTGACTGTGGATACGACACAGCTATCCAGCGCACTTGTCTGCTGCCTGTGGCATTGTTTTTCTGACTACTCAGCATGACGCCACCAGACCGGCAGATGGCTGTGACACCGACGCAGGACAATGCTCACCAGCGACTCTGGCAGCTCCCAGCATTTAATTCCTTCCTGCGGACACTCAGCGACCATTCTGCTGACTTTCAGTTGCTTATGTTCTCTGATAAAACGACAGCTGGGCTGATCTCAAACAAGGATAGATAACTGTTAATTTTGAAAGTCGATTATGTAAGAAAAAATTCCTCAAGGATTCATGTTTTACTATCTTCTTTTACAAATAATAATAAATAATGCAACATTCAGTTTATATTCTAGTTCAAATGTAGTTCTTTGGGGGGGGGGGGGGGGGGGGGTAAAAGATATATCTGAAGGTCAATCAATCAATAAAATTGAAGACGTATAAAAATTAAAATAAGAATGTAATTTACGGCGATTTAATTAATTCCTAACTTGGAAAGTAGACGGTTGCTATAGTTGAATGTAAAAGAAACAAATAAGATGATGAAGATTGTATAACAATGAATCCAATTTATTTTTGCAATTAACATGATCAAAAACTATATCTCAAAGGTTAAAATTTAAAGATGAGGTAAAGGCAGTTACAACCATGCCTTTCAGGATCATTTCGCCAGTGTTGATTCCTCACTTAGCTTTATGGTCACTTCTGGAACAGAAACCTCACATTATTTGACAGGAGACTAAAAGACCCTGATTAATCATTTCAATGGTTTTTTCTTAATTAATCTTGGCTTTCAAAAAGGCATGTTAGTATATTTTGACTATCGTGGTTCTGTCCTTCGTTAAGGAAGCATTTTCTGGCACATTTCCTTGCAAATGACATAAGACGATTCATGATAGTTGAGCGGATTTACATCGCTTTACATGCTTTCATTACTGTCGGCAATAGCCACTGGCGGAAGGCCAAAGAGAAAAGTACGAGGCATGTTTTTTTAAGTAAGTACCGTTTTGAAATTTAAAAAAGTCGTGCAAATATATCTCAATAATTTTATTTTTACATGAAAGCCTATACCTTACTCTACTTTTCTACATACCTTCAATATTGAGGCACTTGTCATAACGTAGTACCAGTTTTTGAAAACCCTCCTCATAGAAGTCTGCCGCCTGACTTGTTAACCACTGCATCACAACTGTTTTGACTTCGTTATCGTCTTCAAGACGCTGACCGCCCAGGTGTTTCTTCAAGAGTGCAGGAACAGATGGTAGTCACTGGGCGCCAGATCAGGGCTATACGGAGGATGATTTAGAGTTTCCCATCGAAAAGATGTGATGAGATCTTTGGTCTGATTAGCCACATGTGGACGGGCATTGTCATGCAGCAAAACGATGCCCTCTACATCTACATCTACATCTATACTCTGCAAATCACAAATACTGTGGGTGGCAGAGGGTGCTAAGCACCAATCCTAATACTGCGCATTCCAATCCCGAACAGATCGAGGAAAGAAGGAATACATAAATCAATCAGTACGGCATCTTATTTCTCTAATCTTATCCCTCCTGTCCTTGCGACCTAAATAGGTTGGCGGAAGAAGTATTTCGTTGCACTCGTAACTTAAAGATTTTCGCATATTCTCCAGCAAATTCAAACGAAAACGAAAATTTTTAAGGGTGATTAAGAATGGATGAAGACCTTCCTTATCGAGCAGAATATGCAAAAACTTGTCGAGCATCTTGCAAAGGATGCAAATCGAAAATAGAGAAAGATGTTCTTCGCTTAGCTGTAATGGTTCAATCACCACATTTTGATGGAAAAGTGCCAATGTGGTATCATTCATCATGTTTCTTTGTGAAACAACGTCCAAAATCTGAAGGTGATATTGCACATTTCCATTCATTGAGGTGGGAAGATCAAGAAAAATTGAGAGCGAAAATTGGTGTTGCTGGTTCTGGCTCTGCTTCTGCTGTTGGTAATGGGGAAGTTACACTGGAAAGAAAAAAGCTAAGAAAAGAAAATCTGTTGGAGAATTCAATGATTTTACAGTTGAATATGCCAAGTCAGGAAGGGCACACTGCAGGGGATGTCAAGAAAAAATCGATAAGGGAGAAGTGCGAATTTCCAAAAGGACTTTGAAAGTGATACAGGAAAAAGATTTGGAGGAGAAGAACGGTGGCACCACGTTGAATGTTTTGCCAAGGTCCGAGATTATTTAGAATTCTGGGCAGCGGGATCTGCTCTTCCGGGCTTTAAACTCCTTTCAAAGGATGATCAGGAGATGGTATCTTCCAAAGTTCCTAAAATTGAGAAGAAGGAAATAAAGAAAGAACCTGCAGATGAAACAGATGAACCAAGTGAAAAGAAGAAAAAGGAAGATACAGTTTCAGATAAAGAATTAAAGGAACAGAACAAAATAATGTTTGGTTATCGTGACAAATTAAAGACTCTCAACAAAAAGCACTTGTCACATTTGCTTGAGTACAATGACCAGGAAATACCTGTTGGTGTTGATTCAATGCTGGATCGACTTGCTGATATCATGACCTTTGGAGCATTAAAGCCTTGCAAGGAATGTAAAAATGGACAGTTGGTATTTTGTTCTGGTACAGGTTACAAGTGCACTGGTGATCTGAGTGAGTGGTGCAAGTGTCAGTTCGTTGCTCAACTTGCCACGTCTTTTGTTCTGGATTGAACGGCGCAGATTGTTCAATGTCTCACAATAAGCTGCTGCATTGATTGTCTCATTACGAGACAGAAATACTATTTTTCTATTCCAAAAAACTGTGCACATGATTTTCCGGGCAGAAATCGTTTACTTGAACTTCACTTTTTTGGGCGAATCTGAATGCCGCCATTCCATGGACTGTTGCTTTGATTCAGGTGTGACGTAGGCCACCCATGTCTCATCGCCCGTAACAATTTGGCTTAAGAAATCATCACCATCGTTGTGGAACCGTTCAAGGAAAGTCAATGCACTGCCTAAACGTTTGGTTTTGTGCACATCCGTTAACATTTTCAGTACCCAACGTGAGCACAATTTTCGGTAATTCAAGTGCTCGGTCACAATGCCATACAAAACACTACGAGAAACATTAGGAAAGTCATCACACTAGGAGGAAATCGTAAAGCGTCTGTTTTCTCTCACCTTATTATCCTCTTTCTGCACCAAACTTTCATTAACGACAAGGAAGAATCAGACTGTAATGGCGTCAGTGCGTAGGCAAGAGATGCAGGTACCCAGTGCGCATGCGCGGAACGCCGACCGTAGCGCTGCAGCCACGGTGTGACAAAACGGTACTTACTTAAAAAATACGCCTCGTAATATAGACGAGGAATTTTTTAAAAAAATGAGGAAACACGAATTTCGTACGATCTAACGAAAAAAAAATGATGTTATGTTCCTAAATAACAACTGCAATTAAAAAATATAGTTATTACAAATTCGAAGCAAGTCAGTTACAAAGTTGGCCTCAATCCGTGCAATGAATTCGACCCTGTACTGAAGTATATTATAAATTCTAACATAATAAATAAATAAACTGAGCAAACTTTCAAGGTTTTTAGTTGTTAAATTGAATTTAATTTATTAAAGCTCCTTTAGAAATTACAGTTTTTTGAAAGAATGAATTTCGTGATCATAATAATACTTCTTCTACACTAGTTGTCTGTTTAACCTCACAATATATGAAACAGTTTCGTCACATTACATACAAGATTTCCGAAACGTATTTCTTATTCATTTGAGTAGTACAGCAATTGAAATAAAATAACGACTGCGAAAAGGAAGTAAGAGGTATACGGTGCCTGGCAAAGAGCCAAGTGATATTTTATTATTGAATATTTATTGTTTCTAATTATGTAGGAATAAATTTCTTCATTTCTTTTCACTGTATTCTCCTGTCTAAAAGTGCTATCTTGTCTGGGTTAATTTCGAATAATATTGATTGTAAACATCAGAGATATGAAATACTGTCATCATATGCCTGGCAATATCTGATCGTGTTTCAGCTTCGACTTAAACTGTTCTCCACTTTTCCATAAAATTACGGCCTCAAGTGAGTCTGAGATCTTCTCTTTTAGAAGCGACTCACATTTCACATTTCGCGAGCCAGCAAGCAGAGAACGTAGACGGTTGCGCGTTTGTAATTTCGTGTTTCGTTTCGTAGCTTTGATCTTTTCTTTCCACGGTATGAGATGCGCTGTGATGGGGAAAATCTGGCAAACACCCCTCCTACCGTCTGTCTTTAAGAGGCGGTCCCCGTATGTCAACTGATATTGGAGCAATTTTCCGAAGCTCTAATCCGTAATACGTGAAAGTTATACCGGCCGTGACGTCAAGAAGGTTGAAAATTTATGCCAAACAAGGAATTTTTGTAAACAACGCATATGAGTTTTTCTTAGTATCCAGTAATCTATTCGTCTATCCTGTGATAGAGATATTTTTCTTTACCACCTTTGCCCAAGATTTAGGGGCCGGCTTAGTGTTGTAAAAATACGGTTTTTTTTCTGACTTGAAAAAAAAACAAGTTTTTTTTCTGGCACGTGTTTTTTTCATAACTACTAATTTTCAATTTTTAAGGCATTTATCGTTTAATATGACTGTTTTAGAGTTTATACTAAGTACTTTTCTTAATTTTTAAATCTACTATATTATTCTGGTTTATTTGAAAAAAAAATACAATACAAAAATATTGGCAACATTGACTGAAGTTTTCTTTTACGAATGGGGACTTCCCGAAAAGGCTAGGTTCCGCGAGAAGGAATCTCCGTTCCCCGTTGTTTCGATTGATACTCTCTATTTGAACTAGTGCTGCCAGCCCTATAAATTTATCTGTAAACCTACAGATCTTTTCAAAAAATTAGGAATTTTAAACTTATCTACGGTTTTTTGCCTCTTTTATTATTTATTGTGCTTTCCTTATATTCGTATAATTGTTAAATTCGCAGCGTATAGTGATACTGAATCATTAAATTGTCAGTAATTATGAATCATTTCCTTGCAACCGTTGGCGTAAACCAAAGATTGAAAAGAAATAAAGCTCCTATTTTGAATGAAAATAGATTTAAATTCAAACTTAAAAGACCTTAATACATAACTATCGGCGCAGTCTTTATGCGTGTGTACTTTGCTCACAATTTAAAATTGCAATCTCAAAAGCTTTTGCGTACAATATATCCAGTAAAAGGAAATGTAATTATTTCTGAAGTTATGGATCTAGAGCAGACAGAATAACAAACAGAAAATTCCGACTCCGACCGAACTAGTGTTGGTAGTACTGATACTAGTGAATATGGTACTGATATAGAGGACGAATAAAAAATTATGTTACATATATAGGTACATTTATGAATCATTCTGTAAGACATTATATGATTTAGCAAGATTTAAAACACACATGTAAAATGTAAGTTCCGTAAATAACGTAAATAAAACTATAGATTATCAAATATATTATTTTCTGAAAAAAAACAAGGGTGCTAGATTTTTTTTCACAAATCTGAAAAAAAAATTTTTTTTTCAATTTGCAACACTAGGTCGGCTGTCTTTGCTGAGTTTTATACATTATTGGCATGTCAAAAATTTGGAGCTTTAGTCGCATTTCTTGCTGATGCAGAACATTTTAAACCTATTGCAAGGTAATAGGACGTACTAAAGGAAGAAGTGAAGCATTGACATCTGTCTGTGAAATGTGTAACTGTGATCTGTGTGTGCTAAGTGTACTTTTTGTTTGCGTAACGTGTAGTTTATGAGGCGTAGATTGGGGACCGGCCTGGTATTCACCTTGATGGCTGAGGAAACCCGCCTATAAACTGCAGTCACGACGGCTGGTGAGCGTAGTGCCCGGTCCGTTGTGCCTCCCCAATCTAGTGTGCAGTGCCTCAGCACAATGAACCACACTGGCGGGTTGTCCTGTGATAAAGATAATCGGCGAAAACTCTTAAGTAAATTTATAGTAACACTAGTGTAAGCTCGTGACCGTTTTCGCGTATCATCACGGGTATAGAACAGTTCCATTTTTTAGGGTCAAAGATTATAACAGGTTGACCTGATCTGACCAGATATGAACTTGACCTGTGTTTCACCCTTAGCGAGAATAAAATCTCTAGAGCTTGAAGAATTCAGAAATATTAACAAACGTTGGTATTAAACACGGACACGCTATCGTATAATTCTTTCAAAGGTTGTAGACTTGAACATGCTTAAATACAAACTTGACTTGTATTTGAACCTTAAAGTTCACTCTACAAAATTTTAAAAATTCCTGTTTGTTTCGAAAGCATCACGTTGATTTTTTTTATTGAGACTGGGCAAACACTCATAATGTAATGATTGGTCATAGTATCTGTAACAGCCAGAGAACTTAATACACATTCCATATTATTAAACAGTTGAGCAACTCTGATGAAATTAATTGCCAGAATACTCGATTCGGTAACATATTTGGTCTGATGTCCACTTAAAATAACCTCATAACTCACGTACAGCGAACAGGAACAAAGACCATTAACGACAGTGGTCAGTAAAATACCTAAAAATCAAATAAACAGTAATGAATAAACTCTGGTCACGCAACAGCATTAGTGAAAGTTTTAATTAAATTGAAATTTATCCTAAGTTGGAATGACAATTGGCATTCGTGGTTACAGCAGAGACCATGAGTAATTTATTTTTTTTAAGTTTTTTATGTTGCTTTCATTAGCAACGTGTTACTGAAAAGAATATCCACGTTTTTTCAGCAGCAAAATGATTAATAATTTTTTAACAAAGAAATGCTACGAAAAGCAATCTTAAAGAATGTATCATGGCAATTAATTTGGTAGTAGTTGCTTAGCTATTAAATTGTGGACATAACCTCGAATTTCTTGTAATGGTATATCTGGTCGCTGTTTTGCGAGCGGAGGCTGACACGTGACACCGTTCTCCAGCCAATAGCTAACGAGGTGAGTGAATGAGTGAGCTTAGGAAAATATATAGTTGATAATACATAGTTCATATAATTTTTTAGTTCATTACGATCGTACGAAACAGCTATATCAGAACTCTTTACTAATTGGGATCCATATTGGTTTCTTTCGTGCCAGTTTTTCATTTTTTTATTTAACGGAGCTATCAACAGCTTTAGTAATATAGTATAAGATTCTTCTAAACACTTGACGCATCAAAACATTGATTAAATTACAGTAATGGTTTCGCCTTAACGATGTGATGAACTAGCACAGAAACTCAAAATTTTATGATATTGATTGTTAGTATTGTTATCGTTAAAGTTTCGATTAGCTGTAAAAAAATTCCGACAAAAATTGAATATGCACTACGAATTGCGAATTAGCAATGTAGCAGCA
The DNA here is from genome assembly GCA_031002005.1 of Vandiemenella viatica. NCBI lineage: Eukaryota > Metazoa > Arthropoda > Insecta > Orthoptera > Morabidae > Vandiemenella > Vandiemenella viatica. The sequence continues at coordinate 201,216,508 of JARYHS010012519.1, read as the reverse complement.
AATGCATGTATGTTGAGATATGAAATAGGGTCGTACTGAGAAATCTAGAAGGATATAGTTTTTGAAGGCAGTAGGAGCAGAAAGGTAAGGGAATGAGCAAAGAAGTGGAAGGAATTCGGTCATTAACTTTAAAAAGAGCGGTCGCCTGTAGTGATTTCGGGAAGTTATGGAAAGTCGAATTCAGAGGGTCTGGAGCGGGAATCAAACCGGGTTCCCTCCTAATGCAAGGCTCGAGCGTTAACAAGTCAGTATCCTGCTCGGTTACTGCTTCGGTGGTAAACGAACTTACGGGAAGCTGAAGAGAATGCGACTCAGGCATAAACGAAAGTTCTCTGTTTTCTGTGTTATGTTTATGGGGCGCCCATTAGTTACTTGAGGCGTTTCTTTTAAAATTAGGACCCCCCCTCCCCCTGGTGCGACCCTACCCCGTAACGTGAATTGACCTCGTAACTGTTTTTTGAAGGGCGGAAATCTGAAATAAATAGTTGACATGAGGTTTTTATCGACCTCCCTCCGCTTAAATGATAGTTGGTGAGATTTTGGAACCCTCCCCCCAATTTTGAATTTACGTAATTGATGGACGCCCCTTTATGGTGTAGAGTGGAAACATGAATAGCTGAAAGGAGGGAAGAGAAGGACCTACTGAAGATGGAGAAAATACTTAGACAAGTAGAATCGGAAACGATTCGAATGGGGATGATAAAGAATAATTGACGAAATACTATCACAAATTTTCCTCGGCCTGGTATTGCTTGTGGCTTCAGATTTAATGTGTGATCTACTATATTGTTCTTGGAGAGATCAGTTTGCCAAATTGTTAATCTTGTATCTGTCAACTCCACAACATGTCTCCAATAGCATCCCTGCGTCTGGATTCTTCTTTGGGCGCATCCATAAATTACGTGAGGTGTTTTTCCGGATTTTGTCATATAGTATCTCCGGTTGCAGGATTATCCTTTCATTCCTGGACACCCTGTAGATGACAGTTGCACTTTTATTCTGTCCTACTAACATAACTACTCCTATTTTACAGTCCTGGTGTCACCTCATAGTAAAGACATCATGTGCCTAGGAGCAGCGAAGCAAATGACTTTGTTGTGTAAAGGCTCGTTCGCACTGGGCGAGTAATTTAGTCGAGTGGTGAGTGATTTAGTAACTAAACGTGTGTGAACAATGAAATTTAGTCGAGTAGTTTAGTCGAGTGGTTTAGTCGAGTCGATCCGTTTTGTTCTATTAAACCGGGCGAGTAGCACCCCCCACCACGCGCCACTCTCCCCACCACGCGCCACTGCCCACTCGCTCAGCTGCTAAACAATTATGAACCAATAGTTTTAGTAGAGTACGTTAGCTGCCGAAAAAATGTCGTTTCACTGGAACGAAGAAACAATTTTAAAATTTGTTTCTAAATATGTAAGACATGAATGTTTACAGAATATTAAGTCCCCAACTAGAAAAACAAATAAAGGAAGCAATCTGCACGCATAGATTTGGAAAATACAATAAACATACCTGGATTTGGTGAGAAGTAAATTGAAACTTAAAAACATCTGCTTAGTGCACAATTTTATTTAATTTGATTACAGTAGCATCTAGATTATACATTAAGATGTTATTCCTATTTTTATTAGAAGTACTACCTAAAGTGATAAAAAATCTTTTTAGTGTTATCTACTCGCAGAAGTTAAAAAAAAGTAGTCCAAAAATTTAGGCTCAGGCACTGAAACTCCTTCAGTAAAATGATTCAGTTTACTGGATGCATCTCTATGAAACATTAATTCAATTCCTTTAATGTTTCATAGATTCCTTCACACAGTGATTAATTGGAAAATACCCTATTTTCCGTGTAAAAGTACAAGGTGTGAGTGTCCATAAACTACATCCGGTGGCAATAAAGTAGAGAACTGCCTATAATTACGTAGTTGCCGGCATTGCACTCCTTAAATAGATATCGTCACGCTGGATTTCCGGCTGCATTTTCATTAACACAAATTTTGGACATTCTCAAACTATTCGTAGGGGTCTTCTAATGTTAATTCCTTTCAGCTCCTAGTTCATTAACCCATTTTCGTACCCATTGCTTTTTTTTTATTTCTTTATCGCATAAACTTCTTCATCCATCTCTTATAAAAGAGCGCTGTATCAGCTCATTCATTTGATTGCGATGCAGCCTGCTGGCAAAATACCACGCTACTTGTGTACTGTACTCGACCGCAGTGCGAACGATTTTTGGTCAGTGGCGAGTAATTTAGTAGCTAAACTACTCGCCACTCAACTAAATTACTCGCCCAGTGCGAACGAGCCTTAACACCGTTCGCTGACGTCATTTCTGTCATACATTTCAGTTGAAATACTAAATGAAATCGCTCCTCGTCAAGCATGTCAAATGAAAAAATTTCAAAAATCTATTTTAGGAGAAGGAACCAGAAAAATTTTATTACGGAAATCTTCATTATTTAATTATTTAAATTACAGGCCGATTACAAAAGAATACCTCAACTTTGAAACTCTATATTAAAGAAAATACAACCTTAGTAATTGTTTACTTCAAAACAATATTATAAAGTTACAAATGCTATAAATTTTTAAATATTCAGTATTATGAAAGTCATGAGAAACCCGAACAAATCTACGCTGTATTCAAACTTTTCCCACTCTTTTTGTTGGAAATCTGTTATTACGGTTTCGATGGTTACAGATATTCTCGTTTCCAGTTCGTCGGTGTTAACTGGAAGTGTCAAAATTTATATGTAGCGCCTAGAAGAAAGTTGTAGCGACCTACAAGCAAAAATATGCTTATACAGATCGTAAATTATTCGTTTCGTAAACGGGTAGAGGCTCTCCGTTTTTCTGCCAGTAGAATAGGGCTCCCGGCAATGGCGGAAGACTTGGAAACTAGAAATTCTATCACCAGGCTCTAAACCACACGATGAAAAAAAATTGTTGCGGCAATTTTTCGTTCAAGTATTCGTTAACACGTAAAATGTAGTCGGCAGTTCTACCATTACTGTGGCGCCACAATCTGATAATGTATTCTTCTAGAACTCGACGAAACAAATCGAAAATAAAGAATAAAGTTTTTTGATATCTCGCTATGTTTTAGAGATATAGATTGTCAAAAATCAGTTATAGATATAGTTTCTTGTGCTTTTGGTGACGTTTCTTCTGGTACAGGCTGTGTTTCAACCTAACAACAACCACTATAAACAAAATGAAACACACATAGTGCATTTCCACCGTGTAGATATAGTGGTTTTGGTGAAAAAAAATTTCTGGTCCAGGCAGTATCTCACTCTAACCTCCTCACTTTTGAGATACAATATCTCGAGAACTAAGCGAGATATCAAAAACATTTACTCTTTACTTTAGATTTGTCTAGCCTATTTACATTCAAATTCATAATCAAATTTGGCTATGTCCAAAAAAAAATTCTGGGACATTTCAACCTCACCAAGTCAGTTTTGAGATACGATATCGCGAGAACTAAGCGAAATATCGAAAAATTTTATTCTTTACTTTCAATTTGTCTCGTCGAGTTACATAAGAATTCATCATCAAATTGCGGCGCCACGGTTATCGTAGAATTTCCATGTAGTCTCCAGCATGTTCTACTAAAACATAAAGTTGAACAGTCTTAACTAATTCACATTCATCAAACTCGGTGACACATAATGCCTTCTGTTGTGCGTGTACAATATCGAGTTGAGAAGTGACAACCAATGACAAACTCTCGCTCCTAACGACATCTCTCGCCAGTTAAATGAAACTTTAGCCATACATGAGTGGCGAAGTGCAGCGCTACAAGGTTCAAACCCTGGGTCTGGTTTGCCAGGCGTCCCGATTACGGTTTGTAGATGGTTTCCAGTAATTATCTAGAAAATGCTGGGACAGTCCCTAATATTACACATTTCACAAACGAAATACACTCTTATCATGCAGAGCGCATCTGCAAACGGTTGTGTGTCCAGATTGGTCTGTCTATTTTGATTCTGCCATGAGGTTTTCGTCGCCAGTCGGTAATGATTTTGTTTATATATATATGCTGAATAGAAGTGACGATAGGCAACATCCTTGCCTCGCTCTTTGATTAATTGGTTTCCATTCCGACAACTGTTGTCTGGTTCTAACTGCGATCACATTGTGGCTGTAAATGTATCGAATTGTTTTTATGATATGTGGTGAGAATTTGCCAAAGTTATTACCATTAATAATAATAGAAATTATTATTAAAGAAAACTCTTATATTGTAATACGCTTCCAAGCAAACGAAATAACAGGTAACTTCTATTGTATTCAAATACAGTATAACTTCAAGGGAGGCGCGAAAAGATTCGAGTTATAAAGGTTTCAACTAATAAAGAGTTTTGACTTGGAGATTTTTTTGTAGGTATATGTTCGACTTACAGAAGTTTATATTCAATCCTACCTAATTTTGAGTTACAGATGTGAAATAAAAAACAAATCGTGTAACAAAGGAAATGTTTATTCTTAACTTAAGAATTTGCAGGTATACCTAAACGTTAAAAAAATTATAGGTAATGTAACATGCTTCATCTTGTAATAGTGGCCCACTAACCTAATATTTTGGTTTCGACACAGTTTAAACCATTTTAGAATGGAATTCTGATATTCGTTGTCTTTTGCAGAACAAATTTTGACCGCTTTAATTTTTTTCATGAATTCTGATTCATTTTTTTATTATTGGTGACAGAGTGCTCACAGGTAAACCAAACTGATCAGCAACATCTTTCATCTTTTTACAATTCTTTACAGCTTCGAGCAATTCTAACTTCTCAAAGAGACTCAAAGTTTTCAATTTACATTTCACAACACTCATTCTTCAATAATCCTGGTCGTTTACTGTATCCGAAATTGACGTGCATGCCAGTAGAACCAAACTGATTCCGCGATATTAAAGATTTGCTTCGGTAGAACTCAAACGAAAGCCACAACACATAACAATAAATGCCCAAAATAAAACACTGTGACACCTGGCAAACACGTATTGACGTTAGTCGTAAAAATCGGTAATCCTTTCTTGGATTGTAATTTTTTTGTGTGCGAGAAACGCTATTTATTGCACACCCGTAAAAATTACTTCTAAGGAAATATTTCTGGTTATTTTTTCTTCGAGCTATAGAGGTTATTCATTTAAAATCATCGAGTTGTAGAGGTACTAGAACGAAACATTGATATGTTCGAGATAGAGGGCAAATATATTTTTCTCTAGTTATAGGGGGAAAATATTCATTGAAATACCTTTTTTTTTATGGCATTCGGCTACTGAGGCCATACAGCCAGCTCAATGTGATTTGTTGCTATCAAGTATTGACACATGGACACCCATGCCCTCGGCCGGAATCGAACCGGCGACCTTCGGCACGTGGAGCTAGCACTCTAGCCCCTACGCTACCGAGGCCGGCTTGAAATACCTTGTTCGGAAATACCGAGCGTGGTGGGTGAGTGGTTAACGCTCTGGCCTCGCATTCGGGAAGACAGCGGTTCGAATCCCCGTCCGGGTATCCAGATTTGGGATTTCCCCAAATCACTCCAGGCGAATTCCTTCCGGTTCCTTGTCCCCAATACCATTCCGCCTCTAATGACCTGAATATACTGATTATTTCTACTTATCGAGGTCTTAGATTTCGAGTAATGCAGGTTTTTGGGCTCGAAGGGAAGGGAACAGAGTTTTCTATCGAGTTGCAGAGATTTTCGACCTATCGATGTTCTACAGTATTACGAATTGAACTGAATGATACTGACGTAGGACTGCCTGGGAGGAGCATTCCAGGGCGCTGGCAGGTGCTGGGTGCTGCTACCTGCCAGCAGGGCGGGACTGCTAATGGCAGCGGACTGACCGCCCAGCCAGCGACAGCGAAAAGTGACAGCGGGGCCATTAGCAGCGACCAACTGACGCCGACGCGACGGGGCAAAAAACAGAAATAATAAGGGAAACGGGCAGCCATCAACCCCGCTTTCTCCAAATTACAGCATTCAATTTTAATTTGACGCTGAATGCTTTTATTGTGTCTCAGCTGATATCAACTGATGACTAAATCTGTAAACCCCTCTACGAACATAATATAATAAATAGTAGAAGCATTCCACTCCTTTGCTATTTGGTTGGTGGTACAAATTTATCCTGTCAATATTATTTTTTATCTTTCAAAAGATATTTTCGTAAAAGCATAATTGCGAGCAACAAATCCTCTTGCACCTTGAGGGACGTATTTCCACGTGCAGGTGTTTGGAAGAAAAATTCACAATTTAATAAAAAAAAAAAACTTAGCTGCCAATTTTAGGCCATTTTTGTTACCTAGATTACCTCAAAACGCTGTTACCCAAGAACTTGAAATTTTTTTCCAATATCGATCTATTATATACCGTAATTAAACAAGAAATACTAAAAAAACTTCAACTAAGTTTCTAAATTTCGATCAAAACAAGCAAATTTTTTATTTTGAGAATACCAAATTTTAATATTAGTTTATTGAATAGTGGTATATACCTATACTATATTTTATTGGAACTGAAAAACTGAACGAGCACCAGCATGACGTGGAGTCCACTGGCTAATCTGAAAGGGGGCGTCCATTAATTACGTGAGGTGACATAAAAGAGGGGGGGGGATCCGGCGAAATCTCACGAAACTACACCAAAGGGGAGGGACGGGATCAACGGAAATCTCAAGTGAGGTTTTGAAATTCTTGTAGAGTGATAGAGGAAAAAAAATGGTCTACAAATGACGCGAAAGTTGGTTTTAGATTTTAGGGGGGGTAAAAACCGACCTTTGGGGGGTATAATCGCCCATGGGAGCATGAGACCTAAAAAAAAGAAAATAAAGGTCTCAAAAAGTTGCGAGGTCCATCCGTAGGGGGGGGGGGGAGGAATTCACCGGCAAAATCCCATGTCATTTTACAGGGGGGGGGGGTCCGACCAAATCTCACCAAAAAAAGGGGGGTCCGGAATTCCGGAAAACACCTCACGTAATTAATGGAAGCACCCAAAGACGAATCAAGTACTGAGTTTTGTACGAAACTACTACCTTCAGAGTCAGACCTATCACATTCAAGATATCTACTAAGATCATTAGAATATGGAACCCCAATTGCTTGAGACTCGACTGGCTCTCCTCCTCGTCAGAGATGCTACTGCAGTCGCTGGGGCTTTCGTCCCATTTGACGCACTCTACTGCCGACATTATCACAGTGGCTTCAGCCTCTGCTGCTATAAATCACTTCAGCTTCCGCTGTGGCTGTCACGCCGGATCTACTCGTGACGGGGATTTATCTGACGACTTGCTGGACCACACGAGATGTCGCTCACATCCATTTGTTTCGAATTGGACCAGCGGCAACCATTGTAATAATTTGTCTCAAACTATTTGACACATCAAATGTATCCTCTTTTCTCTTATACATTCTTTGTTTGTTTTATTTTTCTCCCCACATACTTAATGAAAAACGATAAATGAGGTATCTGTTTAAAAATTAAGTCCTACTCTTTGGTAACATATGAATTAAGAAAGGAATTTTTCGAAATTCAACCCGTAATTGGCCAAATTATGGACAATAAAGGTCACTGGTATGCGACAGTTCAGAGTCTAGCTGCTAGGTGTACTGCAAAAGTTCTGCGAAAGTATCGATACTTACTCATATCGATACTTTTCTTTTAATTAATGTCGAAATATAAAAATATACGTGACATGTTGCTAAATTATTTATGTTATTTGCCTATTGTAATAAAATCAAATAATACTAAGTAAACATTTCTATTTATTTATTAAAATTTTAAAAAGCTCACATTGTAAAAAACTTTGAAGGTTTTGTCTTTTCTTTAAATATTTATTTATTATAGCTTTAACACTTTTAAACAGTAAAAGCCCGCTTTTGGAAGGTTTCCCAAAAAAGCAATTTTTCCAAATATTTTGGGGACAGCTTGTTTCTATTGTTTATCATTGTTTCACTTGCATTAGAAAACAAACGTCAGTTGCTACAATAATAACATGCTGTTGTGCGTATTTATGCATACAAGGAAATATAAGTTTCATTTCTTCCCATTCTGTAAATGGATTGCTTTTTAGAGACATTACAGTGTTGACAAATAGAGAGAGACTTTGTATCTACAGTGCGTTTTCTTTACTTTGTGATGTTTCCAGAAGTGATATTCCTGTGAAACGCTAGCTGAAGCAACTTCTTCCGATTCACTTGGACTACTTAGTTTCTTATGAACCATATCTTTTAGTTTTTGTGTGGGGCTGCGCGGGAGCGACCATTGGCCAGGTATAGAGAAATGCGCGCCAAGTACAACTTTATTACGATGAAATAGGGACCTAAAACAACCTCTTTGAGATTAGATTGCTTATTCTAAGACTGATTTTTTTTATTTTCAATGCTACCAACTTGACGTTAGCGGGAAATTAATTTCGCAAGCACTACTGAGTGGCGCAGCAGGGATGATGCATTTTGAATTTAACACCGGGTGCGTTTCGATACTTTCGATTCGATAAAAGTACTTTTCACCCGACACCGAATAAGTATCGAATTAATTAATTCGAATACGAAAACTACTCGGTATCGAAACAAAGTATCGAGTACTTACTCGTATTTACTTGTACCGGATCATCGCTAGTAGCACCACATGTCGAAATTTTCGCACGGGCCGTAATCGGATTACCGCTAGATATTTCAGTTGACAAACAAACAGTTGTTGCCACAAAATGAGAAAGTTAATAGTGAAGTTGCCAGACTTCGCTCTCGTCGATATGGAGTGATCGTATTAAAGCTAGAAAGTAGCACGACATGCTGATATGTATAAACTGTGTGTTTTTGAGAGCAATGCGCTTTTAGGATATTTTTGTTTCTGTTATGGAAACATTTTTAATGTTCCATGATAAATTGTGTTTTGCTACGTACCTCTGTCAGTTGACTAAATACTTGATTCGTCTTTCAGATTAGCCAGTGGACTCCACGTCATACTGGTGCTCGTTCAGTTGTTCAGTTCCAATAAAATATAGTATAGACCACTATTCAATAAACTAATATTAAAATTTGGTATTCTCAAAATAAAAAAAAAAATTGCTTGTTTTGCTCGAAATTTAGAAACTATGTTAGTTGAAGTATTTTTAGTATTTCTTGTTTAATTACGGTATATAATAGATAGATATTGGAGACAAATTTCAACTTAGGAAAATATCTTTTGAAAGATAAAAAATAATATTGACAGGAAAATTTGTACCACCACCGTTCAATCCAAATAGCAAAGGAGTGGAATGCTTCTACTATTTATTATATATTTTAATGGCATTCGGCCATGTTAGTCATACAGCCAGCTCAATGTGTTTGCTTCTCTTACAATGTACAGATTTCTTATAAGTGTAATTATTGTCTCTCTTGTGTAAGGACGACACAAGACGAACACAGCACCTAATTAAAACCACCCATGCCCTAGGCCGGACTCGAGCCGGCGACCTCTGCAACGAGAAGTAAGCACGCTACCTCTACGCTGCCGGGGACTCGACTAGATAGTTCACAGCCGAGCTGCTAAGGGAGCGTGCACAAACTACGTGGCTCGGTCCAGGGGGAGGAGGGGTTGGAGGCTACGCTGGGCTACGTGGGGGGGAGGGGTGGGGTTTCCGAGCCAGGCCACGTAGCTTTCCATTCATAACATTTTTAACAGTTAAAATGAGGAACAGAACACACAACAGCACGTGAATATTTATTTCCATCATGTAATTATCTCCGTATGTAATTTACAATAGTATGACAGGAGAAAACAGTACAAAATCTCTTATGGAATCAAAATGAAAAAAGCTACGTGCTACGTGTGGGGATAGAGGCAAAAGCCATGTAGGGCTACATGGGGAGAGGGGGAGGGTTCACAGGAAGTGAAAATGGAGCTACGTGGTTTATGGATGATCCCTAAGGTACGATAGTATTACAGCTAGATAGCAGTACATATAACAGATACGTGGATAAACTGTTTGCGTTTTGATTAGCTTAGATGTATTCATTTTTAATGTAAATATTTCGTAATGCCACTTACATGTAAAGTACCAAAAGTTTTTGTCATACGTAGGTTTAACGTGTTCAGTCCACAACAAATTTTTATGAATTGTTATCCATAGGTACTTAGCAGAATTTACCATACTACAGACTGTGTCATTAATTGCTTAATCAGAGCTAAGTGGAGTCAGATTTTTACTTATCTGCTCGACTTGGCATTTTTTAGTGTTTAACTCCCGATGCCAGTCTTCGCACCAGGCGATTGTTTTCATAACATCAGCTTGTATCAAAGGACAATCGACCCGTATTTTTATTTCGCAAGAAATAAAAGCATCATCGATAGCATCTTCCTTTCCATTACTTCATACAACTACTTGCATACTGCTCAGTCTGTCGTGCACTCATTCTAGCTGTACATTTTATAGTTCACAACTGAGACAGTTCACCCGTCTCCCGGGAACACATCGTCCATCAAACAATGCGCCGCACGATCTGCAGGTTGACCAACTTCAGAAACTTAAACATCCAGTATACCTTATGCTAAACAAACGACTTTACAGAACATCCAAAACTAATAAAACAAGATTTACAAATATATACAACCATTACCCCACAAGTTAGTGAACATTTGAACAACGCTCTCTAAAATGCAGCATAAATCGGAAAGCCACCAAACTGTTAAACAAATGAATGATGGGAAATGGATTACGATCAAAGTGACGGCTCCGTTTGTAAGTAAAAAAATCATTTGGTGGCCACCTCTGGTTCTTGCAGTACACGATTAATAGTTTTATTGGCTTATTTCAAATTAAAAACATTGTATGTTAGCTCGCAAATAATTACTGCAGTGGGGTTAGAAGATTGAGTTTTCCAGTGTAGGATTTACGTTGATAACTGCAAACAAATTTAATTAATATGTCACATAAAATATGAGACGGTTTAATATTGGCAGTTTTAATGTAGGGTTGTATTACTGTGAAGATGAAAAGGATTCGCTTGATCTGATTGAAATAATACACTGTTTCCGTCGGAACAGTTTAAATTAATTAATTAAACTCGTCAGCTTTGTGTTCACTTCGCAAAATTAATTTCCTTTATTAAAATTCAGTACCTTCTGCGCAAATGCTATTATAATCGTTGAAATAAACCGAGAGAACCGAGCAGGAATATTTAGTTTCTCATTAATCTTAAATAGAATCAATTTATCTTTAATACAGCCTAGACTGTCGAAAAAAACTTTGCTATAAATATTAGTTCGCTGCACATTACCACGTCCTAAACGTTCGGCTTATCCAATGTAATTGGAATATTAACAGTAGTTTATTTGAAACAAAATAATTAAAATGAGTAATAAATAAATGCATAAAGATTGAGACATTCCGCGAGGAACGAAGCAGTAATAGCGATTTATTCCAAGCTATCCTCTATTGATTTTGTACTTCACCCGTGTTATGTCAAACTCTTTAGCACAAAAAAGAAACATGATTCATGCATTTTGACCAATAATATACTCAACGAAAGAAATCAGATAACTGTAGGATACTTCAGACAGTAAACGTTACACGTCCTTTTATGAATACTCAACAAGTAAAATCTCAGTATTTGAAGATATCAATTTAATACTTGTTCCTTCGGAGTTCTGCAGTAAGCGATCAAGTAAGTATGCCAGTAAGCGAAATAATAGAAGTAATGAAGCACCAAGAGGAGTAAACATTAATCATGGATCATTCAAATTAGTTATTACATTTTATTAATTAATATTAGCTACACATCAACTGGGATTTAAATGAAATGGGCGTTATAAATTTAGTTTTCTAGCTATCTTATCTCAAAAGTGGGGTGGTTTCGGTGAAATGCGGCCTGGACCAGAAGAAAAATATCGCCAAATTCGAACGACGAAACAAATCAAAAGTGAGGAATAAATTTTTTTGATATCTCACTTAATTCTTGAGAAACACTATCTCAAACTATGTCAAATAGGAAACAGAGACTGTAGCTCAAGACTCACCAGACCAACCCTGGTTGCTAGAGATGCCGCTAGCCATACGATGGGCACAGTTGCTGATTCTCAAGGGTGGTGAATGTTACCAGGAAACGCTGTACAGCTTAGTTCGTTTTTGCTGGGTGACCGGTGGGGGGAAGCACCCCCTACAGCTGATAGGAAATGATAAATGTTATACATACAATGTCTGAGAATACTTGCTGACTGAAAGATTGCAAACCCAAGTGGCAGAGTAAAAGAGGGTCCACAGGAGAAACTCCTAGTAACCCTTGTCCACATTCTCTCCTCCCCATGGTGGTAGCTTTTAGCCCGAGTCACTACAACACTGTAGAATATATCCACAAATGAAATACTCTGTCCAAGTTTCTTAGCCTGCACTTATGGGTTAGCTTTACAGCTTATCAAATTACAGTCCCATTTTAATGTTGTGAAACCTTTATGTCCCAGATGTTGAATGGAATGGCAGTGAATATATACTTAAAGCAAGTTTAAATGTAGTGAGAGAAAGTTGATTCTGATGCCATTAATAATCTCTTAACTTGATTTGTTCACAACTACTAACATCCCATTACTCTTTTGAGAATTAGCTAGTTAATGATAAACTGTGCAACTGCTGAATAAATGCCAAAGATTTAGTTAAATTATGATATACTTACAATATCAATCTGGAAACATATTTATCTTGTAAGAAAAAGAAGAATCAAAACTTTATTTGTTACAACTGGTTAGGTATACATTACTGACAAGCACATTTATTTTACACTCACACTTAACAAAAATATTTTTTCACACACAAGTTCTGATAGAAGCTTAAAATATATAGCACCTACTATCATTACAAGACTATCTAGCATCCATACTTCAACAGTTTATACAGTACATCGTGATTGTATGCCAGGTCTACAATGATACTGATTTTTAACCTCATTGTTTAGTACTATCAGAGTGAAATAATGTCTAGCATGACATGAATAAATTAAGTTCTCTGGATCCATACTATCCACAAGATTTAACTATGGAGTACTTTCCAATGTCAATTCTTAGATTGTAAAAATGATTCTAAAATAAATTGTTACCCTATTCATCAAATATTAAATTAATTATAAAAATTAAAATAAACTTTAATTATCAATAATAACCGACCCATAAAGTAAAGCACCACCTCAATATTGACATGAAGATATTTTCCTATGTTCTCAACAGTCATTTCGAAAATTCATTCATTAATTTATGAGAATTACCTTCTATATCAGAATTTACATGGCGTAATGAGAGAGATGCTTTCCAGCAACCAGAATGTAATAAAGTTTTCTATAAATTTTTTATCTTCATTCCTAAGTTTATATACTGTTCAAGGGACTACATAATGATACTTTTTTCAGTATAGTAATTAGTTTAGGAAGGAAGCATCCAAGGTAACACTGTGCTTTTAATATGACATCTTGTAATATTTTTCTTTGGAAATCATGGTGTTGTAGTCCAACGAGAAACCCCGTGGCCAAGTTGTTTGCTGATAAAGTCAGTGTGTTATCGAACTTGGGTCGAACCATTGGAATCCTATAGGCAGTAATTCAACATTGTTCTGCAGGTGCTACAGATAGAAGTCTAAAGCCTGTTATGCCCAATTATACAAACTGATTAAGTCGAAACAAGTGATGAAATCTCCATTTACCTCACAGCTGAACTCCTTGTATTGGTAATTTGCTATGCCGTAAAGGTTGTGCCTACCAATCATACAGACTGTTTACATCAAAATACTTGATGAAATCTTCATTTACTTCACAGCTGTAATACGTGTATTGGGTGTTTGCTGTGGCGTTCCTGGTGGAAAGGTAGTAATACAGAGACCTTAGATGAACCTACAAAAAAAAAAAAAAAAAAGAAGACAAAGTTAGATATAAACATTTAAAGTTCTACCAGTGCATTTCTCTGGTCATTACGTAACGGTCATGTATGGGACAATGATCATGTGATGAAATATATTCTTTAAATTGAGAAAAAATTAAGTACATATTACTTTATCTCTCCAATCATGCAAAAAATTCTAGAGATATGATTTCCTGAAATCTAATTACAAGCTACTTTCATTCTTTGATTGCTACTGAAGCAATCAGAATCAAAGTTGCATTCACAGATGAGATATACATCAGCTCTAATTGTGTTTTATTTTCTGCTGACATTGGAATACAGGAATAAAGTTCAACTCTGGTGCAGTTTTCTAATTCGTCCATAGCTCTATGTTCCAGATCTATGCCAGAACATCAGTCCTAGCAAAACAAGATGGTGTCACAGAAACCTTTTTTTGAAGCTTGACAGCACATCGATGTTGACGTCATTAGAGCCAGGAGAAGAAGGGAGGCAAGGAACGGAAGGAAATTCAGGCATGGCGTTTCGACGGATTAATCCGTCATTCGCCCTGTCCAACCGAATCTCACGAAGTATCACCAGAGGGGGGAGGCGGGGGGGAGATTCGGAAAAAACACCTCACGTCATTAATGAAGACTGCATGGAATGGTATGAGTCCAAGAACCGCAATACAATTGTACTAGCTTTAATCTTTTTATAAAACGAAATATATTGTTCATTGTTGATGTGCAGGACAATCCATCACACCTTTACTGATGTTTATTAAGGCCCTAATAATCATACCCAGACATTTACAGCAAAATGTGGATACGTAATTTTCAGTTTTAAACTGTAAATTCACCTGTGATGTGACAATGGATACGAATATTAAAGATGCCCAGTACAATGCCTTTCCCAAAGATGTAGCATATCATAGCAGGTCTAAATTGTGCTTCCTGGTCAGCTGTCATTACATGAGGAATAACCATGTTGTAAATTTTATCAACTTCCTTGGCAAGACCAACTAGTTGGTCGATTACCCACTTCTCAGAGTTTTCCTCCACGATTGAGTGGAATTGGTTTGGCTTATCGTCGTACATGTAAACGACCTGATACAGCGCAGCAAAGGGAGTGTTTTCCTGGACTGCTGTAGGGTGAGTGGCATTTATCAAAAGGGTTTCAATATGCAATCACAGTTCATGTAAATGACAAATGGTGCATGCTGTTGGTGCACAGAGTCCTTAAAACTTTAAGGTTTTGTCGCCGGGTAGATCGACTCTAACAGTGTCCACCATTGCACAATAAATCACCGGTGGTCCAAAAGATCTTCGCAACTGAAGTGCGGCAGACATTTATCACTAATTTGAACAAAGCTGTTACACTTTGATACTAAGGAACTAACCGACCGTGACAAGTTGATCAAGCAGCGATGAAATGTATCATGAGAGATGGGCATTATTTGAAATTCAAGAATTTAAAATGCCAATACAAAATACATATTTTTATTTTGTATTTAAAATACTTTCATTTAAAAAGCATTTTGTATTTTATTTGAAGTACTTTTTCAAACATATTTTCTATTTGAAAATTACAAAATACTTTCCTTAGTTTTTCTTAATTTTTAATTTAATTTTGACAGTATATTTCATGTATATTGATTTATTAACTCATTCAGACTATAGGAAATAAGCCCAGCTTGTGACTTGTTAGCTCAGGATAATGAGCTCGCGCGTTAGCCTGAGCTAACACAATGTAACATGCTGGGCTTGCCGAAACCAAAATCACCTACAATAAACTCAATTACTGCTACTGGGTGATGGTTGATTAACCTAAAACTCGGGTTAACCTCTAGTGCATCCCACCCTCGTTACATAAGGTTATCGCTTTACATTAGCCCCCAATCTCTGAAAAATAGGGGGTTAACCTGGGCTTTTTTTTTTTTTTTGCTGTCATTAGTCTTTCGACTGGTCTGATGAAATCCTACATCCCTTTCTGTCTTGTTATAACCTCTTCATCTCTACATATCCCCTACAACCCACGTCCTCAATTATCTGCTTCATATATTCTAATCTCTGTCTTCCTCTACAGTTCTTACCTTCCACTGTTCCCTCAACCAGCAAATTAACCAATCCAGCATGTCTCAAAATATGACCTACCAGCCTGTCTCTACTTTCTGTAAGCTTCTTCCACAAACTTCTTTCCTCACCCATCATTTCCAAAACTCATTCATTTCTTACTTTGTCTGTCCACTTAATTTTCAACATTCTTCTGTAGCACCACATTTCAAATGCATCAATTTTCCTTCTTTCCGGTATTCCTAAAGTCCATGTTTCACTAACGTAAAGTGCTGTGCTCCACAAAAAGAGTTTTAAAAAGTTTTTTCTAATTCCTAGATCAATATTTGAAACTAAAAGGTCTCTTTTTCATGAAGGCTCTTTTTGCTAGTGTTACTCTGCTTTTAACATCATTCCTGCTTCGGCCATTGGTTATAATTTTGCTTCCTAAGTAACAGAATTCACTTACTTCTCCAATTGCTATTTTTATATTTAATCTACTAGTATTGGTATTATTTCTGCTACATTTCATCACTTTAGTCTTGCTTTGATTTATATTTAGTCCAAAATCTTCCTTCAGTATTTTGTTCATGCCATTCAGTAATTTCTCAATGTCCTCAGCCCTTTCTGCTAACAAGACAATGTCATCAGCAAATCGTAGCATACTGATTTTTTCTCCCTGAACACTTATGCCACTTGGAAATTTTTCTTTTACTTTCTTTATTGCTTCCTCTACATACAAGTTGAATATTAACGGGGATAGACTACAACCTTGTCTCACACCCTTTTTAACCGATGCTTGTCTCTCATGATTCTCTACTTTTATTATAGCCGCTTGATTCTTAAATAGTTTATAAAGTATTCTTCTATCTCAATGCTTAAGACCTGAGTAGAAGGACTAAGGCGACTCAAGCCTGATAAGCTCTTTGGACAACTGTAAAGAGACTCCACTCGTCCGCGTGACGTCATATTTTTAAGTTCTTTGCATGGCGGGCAGCCAAGGTCGTATGACGTCACAAGATGGCAGATCGTTAGTTCTTTGGGCGCTCACGAGAGGGCAGTGTTACCACATTGACGGCATGACGACCACATATTTCAAAAAATAAACAGATATAACTGTTATTTAGTCTTTATTCTAGCTGTTATTTCACTTATCTCCAACAAATGTTACTCTGAAATCAGCGATATTATTTACGATTGTGTCCTATGTGATGTAGATATTCCAGCTGCACAAATGTTGCAATGTAGCAAATACACACATATGGCAGCACCGGGCGTGCTTGCGCATACGTTAGTTCTTTGGCCGGCCGCTGGGAAGGCAGCATGTAATAGGTCCCGGTCGGAAAACTCCGGTAATCCATCGCGGTCCGCGCTTTTAGACCGGCATATTACAGTATTTCTGTCCGCAGTGGGGAAGGGTGGCCACCTCTCGCCGCGCCCGCCTGGGCAGGTTCACCCAAAATTTGTCTTTGATGAGCTGCTATTAACAAATGACTTTTGGCCAAACATTGCCAAGAGCTCAGTTCCAGCCACCAGCTATACTGATGGCTCATTAAAAATCAAGTATGTGTGGTGAGCACTGAGGTGTATTGTAAAGACATGCTATCGTCTGCCTATCATGTAACACCTTAGCGTGGACGTCTTGTGTCGGGTCCCTTTCCTGCAGTTACGACGAATGGTACACGCTGTTGGTGTAGAAAATCCTTAAACTTTAAGGTTTTGTCTTCGTCGCCGGGTAGGTCTACTCTTACAGCGCCAACCCTTGCGCAATCGACCTCATGACGTTTCAAGAGATCTTTGCGACTAAAATGCTGCAGGCATCTATCACATATGAAAATACGTCCATTATAATTTGATATTGAAGAACTAACTAACCGCGACAAGTTCTTGATCCAGCAGTAGTGAAATATATCTTCACCCTCTGTAATCAACAACATGTTTATATGGAAACCGCGTTTGACTGCAGCATGGTGGAGGGGGCCTACAACTCTATGTCTTCTACCTTCTGGTTCCAAGCCGTAGACATTGATCGAATATTCGGGGTTTTGCCTCTCAAATTTAGAAATGTCTGACAATTTTACAGGGAATCCTATGCCTGCAAAATCTAAACGGTACTTGGAACGGACTTTAATATATCTGCTAACTAATTCCACGTGAACTTGCACCCGTTCGTGAAATGCCAGGATCGTCCAAAGAAAACAACGATCATCACTGTTTTTAACATTGATAATTGCCTTCTTTGCTTGGATATCGGATGGCAGTGCTATAAATGAAGAGCCCCGAAACAGTGGTTCGTATTTAGCTACATGGATGTCGAGGGAGTTAATTTGATCGAGGCATTTGCCACTATCCCGGTTTTGGAATTCACTAACTCACTTCTTGATATCTTGAAACACATAGACTTCTTACCACTCTTCCAGTGAGTTCGCGCATCTTGGGCATAAAACAAATACGGCTGACGTTAGTGACATTAGTTCTTCTGAATTTGGAAAAGGCAATCCAACCCCACCTGGCATTTTATAGCCGGTGTTGAAGGATTGCGAATAATCGCGGAAATTTGATCATTAAAAATTTTGAAACATGCTCTAATAAAATTACCAGGATCTTTAAAATTTTCAGTATTTACAACAGTGATGTGAAGTAACCTATTCCCGTAAGCACTTGCCCTGATAGTTGGCTTTAAGCGCGTAGCATCCGGCTTACCTCTTTTTTCCCCACCCTCATTAACGCCGGACCCGGTCGCTTGAGTGTTGGGCAGCCACTGGGAGGATGGTTCGTCTGTCGCCCAGAGAGCTTCAATCGGCGACAAAGTAGCAAGCAGCTCATCCTCCAATGGTTCTGCCCACGCGCTGGTGCTTGGCTGTGCCATGTCCGACGGTTCCAGGTCCGGCGGTGACATATATACATCTGCAACAAAAAAAAAACAACAGATTTTTCATGGTTAAAAGTCTAAGAGATAAAATAATTAAAAAAAGTAGAAGAAATACCTTACCTGCCATTTTAATCCTTTTAGATGGCCCTTCATCATCATCATTATCATCATCATCATCATTCATCCTTTTTTTTGGAGGGGTCCCGAGGAACCATGTTGACCTATAACAAAATAAATTTTAGTTAGACAAGGAAAAGAAACAGAGAAAAACTCAATAAAAAAAAATCTAAACACTTACCAACAAAGACGTCCCCAGGCTGATTGGAAACATGTTCAGGGCAATCTGTGGAAAAAAAATCATCTTTTACTGCACAGCCAAAAGGTTTAAAGTAATTCAGTTAAGAAAATAATTTTTTTTAACTTACAATTGGCAAAATACCTCGCCAGCTCAGATGATGCATTACCACAGCTAGCTGAAGCATTTACAGGCTCTACAACAGAAAAAAAATTTTAGTTGGTTACAGAAAAAAAATCAAACAAGAATATTATCTACAGCAAGAAATATATATATATAGTACTTACCCCTTGCAAAATCATTGCCAGAAACATCACTAGCATTCACAGGCTCTGCAACAAAAAAAAATTTTAGTTGGTTACAGAAAAAAATCAAACAAGAATATATATATATATATATATATATATATAGTACTTACCCCTTGCAAAATCATTGCCAGAAACATCACTAGCATTCACAGGCTCTGCAACAAAAAAAAATTTTTAGTTGGTTACAGAAAATAATCAAACAAGAATATTATCGACAGCAAGAAATATATATATAGTACTTACCCCTTGCAAAATCATTGCCAGAAACATCACTAGCATTCACAGGCTCTGCAACAGAAAAAATTAATTTTCTTAGTATCAACACACGCTCAAGAACTTCTTCAGTGATATCCTGGACACTGGGATAGTCCCCCCAGAATTTAAGATGGCTCACACCTTGACGATCCTCAAACAGGCAAACAGCAGATGATGCTTCAAGCTATCGACCTATTGCTCTACTCAGTGTTTGCTATAAGCTTCTAGAACGCCTCATCCTTAACCGCATACAAGGAATAATAATATCATAACACCAACATATCAGGCAGGTTTCAGACTAAAACGCAGCTGTTGTGAGCAAGTATTAGCACTGACATCATACATTGAGGCTGGATTTCAGAAGAAGTTAAAAACATCAGTAGTCTTTGTCGATCTAACAGCGGCATATGATACAGTTTGGCTGGATGGACTGCAACTTAAACTTAAAAAACATATACCCTGCAGGAAACTAACATCACTCCTCAGGAATATGCTTACCAACAGATATTTTAGGTCAACGTCGGACATAAGACAAGAGTAGGAGGAGATTAAGAGTTCTAGGAACAGCCAATCAGCGTTCAGGGATCGCATGACGTCACGAAGTGAGCAGCCAATCAGCGTTCAAGGTCGTATGACGTCACACGTTAGTTCTTTGGCGGGCCGCACAGATGGCGGCACCGGGCGTGCTTGCACATACGTTAGTTCCTCGACCGGCCGCTAGGGAGCAGCATCTCCCAAGGGCTTAATTTCTTTGGGCGCAGACATTCCACACCGCCCACCCAAGCCCTGAGGCAATGGCTATTTCTGTTCTGGAATGCGCGCTCTGTGAAATGTGTACACTGTTTCAACACACCTACAGATATTCCCACTCGACTGTTATCTATGTTTGCTTATCCATTAAGCGTTGCGAAATGTGTACTCTTTCGCGTCGGCTACCAGTTGTGCAAGCGAAATCTCTTGTGTAAGCACGGAGTTATTCCCAGCACTGGTGTGAAATGCTCCACGCGACGCTATAAAAGGAGCGCCCGTGTCTAGCTCTTGCTCTGTACCGTTGCGAACCTTGCAGTGTGCGCTTCTAGCAGTGACCGTTGTGAACCTCGCAGTGTGTGTTTCTCGCAGTGTTCAATTGTAGTCCAACACAATGTCTCAGTCTTATGACGGTAATAAGTTATAATAATAATAATAATTATTATATGTGTGTGTGTTTGTGTGTTGTATCAGTGATACTAAAGATGAATTTTCTTTTACAGAGCTCCCAGTTCTATCTGCTGCTGATGTAGAAGAGTACCTCGCAAACAGTAAGCTAATTTCCTTATTGTTAGTAGTATTAGTTTAAATTATTATTATTAAGACTAATTTTTCTTTTCCCTGTTTCAGATCTACAACAGATCTCACCGCTTTTTAGCGATGATTTAGATAATGGTAAGTTTTTGCATCTAAACTGGAATATTTTTGCT
>JARYHS010012519.1:201139202-201194419 GCA_031002005.1 Vandiemenella viatica | reverse complement strand
AGGATCTTACGATATTGACGATTTGGCTAATTATTTGGTTCGACACACTAAAAACGACAAGCTAGTAATTAGAGCAAACAACAATTCGCTCAAGTGTGAGATAGAAACACCTGTGGAAATTGACTTCTCTAAACCAAACTCAATTGGATCTCTCCTCGGATTTTCGAAACGTGTGTTAAAGCCTGGATTTCATACATCAGACTACACTGTGCAGATCTTCAAAATTAACGCCATAAGAATTGAGTGCAGCATATGAACAGGAAATTACGTCAACGATAAGCTGGGACATACACTACACGAAATTTTTCCAACAGTCCCGCCAGGGCACAAGATTGTGGAAGTACCCGCTAATGTCATATATCTACCCATCACAGTAAAAACTCTCAGTAATATCAACGTTAGAGTTGTCGATCAAGACGGTAATTTAGTGGATTTTAGAGGAGAGACCATCACTCTCAGACTACATATAAAAAAGAATGGGCGCTCGTTATAACAAGAAGCGTCACCCACGCAAAGCTGTCAGTCGTGAACCAACAGTGAAACGATTAACACCTGAGAACGTCCTCTTCCTACAGTCGTTAGGCTATACAGTTAAAAGTCATGGATGATGTGCTAGACATAACTTCCAGTGTGGAGTTTGACGAGTCGGTGACGCGCAAACAATATTTGAGTCACCAGCCGCATACGCCAGCCACATTTAATAACAATGATGAAATCCGAATACCGATTCAAAACCAAGATACATATACACTACCATGCGAAAGCTACTTGCATATGGAAGGAAGATTCATCAAGTCAGATGGTTCAGGAGCTACAAATTCAATTACCACATCCAATGCATTCGCTTTTCTGTTTGAGGAAATTCGATATGAACTTAATGGAACTGAAATTGACCGAAATAGAAATGTTGGTATCACAAGCACATTGAAAACGCTTATTTCTGCAAGCCCCCCACAAATGGGCGTGTTGATCAATGCAGGATGGGAGCAACGCCCTCCTGGAAATGGCTACTTTGATGTATGTATACCGTTGAGTATGCTCTTGGGATTTGCGAAGACTTTAAAAAGATACTTGCAAATGTAAAACAAGAACTAATATTGATTCGAGCTAGGGACGATACAAATTCATATGTACAAGCCAAGACATAAAATCAAGTAGCAGAGAGTCTTGTCAGCCATTACCATGCCGACCATCTTCCTGGACGCACAGGGATTCACGAAGAAGGATGGTGGGTTTATTTTCAAAGAAGTTGCTGTGTGTGTAACACGGTCTGACAAAATTATCTCTACACATTGTATTTCTGTATCATCACCATCGCGTGTTGGTAATGAACCATCAGTTAGATGGCTAACACATAATTACCATGGAATACCTTGGGATTCTGATGGCGTTTCCTTCAGCAAGATGTGCTCTATACTACATGCAATAACCAATGAGGATGATTCAATCATTTACGTTAAAGGACTGGAGAAGGCTCGATGGTTACAGAAAATCATCAGGAAGAAAGTATGCTACAATATAGAAGATTTAGGATGTCCACCACTGCGAGAACTCAAGAAAAATAATTTGAGAAAACTTTGTAACTTACATATATTTTGTAATAATATGTGTGCAATTGAAAATGTATTTTTAATCGCCAATTGGTGGGCGAAATAAAAAAGATTTTTTTAAAAAATGTATATTCTATCTTATTATTTAATTAGGATAGGTGAAATGATAAAAGGAAAATCTAGTAAAATGATTTTATTTACTCACATTGAAATTCTCTGGTTACAATTTTTTTGACATCATCAAGTACAATTAAATTTTTGTATGCAATGATTTCATTTTTTAGTTGCATATAGTCAATTGTAGAACTGTAAGACACATGACTAGGGTGAACGCCGCCATTGTGTACATCGATTAACTTTGTCACCGAAGCCGTACATTTGTAATAGTCACTCATCACTTTATCCGCCAACTCATTCACAAATACCTTGTAGTAAACTGATGCGTTGTAGCTCCACTTTTTCCTGGCGGACAAGGATGCGGTCACTGCAGGCTGCACGTCGATGAGATTCTGCCATGTAGACTTGGCGAGGAAAATGCCGCTGGTAGGATCAGTGCTGTTGTGAAAACATAACATTTTCACCCCCGACACCGTCAGGCAGGATACAGCATGCTCACCGAGCGGGATGCTGGTCTGGCCGCTGCCGGTGAGCATTTTGGAGACTGCGTCCGACTCCATGGCGAGGACGTCCCATTCTTCGGATGAAAGGGTGATTTTGTTGTAGCCCACCCTCTCAAGTACCACAACAGGCTCGAAATCACGTTGCGGTGACAAACCGAAAGTCAGCCGCTTGGAATCTCCGGCGTTCAGCTGGTACACAGACGCGAAGAACATTACTGGATGACACATCGCAGCGGACTGAGGGGCACTAATTATTACCGCATACGTCATCACCACCTCTGCTAAATACATCAGTTCCTTTTAAATCTTGCTCAACTTTGCGCTTAACATAGTCATACACTAACAGTTTTTTATATGTTTTAATTTCTAACTTTAAACGTTCATAGACTAGTGTTGAACAGGGGCTGTATGACACTTCATTGACATGTACACTATCAAAATGCAAATCTATCAGACCATTCACAGAACAACGGGGGAAGTCACGAATCACTTTCACTGATAACGTATTCACAAACTCGTTGTAGTACTTGGTAACTTGATAACTCCAGGGCTTCATGGTGTTGATGGCGCCGGTCACTGCTGGCAGGGCGTCGACCATGTTGTCCCATGTTGATTCGCCGAGAAACACACCATAGGCAGGCACAGCATTGTTGTAAAACCATATAGTTTTCGCTCCAGCCACTGTTCGGGAAGAGATGGTGTGGTTGCCGAGCGAAACACTCGTTTGTAGATGCTCAGTGTTGTTGAAAAAGCCACCAATTGTATAGACCATCTGTCTCAGTACATCCCACTCATCATGTGTGAGAGTAACTTTATTGCACCCAACTTTTTCGAGTACAACTACTGGATTAAATTCCAGTTTAGGTGACAAACCAACAGTGATACGCTTGGTGTCACTGCTGTTTAACTTGTAGCATGTTGAAAACAGGAGAACCTCACTAGCCATAGTGAACTGGACTTGACGATCGCCGACCGGGAACTGAGGGCTAGCTGGCTGGTGTGATGGCCTTTATACTCCGGCAGTGACGTCAACACCCACTTCTGTTTCAAACAGTATACATTTGAGAGGAAGTGGATTCGTGACCGTCATACTCGATTTCCCGATTAATGGATGAACTAATCGTCCATTGTCTACTTAATCCAATGGGTCCATTTAAACTAAGACTTTAATTATATTTAAGTTACTCGGTAAAGGTGGAATTGGTATACGCAACACACGATGACCACTAGGAACTAAAGTGATAGACGAATCCATAGTTTTGTTGCCACGATACAACTTGTCTGACGTCCGCATTGCAGAACAGGGAACGGCTAATGGATAAGCAAACAGAGCAGTGACAAATATTTGTCGGAGACCGAAATGATGCATGCCACGCCACCTACCAGTGAGCCAAAGAACTAACGGTCCAGCGCCATCTACCAGCGGATCGGTGACTAACGGTCCAGCGCAAGCCCGCCCGGTGCCGCCATCTGTGCGGCCGGCCAAAGCACTAACGTGTGACGTCATACGACCTTGAACGCTGATTGACTGCTCACTTCGTGACGTCATGCGACCCCTGAACGCTGATTGGCTGTTCCCAGAACTCTTAATCTCCTCCTACTGACAAGTAAGTAATTTACAATAAAAAATGGATTACCTCAAGGGTCAGTACAAGCTCCATTGCTCTTCAACTTGTACACCAGTGACATGCCAGAAACAACCGGCAATAAATTCTGCTACTCTGACGACTTAGCTATCGCCGTCCAAACTGCCACATTAGAGGAAGGTGAGAGCATTCTCTCTAACGACTTAGAAACCTTGAACACATATTGTAGAAAGTGGAGACTTTGTCCGAACGCAATGAAAACAGAAGTATGCGCATTCCACTTGAGCAATAGAATAGCACATCAGCAGCTCAAAGTGAACTTCTGCCACCAGAGGGTGAAACATAATTTCCATCCTAAGTATCTTGGCATCACCTTAGACCGCTGCTTAACATTCAAAAAACACCTCGAAAACACAAGTCAGAAACTGAAAACACGAAACAACATCATGAAGAAGCTAGCTGGTACTTCATGGGGAGCTGATGCGAACACACTACGAACAACCGCTCTCACCATGGTTTACCCTGTTGCTGAGTACTGTGCTCCAGTGTGGCAACGTAGTACTCATACTAGAAAAATCGACGTCCACCTGAATGAGTGTATGAGAGTAATAACTGGCACCTTAAAATCCACCCCAGTCCCCTGGTTGCACCTGATCAGCAAAATACCACCTCCAGAGATAAGACGCCAAGAAGCAACGGCACGTGAGTGGATAAAACTACACCATCCTGATCATCCACAGGATCTCCCAATCCACGAGGTTCTAAATAACTTACCACCCACTCGTCTTAAATCAAGAAATCCGGTATGGCAAGATGTATTTGAGTTTGATGTCATGGAAAAATGGCGACAAAGCTGGAACTCCACATCTGTAAAACATTCAGATATTAAAGATCCCACAACTGGACTTCCAGGATTCCACCTGAAGAGAGACCAGTGGGTCAAACTAAATCGCCTAAGAACAGGCCATGCGAAATGCAACGCCATGCTGTATAAGTGGGGTCTTCAGGATTCTCCTGCATGTGACTGCGGTGCTCCTTCCCAGAGTGTGGAGCATATTATCAGGGAATGCCCTCTACGGAAGTATGATGGACCATATGAAGATGTTTTTGGAGCTACAAGTTCCTTCTTAGAATGGCTGGAAGAATTAGACATCAGCTTGTGAACGCTACCAACGTTCTTGTCATTGTATATATTTATTATTGTATTAGTTGCTTGCCATACGACAAATAAATAATAAATAGTAAAAATATACGAGGATAACTTACTGAAGAATCGAAATTTCGTAATATGCTTTCTTCAACGTTTCCGAGACTGAATTGGGCAGATCACTTTGGACAGGTAGTAGGGAAAGGTTTCAAAATTCTGCATTTGTTGGAGAGGGTAATGAGGGGATGTAAGAGAGAAGTAAAGGAATTGGGTTACAAAACTTTGGTTAGGCCATTGCTTGAATATGGCAGTGTAGTATGGGACCCACATTTTGAGTATCGAATAAAGGAGTTGGAGAAGGTGCAAAGAAGGGTTGCTAGATTTGTTTCTGGAAATGATCGCAGAACGCAATCAGTAACAGATATGATAAAAGAGCTGGAATGGGACTCATTGGAAGACAGGAGGAGGGTGAAGAGGGTCATGGGAGTGTACAAGGCGTATATTGGTGATGTGGCATGGAAAGATATTGGTGTAAGAATTGAAAGTAGTGCATGGAAGGGAAACGATGACCATGACCACTCGATTTCAGGCACAATGGTGTAGGAAGATTCTCTTTTTTAGGCAAGGGTGTTAGGGATTGGAATAAGTTACCAAGAGAAATGATGAATAATTTGCCAAAAACATTGAAAGAATTTAAAATTAAAATTTGTAAAGGGTAAATGTAGATGGACGCAGAGAAGGGGGAAGATGGGTGTTTAGGGAATTGCGACCGGAGCTTGCGCTCCATTGCAATTTAATTTGATTTAATTTAATGTTAGCAAGTGATGCCCGCAAGTTCAATTTGTTGACTGATAATCGATAGGTAAGGTGCTGCATTTTTTAGTGCTGTTGTTGCAACCGAACACCCTCAGCAAAAGCCCTCAAAATTACAAATTGAAAAGTTTTAGTAAGCATATGAAACAGTAGTCCTACATATTAAGATAAAACAAACGATAAAAGATTTTTAACATTACCATATCAAGCAATGGAGAAAGATTAAAAACACAATATTGATTATTCACAACGCATGTCAACAGGATGACAGCGACTAATATATATTTTATTTTTATTAATGCATGTGGAGCGGGCCCCTAGGCTACAGCCTAGGCCTATGCCTATGCCTAAATGCGGCCCTGGACAGGATGGTAGGTCACATTTTGTGACATGCAAGATTGGTTAACTTATTAGTAGAAAGAACAGTCGAAGGTAAGAACTGCAGAGAAAGACAGGTATTAGAATATATGAAGCAAATAATTGAGGACGAGGGTAGTAAGGGGGCATTCATTAATTACGTGAGATGAAATTTCACCAAATCTCAGCAAAGGGGAGGGGGCAGGGGGGTCGACGAAAATGTCACGTGAACATTTGAAATTCTTGAAAGACAGTAGAGCTAAAAAATAAAAATTAAAAAAGTCCACAAACGACGAGGATGTCCACTTTACGAGGGGTATAACCACCCTTGGAAAAAAAAAGGTATTAAAAAACTACGAGGTCAATTTGGCAGGGAGGGGGGGGGGGACCAGACCTCACCAGAAGGGGGGATGTGTCCGGAATTCCGTAAAAACATCCCACGTAATTAAAGGACGCCCCCTAAGCGGTTATGTTGAGATGAAAAGGTTAGCGCAAGATAGGAAGGGATTGCATGAAACCAGTCGAGAGTAATGGCAGCAAAAAAGATCTAAAACTGGAAGTTACGGTAACCAGACAGTAAAAGATCTTGTGCTAGTACAGAAAGAGCGCAATTATGTAGAATGATTGTCTTCGATGATGTATAATGTAGTTACAGTTTGATAATTATTTCCAGACTTGATCGTGAAATGCTATTGACTGAATGCCTGACATTTTGCAAAGCAACTAACTGGAAGAGGTCGTTGATGTGGAAATCGCGATCGTAGAACAAACAAGTCTTATACATAGTACGCCACCTCAGGTTTCTTGCCCTAAAGCAGTTCTGCCTGATGGGTCTGGGTTTAAGAGAAATCGAGGATTAAAAATTGTAAAAATTCTAAGCAAATAATGTGTACCTATTGAAGTCATTAGTAATATACTTCGGTATAGCCGTGCGCGTTAACGCGGTTGGTTCCCGTATGGGTGGTCATGGGTTCGAACCCATCACCCAGGAACCTTTTTTCGTATATTGCTCTCTTTGTTATTCCCTAATGCAGCATTACAAATTTGTTTTGAAACGAATTCACCAATTTACTTATTTTCCTTTGAGAAATACGCGAATGTTTGGATGATATAAATCATACAAACACTCAAATTACGTGCACACCAGGAACATTTGTTAAAAGATATCTTTCTACAGCTACATACATTTTTTTATTATTGAAGTAAGAAAGCACATTACATTTCTAAATTCCAGTCTTTCCTTTGTTAATTTTGAACCATACCATGCATATTTTATCATGTCATAAAAAAAAACGGGCACTGGATAAATGTGGCAAATAATTGAATACGTCTTCACGGTTATTTTACAATAGTTCAGGTGCGCTTTGCAGTCTTTTCATTAGTATTTTTACCTGGCGATAGAAATGCACAACACATGACTGACATAAACGCGTACATTTTGGCGGTATCTCTTTTAGGCCTAAAACAGACGGAGCGACTTCCCGCCGCGCGGCGGTCGAAGCGGCGGCCGCCCCAACTGTTCACACGAGGCGGCGGGCGCCACGCGGACTCGATATTTGACGCGTATAGCTCAGTTGTTTGTGGAACAATGGATATAGAAGACGAGAATGTAATGCTTCTATGGTTGATGTACCGAAGATGGAACAGGAGAAGAAAAAATAGGCGCTATTGGATTCATCCAATACTATCAGAACGGAGTGAAAAGGGTTTTCTTTTATACCCTGTGGCCCCCATTAAAAAGGAATGAAGAAAAGTTTTTTTTAACTTTACGAGGATGTTTTAG
Organism: Vandiemenella viatica; assembly: GCA_031002005.1. NCBI lineage: Eukaryota > Metazoa > Arthropoda > Insecta > Orthoptera > Morabidae > Vandiemenella > Vandiemenella viatica. The sequence goes on along the minus strand of JARYHS010012519.1, from coordinate 201,186,563 downwards.
TCCTCTTTCAATGAGTTGCTTACCGCTGTAAGACAAGAGCTGCTTAAAGAAACAACCGTGATGAGAAGCAGCATACATCCCGAAAAAGACTGGTCATTGCTTTAAAGTTAGAAGAAATCATTTTATTTATTATATCGTTCATATTATGGCAACTCCTCAGATTTCTTTGAGCCAACCAACCGTTCCAACTGTATTTTAAGATTCAAATCTATTGATAATAATGCGATTAAGATCAAAGTTTAGATAAAATTCATTGTTGGATCAATAGATAAATTTCAATGTATAAAAATACCGGTATAAAATCAGATCAGGAAGTTATTAGAAAAGTAAAAAAAGAAGTAATTAAATTTGAATTCTTTATTTATTTAGCACAAGAAAAAACGACGACATCAGTGCTTGTGAATTCATTTTTACCTAGTAAAATCAAAAATATGAGAACGCAATCATGAAAAATAGGATTGTCACATTCTTTGGAAACGATCAGACACTCAGATTGTACATTACGGTTCAAAAGTACAGATTAAGTTAAAACGTAAGATAAAGTTTCGGTGCTGGATCAATAGAAAAATATAAAATTTGGAGGTCTAAAATGGTGTATTATTAAAATAATATGAAATCAGGAAATAATTTCAAGAAAAGTAAAAAATTAAATTCGAATTTTCACTGTGTGTGTTTAATGTAATGGCATATTAAATGTTTTACATTTGAACACTAAAGTGTAATGATATAAAAAGGGGGAAAAAATCAATTCCTGATTTATCTTCTTCAGTTGGCTGTGTCGCCGCGCCGCCTCCACGCCGCGAGTTCAAAACAGACGAGGCGGCGCCGCGCGGCATCGTGTGTTTTGCCCCATTTAATTACATTGGACCATGCGTCGACTCGACCGTCGACTCGACCGCCGCGCGGCGCAAAACGCCTCGTCTGTTTTAGACCTTACTGTCCAAGCAACCTTTCAGTTTTCATTTGAAAAGACTTGATCATAAACCATCGTACCAACTTAGCTACCCCACGAATCGGATAATAACGATTTTTTTTCATTCCTGGCTTATAGTTTAATGATTAACTAAAAAAAAAAATGTATGTAGTTGTTTCGTAAGTTTCCCGGTTTGGAACATTTGCATATTGCTCAAAGGAAATTAAGTAATTTAGTTAATTTGTTTCAAAACAAATTTGTAATAGTACAAAAAAAAAAAAAAAAAAAAAAAAAAAAACGAATATCAATGAAGAAAGAAATATAAAATACGGTCGGTGTGATCGAACCCGAGACCAACCATAGAGGAATACACCGCCTAAACACGCACTGCTAAACCGTCGTTGATAGGTAAAATAGTCATCTCTATAGGTATAGATCATTCACACACAATTTTGAAACCCCGATTTCTCTTAAACGGAAGGCCTTCAGGCAGAACTGCTTCAGGCCGAGAAACATGAGGTGATGTGCTATTTATCAGACTCCTTCGTTTTACGGTTGTGATTTCCACAACGAAGACATGTTAGAATATAATTGCATAACAAAAATAACTAATGATAGGTTTAAATATAAAGAAAAACATATAATTACGGGAAACAAATTCACGGTAAATCCTGTTCAGTAACAGCGTAAAAGTAAAAAATTACTCACCTAATATCCACTACTGTTATCTAAAATGAGTCAACTGTACTTCGCCTTGGAGGTAACTGCCGGCTGATGAAACAGCCAAGTGAACAAGATGCAAGACAAGCGAAAGAGGAGACGGAAGGGAGCATCAGCCTTCCCCCTCCACCGATTCGCCTGAAGGTCGGATAGTACAGTCACTGCAGCGTTTTCCATGCTACCGCAGCAAATAATGTGTTCGAAAGCGCGAACGGAATACCTTTTCTAGGAAGTGACTGTACGGACGGGAAAAGAACTACGCCGAAATCATGGGTGCCAACATAGGGGTTTCCCCCCTAAGTTTAGAGGGTATACACGCGTGATGGGATTTTTTTTAGGGGCTTTATAATTTTAGGGGAATTTCTTTAGATAATTTATGATTTCTTGTATTTATTTGTTGAGTATTTAAATAGCGACATAAAATCCTCATTACTAAGAATTCGGACTTCTCTATGACTGAATATATTTTTATGATCACAGAATAAAATATTCGTTTTGGAAAAAAGCATAGATTAAGCGTTTAATGTTTACCAGAGACATATAATTGTTTTGGTTTCCTATGTAAAGACTTTGGTTGTTGCGGCAACAACCAACGTGCAACAATGTAGCCGTTATTGTTTAGTTATTTCTGGTCGAATTAACTGTGCTGTTGTGTGTATCCTGTAGTGTGTCGACAAACAATTTGTTAATCATGTCTAAGAAATTAAAGAAATACAGTCAAAAGTATACAAAGACGTGGGAAACAGATCCAGATTTAAAAGGTAAAGTAGTTTCGTTACGTTTTTATAATTTGTTTTCATTATGAATCAGGTAACATAATACAATATTATATTTACTATTTGTCGTCTTTTTCCACATGATGATCGGCGCCATTGAATTACAACTGTAACTGTTCTTCGATGAAATTCATAAGAAGTATTTTATTTTCAATACCTACCGTACAAATAGTGTTTCTAGGTCACGTTTGTTAAAAATCGGGATGAAAGGTAAAAAGAAAAAAACAAAAAAATCGTGGATCAGGGCTACAGATCGGGACAATAAAAATATCTCTTTTTATGTACATAAATTGCGTTTATTTAGATAAATTGGGCAGGACAGGGGTATCAAATGATAGGAACTTACGAAGCTTTGTACTAAACATAATGATCTCAAAAACTCTGTACAATCAGAACAAAACGAAATGGTTTTAGTAATAGTGAATAATTAATAAATAAAAATATTACTAATCAAAATATAGTATTTATTTTTTAGGGGGTTTTCCACTTAATTTTGGTGATTTTAGGGGTTTTGACTTGGGATTTAGGGGTAATAAAAATTTTGAGTTGGCAACCCTGGCCGAAATCAGAGCACACAAACAGAAGAGACTCCAAGAAGCGCTGCTGTTGCGATGCATTGGACATATTGTCTCTGGGACATAGGGAGTATGCATAAACCACGTAGCTCCATTTTGGCCTCCTGTGAACCGCCCCTCCCCCCCACGCAGCTTTTTTCCGTTTTGATTCCAGAAGACATTTTGTACTGTTTTCTCTTGTCAGACTATTGTAAATCACATACTGAGATAATCAATTGAGGGAAATAAATATCACATGCTGTTGTGAGTTCTATTCCTCATTTTAACTGTGAAAGGAAAGCTACGTGGCCTGACTCGGAATCCCCCCCCCCCACCGTAGTTCAGCGTAGCCTTCCAGTCTACCCCTCCCCCTCTCCCTGGACCAAGCCACGTAGTTTGTGCACGATCCCATACCAGCTTTGTATTTTCATATCGGTACTTGATAACATATCCCGCTAGACATTGCGCAAATATCCTTACTAACAACCAGGACTGTGGTACAAACCATGTTATTTGCAATGTTAACACCATTGTTTTTGTCAGATATCAAAGGCTTCTTAATGCGACAGATTTGGTTCCCAAAGCCTTAATATCAATTTACAGGAAAAAGCTTTCAGTCTGATGTGTTGATTTTGAGGCTAAAAATGGCGATGCCATCAGATTCCAAAGTTATTACGGAAATTTTCATTAGTGCCTAAGCAGGGCGTCCGATTCGCCAGGGTTTGTCGTATCTGGTATGACGGCGCTTTTACTGATAGGTCCCGTTTCCGCACCGGGTACTGAAATACATATTGGAGACTGCTAGAGGCCAGAGGGCATTGCAACACACGAGCACTGAGAGTTCACATTTAGACTGAGCTACCGTTATTCTAACAGCGATAGGAGCACAGTTTCGTGACTAGGCATCCAACAAGAAAAATGTGCTACATTAGGGAAGGCCATCTTTTTTTAAAAAAGTTTAACATCCAAACAATATATAATGCTCCCCAAAAATAAAAATAAATATAGGTCGTAAGGACGACCCCCTACAAATGGCAGGGGTCTACGAAATTACTTGTAACTTTGAGCAGAGAAACTGGATGCTCAGTGTGAAAGACTGCAAGAGCACATGAGGCGCATCACAATATGGATAGCAGACGTAAAACGCCAATCGATATACTCGTATAAATGAAGCCGAAATGATTTATTACCCTATTGTTCCCAGTTATTTATTATCTGTCATCTTACTTGCTGGTGTCATGCTACATTATATTAAAGTGAAAATTCGATGACAATTAAGCAGTCAATAATGTGGAAAATGGATTTATTTTAACTGCTTAACGTCTCTTAACAGCGAGGTATTTAGAGACGGGAAAGGATTAGGGGCAAGGTATGGGAAGGAATTCGGCCATGGCCTTTTGAAGGAAGCATCCCGGCATTTGCCTGGAGTGATTTGGGAAACCATGGAAAACCCAAATCTGGATGCCCGGACGGGGATTCGAACCGCCGTCCTCCCGAATGCGAGGCCAGAACGCTAACCGTTACACCACCACGATCGGTGGGAAAATGGAGTAAAAAGTCAACTGTCAAACTGTCTTAAATTCCTGGATTCTGTTAATCTGTCGAGACAAAAATGTTATAGAATGCGTAGTAAAACACTCACTGCGTTAGGCTGAATCACAGTGACACCAAGTAATGAGAAAGAGCACGTCTAGCATTTGAAGTGACAGTATATTGATGAAATAATTCCTACATTTTGTTATAGTTTTGAAGTATAACTAACTGCAGGAACACAGTTTGTTTCCCCTTTGATATCGGATACTAGGGCGGCCGCTCATATTCGTCCAGGGCAAAAAATTTAGAAATACATGCCTGGTAAAACCTTGAGCGAGCTATACAAGGTCAGTAATATTGACAATACCACTGTTGGTACATCTGTCAATTCTCTTGACCAGTGTTCTTCAAACTTTTTGAATACTCGGCCCCTTTAAAAGTAAAAAACATTTGGCGATCCCCCCATTTTGCTGTTTGTTACTTTTTGTTATCAATCTAGTTTTCTATTTAGATCAATGTAATTTAATACGTCTAATAAACTTAAGCATACAGTGCTAGAAGATTCAAAGAAATTAGAAATCGGCAGGACCGATGTTACGATTCTCGGGCCCCGGGTAAGCATTCTTACACCACCTCCCAATACCAATTTTTTTTTTTTAAATTTTTTTGTATGAAGTAAGACAATTTTAAAGCAAGTAATCGAGTAACACATTTTTTAAGAAAGTTTCTTTTTAATGTTATATTGCTATTTAGTCGGGCACCCTGGCCGGAGGATCCCTTGGGCTGGGGGTACTTCTGCCCCCCTTAACCTCCCCTCCCAATGCTGGCCCTGGAAATCGGCAATTGTGAAGGGTGAAAATGCAAGCAGTGTTTCACATATTTGTGGTGTTGGACGAACAACTGTAAAGACAGGAAACAAGATCCAGAGAAAATCGAAGGTTTTGTGTCTAAAATACAGTCCACAAGTACATGTCAGAATCCAATCACGAGGAGTCAGATAAATTTATAATGTATTTTGATGTACACAATTTGAAAGGCTGGGTTACATAGGAGTATCTACCCTCTAGAGTGTTTTAGTGGTTGAGATATGAACACATTGCCAGCACATACGTCATGAGCATCACATCCGACTTTTCAGAGATGGGCTTGACTATTGCCCAGGATAAGCACAGTACTTCGTGGACATGCTTCCATATCCAGACCACCAAGCTGTGACAGGTACTACTTCACCCGAATTGATGACTCACTACGGAACAAGGTTTGGTTCAGTAAGTTCCCCATTTCAGAGTTCTCCAGCAATATAGAGCGTTGTGAGTGGCAGTGGACAAGATACATTGCCTTGTAGCCTCCGGAAAGACATTTGGTTGGAGGAATACATTTTTATCAATAAGAGTATGTGCCAAGATATCCTCAAACAATTCCTTTAAGAATTTTCATTACTGAAAAAAAAAGATTTTATCTAAAAATGTGTAGCACACCAGGCAGACTTGTGCACCAAACAAAAGAGCCCAAATGTTCTTAGTCACAAAAAATGGTGGGTTACCTCTGCATCGAAACAAAGATTCTTTTTGTCATAACTATGCTTTACTTCCTTCAGTAACTCATTAGCTCTCCAGCCAGAAATCCTATTTTATTTCAGCTGATGGAAATTTGATTTGCTTGTTTGCTGGGTGAACAGGCATCCTGCACTGTCAGAACACCGTCACTTTTAATAACTGACGAAGTTTTGTAAAAAAAAAAAAAAAAAAAAAAAAAAAAAAAAAAAAAAAAAAAAAAAAAAAAAAAAAAACTGCTAAGGGAACCAAACAGTCAAAAATTATGGGACATATTTATATGGAAAGAAACGAGAAATATACTCACCACAAGTGACGGCTCCCAACTATATATAGCCAGGGTGCAGCTTTCAAAAAATAGGTCTAACTGTTAATGGTTATGGTTAAATCAAAAATATTGTTTTAATAACAGGACTGAGCTATTATAATATTTAGGGTTTAATGTAACATTCTCATTGAGAGACAATGGTGAAAATTTAAGTCAGATAATTTATATATGGCATTATAAGAATTTTATTCAAAATATAAAAAGAACAATAAAATATAGTCACCACCATTGTAATAATCTAAATCTAATTCATATGAATAGATGTGAATGAGTGTAAATTTTGCCATATTATTTTTAAGTCAAAGTAAGGCAAAACCTAAGGTGTTTTACCTATTCTTTGAAGTTAATATTTTACACTTTTTAATGGTTTTACACCTCATAATTTGGTAATGGCTTTTTGAAGGAACCATCCCAGCATTCAGCAGGAGTGATTTTGGAACCCATAGAAAACTGAAATCAGGATGGCCAGACGGGGATTCAAACCTAATGTGAGGCCATGGCATTACCATTCACCTGCCATGCTCGCTTAAAATTATATACGTTATATAAATGCATCTGAGATGCAATATTAATAAAATGTAAATCAATCATCAGATATACCCTCTCCAAAACATGAGTGTTAATTAAGTTGCATCAAGACAACATCAAAGATACGAATATCAAATGGAAAATAAAATTTTATATTGCAATAAGTGCAGAGACAACACTTTTACGGAAGCCAAATGACTGGTTTCCACTACAGCAAACTTGAATTCCTGAAAAATAAAACATTTCATTTATATCAGCGTTTCTTAACCTTTTTCATCCCGAGGACCAGTAAAATGTCAAAACATAATTCTAATTACAAATATGTTTATACTATTAACCAAATCTACCAATAGTTATCACATATTGCAGGTCCTCAAGACCTACACATCAACCAGACTCTCAAAAAAAAAGGTTATTAACTTAATCCTTAAAGAAACACCACTTTGATGCAAAGTGGAAACATTAAAGTAAATTTGAGAAGAGAAGAAAAGGCAAACCAGTAAAACTGTTGCTTCTCGTGGTCCAAAGTACACCAAAATCGAAAGAAGAAAATAACAGTTATATCCTCATATTATGGAAATACCAGATTTTTGCCTGGTCATTGAAATAATCACAGCTTTTAGAAAGTTTGGTTTATAAGTATGTGACAAACTCTCCTACATCCTTTTACAGTAGGTGTACTGAATCCATTTTATTTGGACATTTTTTACTAATTTATCTTTTTACGATATCTTTAATTCAATTCGAATTGAATGTTTAATTTTCTACCTGTGGACTACCTGTTGTACCTCTGCAGACCACAGGTTGAGAATCAGATTAATATAATTAACAGTGTAAGATTGTATTACAAGTTTGACCTGTTAGAAAAAATAGATCATGTGAAATGCTTTCAAAAGGTTTAAATTACTGTAAGAACATTCAACATACTATAGGTTCACTTGTGCTATACAAAGTAGCAATGCGATCATAATGAAGATGTATAATGAATCAATAAACTTAATGCCAGTAATTACACACTCATTCATGAATAGTAATTAAAAAATACAAAAAAGTGTTATGTGGAAATGTAATTTGCACGGTGCCAGCAACACGATTTTTAGCCATCATGTGCATGCACAAGATGACAAACTGTCATGTCCATGTCACTGGCGCTGTCATTATTTAAGTTCCAAAGAAGCAGTTTTTTACTATTATTATTTGTAAATGAGATGGCGATTACTGGCAACAAGTTGAATGAAAGTATAGGGGGTGCTGCAATTCCACAGTGCCTACCCACAAGCCACCACTGGCCAATTGAAGGTGTATGACAGCAGCGACGAAAAATACTCCACAAACAAAACAAACGCTATTTTGAAGTTGTTATCAAGACACTCTTGTGCTATCTTAAAAATATCCACACTCTGGAGAGATGCTTTAAAATACAGTTACACATTTCCCCAGAGAACATGCCTTTGAAATAGGAATTTTGGCTGCTTAGTTCAGTGAGGTGTTTTTTGGTGCAGACATTGACAAACTCACTGATCCCCAACAAAGCTGTCTCTCATTGCAAACACAACTATTAATGACCACAGCAATCCATCAATAATATGAAGTTAATTTGCTAACATCATTAAATAACATGTCTTTCCAGTGTTATCCACAAACATATAATTTACCACGAGAGTTACAAGCAATTATCGAAAATTTTGCCACATTCTTTTCATTTATCTAAGCATATTCTTAATTTCAATATACCAGCAATAAATTGTATTCAAAGTAAAAGTGAGCTATGATTTCAGTTTCTTGTCTTTAATGTTGTCAGTTGTTGAAAAGAATATATCATCTCTCCCTCCCCCCCTCTTCCACCCTTATGGCTGAAGATTCCAATACGAAATTTTATCCCTTTTTGCACAGCTTACAATGATTGCAGGTGTGAGATTTTTTCTGCTGTGCATGTATTCATTTAGATTCTTAGTACTTATGCATGAAAATTTATTACTTTTTATAAGGATATTATTTACTGCAGCTAAGTGCACTTTGTTACATTGATTCATAACATTAATTATGTTTTTGATCTTAACAATAAGTAAAAATATGACAGTATATTTTACATAAGCCTCACAGTAAGCATCACTAACTCACAATAAATAATTAGCGTCAAAGCTGGTCTTCAGAAAGACCATCTTCTCCTGATGTCCAGTGGTGAAAAGATCAGCCATCAATGGTTTAAATACCACTGACGTTGCTCGGGGTACACCCAATTATTCTCTGAACAGCAGACTTCTGGGAGGCTCCTTTCTTGTACCCCTTCTTGCTCTTCTGAAAGTAGGTAAAGATCCAGATAAGCCATGCAGTTACTGGCCTGTTTCAATGCTTTGCCATTTATTTAAGCTTTATAAACATTTAATCTTCTCTTGAATTGGACCTATGAGAGAGCGAAACCTTATCCCACAACAAGCAGATTTCCGCCCAGGAAAGTGTTGCGTGAGACAAGTGCTAAACTTGACGGAGCATTAGAAGAGGATTTCCAGGAAAAACTTGTGACAGAAGTGGTGCTGGTGGAAGTCCCTGTGGCATATGACACTATTAACCACCAACTAATACTTACAAAAATATATGACCTGTGCAGAGATTTTAGTTTAACAAAACAAATCCCTACTCACTAGTAGAAGTTTCTATGTTTGCCTGGATAGCAAAAAAGTAGGCAGAGAATTAAAAGAATTGATTACCCCAAGGCAGTGTGCTTTCCCCTTTTTATTTAATATCTATACTAATGACCAACCCATACATCCCAATGGCAAACACTCCTGTGAACTGACAATCTGGCAATTGCTGTACGGGATCCATTGTTTCAATGGGTCGAAGAACATTTGAAACAAGCCCTGTCAGCCGTGTTGGTGGCATGGCGGTATCACAAGCTAAAATTAAACCCGACTTATCTGTGAAAATTACCAGTCTTTAGAAAGAGTGTGTATAATATTTGTAATGAGGCTTTGATACATACTGGAAGAAGAAGAACCATGAGTAATATGAGGATATAGCCAAGTGTAAGAGGTCGTTTTGAAGACCATTACTATTTGGGGAATTATAGGAATATTCAGTCGTCGAGCTACTGGCAATCGGCGATCATTGACAATGCTGAGCGCGGTCGAGCATTGACCAGACAGGAATCTGCACGCTTGCAGTCAGCACCTTAGAGTGCAGTCCCCTTTGTAATTGTAGGTCAGCCGAGTCGGCTTGGGAAGTACAAGCGATGAAGTAGTGTCTTTACTGTCGGGTAGTCGGCGAGAGTAGTCGAGCATACTTTGATAGCCACCTGTTAGGAGCCTGCCACCCTCCCATGCATCTCGTATCCGGGCGACCATCTGCCTAACAATTAATTATTACAGTTCAGGGCTTAGATAAGTTGGTGATAGTTGGAATCCACTTTGCGGCATGCTATAAACTGTACTACTCGGTGTTAGAAGTCAATAAACTGTTCAGTTGCAAGTGTTGCATTCTTCATGTAGTAAGAACTTATATCAATTTCTAAACTACGGTCTGTGGCCGTCAACCACAGTGGTGTCAAGCATTAGCCCAAACAGTCCAATGGTAAGATTCTAGTGGTGCTGCCAGAAGAACAGAAGAGACGCTTCGAGCAGAACTGTAATTCCCTAAGGTTAGTTCGTCAGCACACCTATCCACACACACGCCCACTAGCCTTGGCCAATCAGCCCCTGACAAGTGGCGTCATCGTGGGATTTCGGCGTAGTACCGATGTTTTGGAACATCAGTGTGGATAGAGTCTGACGAATTAGCAAGAAGAAAACGATCACCGTCTGAAGGAGACGGGGGGTGGCAGGAAGACAGGTGGCTGGATCAACACATGGCTTGGAAGATGAACGCGGGAGGCGCGGCGTCAGCACGCGGCTGGAGACATCGGACGGCGGGTTCAAAGCACGAGCGACGGCGGAGCGTAGCGCGGATCAACACGCGGACCGGATCACGGCGGCGCGAGTCAACACGTTGCTGCAGGAGCCATGGCACGATCTTCAGACGTCGACAGCGACGGTGGCGGTGGCGGCGACGACGGCGACGAGAACAAGACATTAGGGGTGAGTGGACCTCAATTTTTTATTGTAACTATGGCAGCGACTAAATCTTCAACAGTTATCAGACATTGAACGCGAGGATCTCGGATTTGGAGGCGAGGGTGAGCGGAGTTATAATGGTGAGCTAAGCGGGGTTGTTTATTGCTTGTAATGGCACGTTTTCTGCCAGATATATCTTTAAGTGAGACAAAAATATTTTCAGAGGCCATAGCAGCGGTGGTGTTTATGAATAGATCGAAACGAGTTCTCCAGGTGAGTTTAGAATTAAATCTAGAAGGCAGATATTAATGTTAAGAAACATCCAGATGCTACTGAGCGGGATATGAAATTTCGAAAGAGGGTGCTAGGCAAATACTAGTCAAATTAGTATTGGATGAATTTAAGAATTATGAGAATGACTATTACCGGGGAAAAGTGAAACCGGTTGGGCGTCGTGTCAATGTAAGTGTGGCAGGAAAGCCAATATGTTAAAGTGAAGCGGAATATTTTGCGGTAAAAGGCGGCAAGGGACCGACCGATCCAGACCCGATATATAAATTGTGGCGAGTTGCGTCATTTTGGGGGCCAACATTTCTGATAACTCACAGGTACAGCCCAAGAAGTTAACCTGGTGAGGATGTAGGCGCTCCATTCCACCCATTTGCATTTAAGTAATGCCGGTAACTTGAAGCCGGGACAAGCAGATTGGGGTGGATTGTTAGGGCTAAAGGCCTGGATTAATGATAAATATTGGGGAAAAGAGAGAGTGATTTCTCTTAGTGGGTTCTGGTGCGCAATTCTTCATTGTTGTAAAGTTGTTTGCAGAGTGGAAAATTACCGGTCTAGGCCGGGAAATGTTAAAGTGTTAGGGGTATCTACTGTACTGCTGGATTAATATAAGCTCCAGGAGATTCAGAGCAACCGTTCAGGCGGATCGTTATTTGAACAGAGCTTCCAGTAGGATATAGAATCAAATTTTCTCTAGAAATATGGTGCAGTCACAGACGTGCGAAACGTACAGTTGTTAATAGGACCACGCGAGTGGACACTTTCGGCTGACGTTCTAAGACTTCTCACGTGTTCAGGTTGAGGAGCAGACGTGTTCCCACCGCTATACGAATACACATAAGTCAATCGTATGTGCTAACATTGCATAGTATGTTCTGAAATCATATTCAAGTACCTCTAACGGAAACTTTTGTAAAAGTATTCAGTTGTGTAAGTGAAGACGCTCAATGACATAAGATGGTTAGAATCAAGTAGAGTGTATAGAAAACGGAAGTATTTGTCATAGCGAATGAAAACATAATACATGGGATGGTTGGACTAAAAAAGAGTAAATATATAACGACGTATCTGCCACATCAAATTTAACATCTATCTGAATGCACGGAATGGTTGAACTCGACATGAATGGAAAAAAAAAAAAAAAAAAAAAAAAAAAAACGTACTTGCCATATAAAATTAGTAAACGGCGTGTAATCGAACGCGAGTCTGAAGATATGCACGGATAAAATCCTAAAGTACAGTAACTACAACGGAATCGGCGTTCATAATTTTGAGGAATAAGAATAATTTGAAATTATTACGAACATTGTACAACTCTGGTGTTTCAGTTAAGGAAAATATAGCCTCAGTGGCTTGTCTTTCATGTGTCCACAGTAATAATACGTACTCACTTAATGTAAGGAGTCAAACTGTGTGCCACATGTTAGAAATATCTGGAGCACCAAGTATATTAAAAAATGAGTGATGTAAAAAATTCCGGACAGCGTTGGAAATTGGCGAACTCTGATTGTCTGGGCAACATCACGGTGTACACTCGTCAATCGAGTTAAAAAGGCAAAATACGAGTGCAGTCTTTGGGAAAAGGAGTCATGAACCTTTTCTTGCGACACAATACGTACTCAAAAGCCTACCGTCAACTCCGTAGGCTTATGGAAACAAACTTACATTCATCCCTTACCAACAGATCAAAGTTACAGACATAACCATTATGTGAACCTCATTAGTCATAAATGCAATCGGTTTACAAACCTAATCATTTTGTCAAACCTACATCCATGTTGCATGTCTTTTAAAATCTGTACATTCAAAATAGTTTGGTGATTCAGTTCATATTCGATGTGTAATCGCAGATAAGATTGTAGTATTGGGAAGTCATCACTGGAGTATGGTTAGTTAAGAATTAGAAAATTGAGAACTACATATAACGAACAGAAAGAAAATGAAATTTCAATCTGAGAGAGACTGGTGAGTTAGGAGCCAGTAATACGATGTGCAATTCCAAATTAATAATTCATCGGAAGCGGAGAACGTAATCTATAAAGAGATATCGGTAAATCAAACAATACTTATCTAACAACAACAAAAAAGGGGTCTAGAGCAAAAAACCTCTTTGTTTGGTTTTAAGTCGATAAGTTTTCGTAAATAACATTTCTTGAGGTATGCCATTGAATAGAAAATCTAATCACTTTATGTCTAAAAACTATATACGTGTGCTAACTCCACAAATAATTCTTGGAGCATGTTTCCCTCATTTAAATACCTTTTGTACTTGTGAGGAGTTTCAGCAAAATGAGATGCCATAAGTGAATCATAAATCAAAATATGCAAAATATATAAACTTCTTGTCTCTATAACAGCTGTTATATGCAGTGCAAATGTTTCAGAATTAAGTTTTGACTATTGGTAATTGTTGTATGAGAGATATAAGAGCGCGTAAGAGTAACATAACTGTAACATAAGTAACTCAAACAGCTAATAAAAATAATTCTATAAATAGGAGATAGTATTAGGAAGTACGGAACTCCACAAAAATTATAACGGAATAATATTTAAAGGAAAATATCAAGGGTTGTGTGAATATTCTTCTCATTTTAAAATTGTCACTAATCGGGGTGATTAAACACACTGAGCGTAATCACAGCATAAGTATTTTACTAAGTAAGTCTGATTAGTTGTTAGACAATAAGCAGATTGCACTACTTAGGAGAATCCATCTATTTGTTTCAGAGATAAATTGTAGTATTTACCTTGCATGAACAACCTAAGTTTGAAAATTTGTTGCTAACTATTGGAAATTATTTGTAACTTATCGAGTATTGAAAGGTAGTTCACCACTGATCTAGGGTAAAAGTCGTGTAAGTTCTGTATCATCAATAGCAGTTGAGTGATTACTAACTGATCGACTCGCGGAAATGGTAACTAATATTTTTCAAGCTTTACTAGTGAATCAAAAAATTGCTGTTTCCAGTTAAAGAAATTGTTATATGCAATAACCAAGAAGAGAGTAAACTCAGTAAATCAGAACTTGTATGGAATTCAAACGTCAAAAGAAGGGAAATACATAACTCACATTATAATCTCCGCAGCCCAGCAACGGCTTAAACCGTTAATAAATTCATTCATATCATATGCGAGAAAGTATATGTGCTTATGAAATTGTATACAGAGACATGGATATTAATTCAACCATAAAATTAAATAATTCGCTGTCGTAGATCCCCCATTGAGGCCACCTATCCCCTTTGTCAAAATTATGTATAGTTTAGTTTTAAGGCAAGGTACTGTTGGAAGTGTAATTTTGCAGATAGCTGTTACGGCGAGCGGCAAAGCACGGCCAGTGACGCGCAGCGTAACCTGATATGCCGAGTCAAGTGGTAAACAGCAAGATTAAAGCAACGCTTCGAACACATAAGTATCGCAAACAGAACAGTTAATAATTTTAGTGTAGAACCAATTTAGTAATAAGAACGGGAATCAATCAGTTTGTCACTAAAATATATCAGCAGCATATAACAAATAGTAATTTAGAAGTAATGTATTTCTTTTGCTCAAAACATATTTCTGTTCATGGGACTTAGAACGACCATACAATCACAGTCACGGCAGACTAAGCAGTTTAAAAATTGAGTTATCTTTACTAAGGAGTGTATATTATTGTAGTACATTCAATATAAGATTATGATTTCCCGAAATTAAAAAAAAGAAGAAATACCAAATTAGTAAATCATGACAATTTCGACACTTGTAACGTATTGTCAGCTTAAATTCACCTCTTAATGTTTAGCTAATGCATTTACTAATAAAGCAAATGAAATTCAAGCTTTAATATAAGGTTGGAGCAATAGTGACTAGTAAAAATAATTAACTGTTAACGGAATGATGTTTTACAAAGTCCTAGAGTATATTTATTGTACTACTACTAATTATAAGCAGGTGGATGAGAGAACCATATGTTAATTCAATGTTCACACGAGACCTATCTAAATTTTATATACTATTCACGTAAGTGTTGTCTGGTAGTCTAGAATCTTTAAAATTGTTAACGTAATCATACACTCATATAATTCGGGGTAGAGCAATATGTCAATTGTGGATTACTTTGAATCATGTTACTCAGTAAGAACCAAAGGTCTTAAGTGTTAAATTAAACGCAGTAATTTAAGCAACTGTGAACAATCTGCGGTAATCACTTGTTCTTTTCATCTACTTCTCTAACAATCATGTTTTACAGAAACTTTGCTGAACACTTGTCAAGAGAAATAGTAAGCATATATATAGGAGAATCCGTAATAATTAACTTATTATTTTGTTGCATCACACCATAGTGACAATTACTTGTCTTATGATTCATGCAAAAGTTAATTCTAGAAACATAATTCTTTCAAATTGAGGCACCCTGAAAAATGCGATAATGTGTAAAATAGTAAACAAAGATTTTATAGATCGTTACTAAGCTGAATAATTAATTTAAACTATCAGAATCAGTATACCATAGTTCATAATTAGAATACCTTAGAAAGCAGAACAAAATATTTGCAAACTGAGCAAGATGTGATTAAATTTAACCAAGTATCGAATCATTATGACAATAAAAATTTAACTGTACTTATTGTAATCCTTTTGTACCGGAAAAATTCAGCCAAACTAGCACAAAATACTGCTAATACCATGAAATCAAATGCTACGCAAATAGTAGTAGCTATGCCGAACTCAAATTAAATGGCACATATTGAAAATGACCATACCCCATCTACTCCATAAATTATATTTTTTAATGTCATTTGTATGACTGTTTTATTATTCCAATGTCATAAAATTTTAATTGACTTTGTTTACCTTCAGGCTTGGCCGACCACCTACACCAGAATTGAAAAATAAATATTTAAAATTGTTGCCAATATTTTTGTGAGCTTCAAAGTGGAAATCCAATTATGTCGCATATTGTACTTTCCGGCATTGTGGAAAATGCCTTGTTCTAATGGGGGAGGAGTGTAAGAGGTCGTTTTGAAGACCATTACTATTTGGGGAATTATAGGAATATTCAGTCGTCGAGCTACTGGCAATCGGCGATCATTGACAATGCTGAGCGCGGTCGAGCATTGACCAGACAGGAATCTGCACGCTTGCCGTCAGCACCTTAGAGTACAGTCCCCTTTGTAATTGTAGGTCAGCCGAGTCGGCTTGGGAAGTACAAGCGATGAAGTAGTGTCTTTACTGTCGGGTAGTCGGCGAGAGTAGTCGAGCATACTTTGATAGCCACCTGTTAGGAGCCTGCCACCCTCCCATGCATCTCGTATCCGGGCGACCATCTGCCTAACAATTAATTATTACAGTTCAGGGCTTAGATAAGTTGGTGATAGTTGGAATCCACTTTGCGGCATGGTATAAACTGTACTACTCCGTGTTAGAAGTCAATAAACTGTTCAGTTGCAAGTGTTGCATTCTTCATGTAGTAAGAACTTATATCAATTTCTAAACTACGGTCTGTGGCCGTCAATCCACAGTGGTGTCAAGCATTAGCCCAAACAGTCCAATGGTAAGATTCTAGTGGTGCTGCCAGAAGAACAGAAGAGACGCTTCGAGCAGAACTGTAATTCCCTAAGGTTAGTTCGTCAGCACACCTATCCACACACACGCCCACTAGCCTTGGCCAATCAGCCCCTGACACAAGAAGAAAAAGCAGTACCACTATTTCTGCCACGTGGGAAAATGTGAACATGTTTGTTGCCCATTCCAATATCTTTCTAAGCACATAAATCTACCAATAAATGTAACTAGTGCTCTCTTGATACAATATTTACTTGTGTGACAAGATATGATTTAATTTAATTGTAATAGTTTATTATTAGGCCTACCTTTTTACCTTAAAATCTTTGAGTGTAAGTTCCCCACTCACCTAATTTAGCAAATTAAATATTTTAAAGTATTTAATTGTTTTTGGTAAACTATTTGGCACTCCTCTTGGGAAAATATTATAATCCATGGAGATTCTTCAATAACCGTGGTGCCCCAAACTGATGGATTCTTATGTTACTCGACGAGACAAAGATTAAAATTTTTTGATATCTCACTTAGGTCTTGAGATATACTGTCTCGAAAAATAGGTGGTTAGGTAATGTATGTAGTTAAGGTGAAATGTGGCCTGGACCAGAAGAAAAATGTCACCAGAGTGACAAGCAACTAGACTTATAACTAATTTTTGACAGTCGATATCTCAAGAACTATGCGAGATATATATATATTTTCTTCAGTTTTTCTTGCCAAATTACATAAGATTCAATCATCAAATTTCCACACCACACTTATGATAGGTTTGTTCAATCCATTATTCCCGTACCCTCAAAATAAAATTTTCAAACAACCTTATGCATGGAATAGGGTGTAAGTTTGTGGTCATGATCATATCTCCCACTTCCATGCCAAACTACTGATTCTTCTACCAATATCCTTCCAAGCCTCATCATTAACATGTGCCTTCTCCCTGCTCCTGTCTTCCAGGTAATCCCAATCATTTATCAGATATCATATACTGATTTTCTTCTGTGGTGATATTAACAACAACAAAAAGTAGCTGCCCTCCTCTCCATCCCCTTCAACTACTATTGTATTTGACACCTAAAATGTAGGTTCTATATATACTATGTGCCATCATATACAAGTAATGATCTGACCAAAGTTTTTTAATCCAATTCCTTCACTTCTATGGTGCATCCCTTCATCAACTTTTCCAATAAATGAAAGATTTTGAAACCTTTTTCTGAGATCTTCCCAGTTGAGTTTATTATCAAATGTTATGCCAAGATATTTTTAAAGTATTTAACAAGCAACTCATACCCCATTGTATAATCATAATCAACCCTTAGTATTATACCTGTGATCCGAATAAGTTCGTTCTTTTTGCCATTTATCTTTATTCCACATTAATCAATCTAGCTTGATATCCTGTCCAGCTCAACCTAAAGCAGTTCAGTCTTATCCCATTTTGAGGGGCTCCTATGATAACTGTGGTGCCACAATTTGATGATGACGGAGATAAATGCCAAGAAGAGTCAGCTTATTATGAACACGGATAAAATACTGAATGTTAATTACGACTATAGGGTGGGGTCAGAATTGCTTGTTGAAGGCTTGAAGTGTAAATAACTTGGCATAATGTTTGATAACAAACTCAACTGGGTAGAGCACATTGGGCAGGTGATTATAAAAGGTTACAAAATCCTTCATTTACTGGAGAGGGTGAGGAGAGGATGCACCAGAGAAGTTAGGGAATTGGTTTACAAAACTTTGGTCAGACCATTGGTTGAATATGCTGATATAGTTTGGGACCCACATTTTGGGTATCAAATACAGGAGTTGTCAGATGTGCAAACAAGAGCAGCTAGATTTGTTTGTGCATATTATCACAGGACCCAGTCAGTATCTGATTTGACAAAGAAGCTGGATTGGGGCTCATTGGGGGAAGGAGGTGGGTGAAGGGAGTCATGGGAATGTACAGAGCATATGTTGATGATGTGACTTGGAAGAATATTGGTAAAATAATTAGGAATAGTGTATGGAAGGGGAAAGGTGACCATGACCACAAGCTTGCACTAGATTTCATGCATAAGGAAGTGGGAAAATTTTCTTTTATTGGGAAGGGTGTCAGGGATTGGAACAAATTACCAAGTGAAGTGATGAATAATTCACCAAAAACGTTTAAGGAATTTAAAATTAAAATTCGTAAATTGGAAAAGTAAATGGGGGAGGAATTTAACACTCCAATTACAAAAGAAGATATAATAATGGTATAAAAAGGAGCGACCCTGTATAGAAAAAAGATGGTGCCATTGAGTAATGTGTCAAGTTCCAAAGATATTAATGTCAATTACATGGTTCAAATCTCCTCCCTGCGTGACGTAAGAGCTGATTACAATTTTTGGCGGATTTCGGAAGAGTTGCCAAAAAAAGCCTGTCTCGTCCCGTTAAAATCTGACAGAACATAAAAGTACTAAGCTTATATTGTTCGCCGGCAGATGGAGAGAAAAAAGGCCACATCCCATTTTAATAATTTTGCAATTTGTTATACAAGATTTAACATTAAGCTTGCAGATCGAGTATTGCAGTTACATAATAAGCCTGAGACTTAATAACTCGCATTCGGAAGGAGAATTCCGCTTTGGTCTGTTTAGTTAGTTTTGTACACCGAGTAGCCGAAAGAGTAGATAGCTTGATAAACCAAATTTTAAACGAATGTAAATAACATACCAAGGATCATCAATCAAAGCCTGACGCCTCAATGTTGTTCTTTAACAAGTTATTGCAAACAAATATGCATTATACATTCTGAGAAATTGCCATTCAAACCGTATACATAAATATAAAAGATAGTGCAGAGGCATCGACAAAAGAAGGTAACATTGCTACCGAGCAGGATGGGTGAGTGATTAACGTTCTGGTCTCGCATTCAGGAGGACGGTGCTTCGAATCCCCGTTCGGGCATCCAGATTTAGGCTTTCTATGGTTTCCCCAATCACTCCAAGCGAATGCAGCAATGCTTCCTTCAAAAGTCCATGGCTGACTTCCTTCCCTTTCCTTGTCCCAAGTCCTTTCTCGACTCTAATGACCACCACGTCGACTAGACGTAAAGCCATAAGCAAAAAAAAAAATTTTAAAAATTGATTTCTGACACACTTGTGCTTGATAATTGAGAAGTTTGGACCGCAGTTTTTTAGAATTGAAGGTGTTAGGTCCAAAATATATGGTTCTTCCGCTCTCTCTGCCGTTGGGAAGAATCCTGCTCCTCTTCCGCTTAATGAATCATGATTTTAATTAATATATCAGCTCCTGGTAAATGTTTCAAAATAATAGTAATTTTTTGAAGCATCCATTCACATTCAATTTTTGTAATAAGATTTTCAGTTCACAAGTATTTTTACCACGTCTGTGTTTAAGATTATCGGTATAATAATCACTAAGACTACCAATGTTAATGAAAAGGCTGCAGTTGAAGATAGGACGAGAAAGGTGGAAACAGCTTTCAGGATTTGTCAGAAGACATACAAAGCGAAATTAGTCTCCTATCAGGCGAAATACAAGCACTATTGTACTATAGTGAAGCCAGAATGTTTATACGCAGCAGAAACACTAGTCAGAAAGGGATTGACGGAAATAGAAAGAAAGAAAGTTTCTAAGGAAAATCTTGGGTCAAAAACATGTGACAGGAAGCGAATTTAATTTCCGTTTGAGATTGAACCAAGAATAATACAAGTTTGAAAAGGTATCAAACACAATTAAGAAAAGAAGATTAGCTTTCTATGGACACACCAACAGAATGGAACTCGAAAGATTGGCAAGGAAAATACTCAACTTTCAAGAGAATAGGAAGACTCAAGTTCCATGGGTGAAGAAGGTCCATCAGGATCTGAAAAGATGTGAAATCAGCACCTAAGACATCCAAGACAGGGAGTTATTCAGAGGAAAAATTGCGAAGGTAAAGGATCTGACTGAAGAAAAACCAAGAACTGAACTAAAGAGGAAGAAAAAGCAAGAGTGAGCCAGAGAATGAAAGAGTACTGGCAACGAAGAAAGGAAACTCAGAAGAGGAAATGAAATTGCGTAATCGTAGTCCATAGATGATTGAAACGAAAAATGGAAAAAAAGACAGCAAGATAATGGTTGCAATCGTAAGCTTCCGGGAAGCATGAAAACCAAAACAGCATTATTTTATTAAAAAGGAAATGTAGTTTTTGACATTCAATTATATGCCTGGTTAAATGTTAATGCAGATGAAGATAGGGCGAGAAAGATGGAAAAAGCTTTCAGGATTTGTCAAAAGACGTACAAATCGAAATTACTCTCCCATCAGGCGAAATACAAGCACTATAGTATTGTAGTGAAGCCAGAAAGTTTATACGCAGCAGAAACACTAGCCAGAAACATTGCCCAGAACATTGAACTGATATGAGGGAATTACTTTGAAATTACAATATTTTACAGCTAAAATAAGTACATGAATAAGTCTGACAGTTCGGCCTAAAATTGATCTGTAGACATCTTAATGAAAATTGGATGAAAATAATACTTCAGTATTTTAAGGTAAAATATGTACCGGAATGTATTCCTACTGGGGCTTGAGTTCCGTCCCAAGTAATAACAATAATCCTTACGATTTTCAGAAAAATTCTCTAGAAATACTCCTATATCGCCACATTGTTGATATGATTGTCGTTAGAAACAATTCATTGCAAGGTTTGTAAAATAAAACACTACCATCAAAGTCTGGTAAGCTTTAAGACTATTTCGCTTAGCGGTAAAAAGTTTCAGTTACTACAGTTAAATTTTATCCTTCATCTAATATTTTAAAATCTTTTGCAACAATGGTTTTTTCCGCAGGTTTTATTGGGAGTAAGTCCGCTGCTTCAGTGCAGTTTAGATAGTCGTCCAGCGAAGAACACGTTGCTTAGCGGCAAATCGGTATGCTAGCCCCGGATAAGCTAGTAACGTGTGTGTACAATCCAGCTCATCAAATATTTGAGTCAAGGCTACAATATCACCTTGTGAAGTGCAAGAAAGCACACGGTGATCAAAAGCGGCAAATATGCTGCTTTGACTCCACACATCACGTGCCACCAGCCGAATACCTGAATCACATCAGGAATTGTCCTAACAGGCGCGTTTTTGATGAACATGCATATCAATTGGAGGTAAATATAATTAATATAGTATTCTTTGCCAGTAATCATTTGATAAATTTTCTTTTCCTTCGGTGTTACTTTATTGTAATTTTTTTTGTCAGTTTGGTTTTCAATTTCTTCGTTATAGGTGCTGTTAATTGTTGTGGGATTTCTGCAGTGTATAACTCTTGCATAACTGCAGATAATTGTCAAGTTTATTTGTTACTGAATTTAAGAGTTGTGTTACATTTAATGATAGAAGCTTATTTTTCAAGCAGCTATATTTTGATTAGGATGTAATGCACCCTAGACCAGACTGACAACAGACGCTTTCATGATTCTACGTAAGAAAGTTTATTTTACCACTAGCAGTTACCCGCGACTTCGATTGGAAGTGCTACAATATAAGAGTTTTGTTTAATAGGAATAAATATGCCATCTAATAAAAATTTATTTACGTATTACGACAGAAACACAATTACCGTAATATTTAACCTCTATTCGATCAATATAGTCTGATTTAAAATAGAAATTTACATGTCAGAGTATCAATGAATTAATTGTTTCTTCATTGTGACGTATAATTAATTTAATTTACGTAGAAGAATAAAAGATTGAATTACGTTTGCCGATCATGTCTTAAAATTACAATTTGCTCTCTGTATAGGCTACAGGTTCTGTTTTGTGGATATGTCGATTTGATAAATCGATTCTGATACAGAAATTTTCATGTTAAAGCAGTAATTATTAATTGTGTCTTCACTGTGATTGTTGATGATAATGATAGGTTTTCTTTTAGTTTCTCAGTATGTCATTTCTTAGAACCAATTACATATTAAACGGTTTGGGCAAGGAGTTCAATATTTCAAGGAAGTACATAAAAGAAAAGAAAGCAGTTATTTAATTACGCTTTAATTAAAAGCAACAATCAATTTCTACGTTGTCAACTAAATTTCTGTTATATTCGTATTTTTAGTACTGTAATCTTTCCAAAGATGGCATTACGAGTATTTTTTTAAAAAGACATGTCGATTAAACTTAAATATAATCTTTTATTTTCATCTCTGCGATCTGCCATTGGAATTGTATGACAAATTACCACAAACTAAGAACATAAGACTTTAAATTTTTTTGAGTTTCCAGATAGATTTGCATTTTCTGTACGGAACTATTAATTTATCAATTGCATCCATTTTCGCACTTTTAATACACCAAAGGATACGTCATAACTTTCTTGTTTTGATCTCTGGAAAGTAGTAGGTAATTCTTTGGTGTAGACAATACGTAAATTGACAATGACATTATCCAAAGGTACAATTCATTTTTGCAAGATGAAAACTATCCTACGTTACTATACTAAGTATAAACAAACTCGTGCCAAATTTCTTTTAAATCTCTTGAGTAGTTAAACCGTGATTGAACAAAATAAATCTATAATATTATTAAAATTTGCATGGCTTTCATGAGCCTCAAAACATGATGGGAGTAAAGCGGAGTTCCGCATGTATCACCATCTGAAACCTTGACAAAAGTTATAACATCCCGCGGAACTGCATAGCGTAGTGAGTATTTTAATTTAAATCATGTTGCGTTAATCACCTATATCATGGTATCTAATTCCTGTCGATGATGCAATCATCTTAATCTCAACTTCCGCCAGTATTGTATTAAAGAACGTGCGACTCTTTTGGTGCAAGCTGCATTCCAATCTGATCATCTGAATTTTCAGATACGATTTCTCGAGAACTAAGCGAGATAATAGAAAAAATTATTCTTTAGATTTATTTCGTCGAGCTACCTAAGAATTCATTATCCAATTTGGAATTGGCGAAATTTTTGGTTTAATTCTAGATGGGGATACCGCTGCCTCGCGACTGTTAACGTGACGTCACGTTCACGTACAGTCATCTGCGTAAAATACGTGTTATTACTTGTCGAAGTTAGTAGCAGATAATTTATTATTGAAATGCGAGCTTCACCTGAAACATTGAACATCCGGTTGTGTTATCGGACATCTGCGGCCGCTTACCAGCGGCCGCCTGCCTCTGATCTACCTTCGGGATATCAGTTTATGTTGATATTGTATAGATTTAAATTATTGTGACCGAGCGTAGCGAGGGCACAATACAATAATAAATGATGACTGTAACTGTACGTGAACGTGACGTCACGATGACGTCACGTTAACAGTCGAGAGGCAGCGGTATCCCCATCTAGAATTAAACCCCGAGAGCATTACTTGTATTGTCAACGCCGAGAAAGACTTCGTAATTATACAATAATAAATTATGACTGTACGTGAACGTGACGTCACGATGACGTCACGTTAACAGTCGCGTGGCAGCGGTATCCCCATCTAGAATTAAACCCCGGTTTAATTCTAGATGGGGATACCGCTGCCTCGCGACTGTTAACGTGACGTCATCGTGACGTCACGTTCACGTACAGTCATCCGCGTAAAAACATATATTGTGACCGAGCGTAGCGAGGTCACAATAATTTAAAGCTGTACAATATCAACATAAACTAATATCCCGAAGGTGGATCAGATGCAGGCATCCGCTGGTAAGCGGCCGCAGATGTCCGATAACACAACCAGATGTTCAATGTTTCAGGTGAAGCTCGCATTTCTTCATCATCCGGCATTGAACCCGCGAAGATTAGCAATATTTTCTAACATTTCTCTGATGAAATGCGAGCTTCGCCTCAAACATTGAACATTTGGTTGTGTTATTGGACATCTGCGGCCGCTTGCCAGCGACCGCCTGCATCTGATCCACCTTCGGGATATCAGTTTATGTTGATATTGTACAGCTTTACGCTCGGTCACAATATATGTTTATATAAAACTTTAAAGCTGTAGGATATCAACATAAACCGATATCCCGAATGTGGATCAGATGCAGGCGGCCGCTGATGTCCAATAACACAACCAAATGTTCAACGTTTGAGGTGAAGCTCGCATTTCATCAGAGAAATATTAGAAAATATTGCTAATCTTCGCGGGTTCAATGCCGGATGATGATGAAATGCGAGCTTCACCTGAAACATTGACCATCTGGTTGTGTTATCGGACATCTGCGGCCGCTTACCAGCGGCTTCCTGCATCTGATCCACCTTCGGGATATCAGTTTATGTTGATATTGTACGCTTTAAATTATTGTTTTTATGCGGATGACTGTACGTGAACGCGACGTCACGATGACGTCACGTTAACAGTCGCGAGGCAGCGGTATCCCCATCTAGAATTAGGCCTAAAACAGACGAGGCGTTTTGCGCCGCGCGGCGGTCGAGTCGACGCATGGTCCAATGTAATTAAATGGGGCAAAACACGATGCCGCGCGGCGCATGGTTTCCCCGCGACTTACGCGCGGCGCCGCCTCGTCTGTTTTGAACTCGCGGCGTGGAGGCGGCGCGGCGACACAGCCAACTGAAGAAAATAAACCAGAAATTGATTTTTCTCCCCTTTTTGTATCATTACACTTTAGTGTTCAAATGTAAAACACTTAATATGCCATTACATTAAACACACACATTGAAAATTCGAATTTAATTTTTTACTTTTCTTGAAATTATTTCCTGATTTTATATTATTTTAATAATACACCTTTTTAGACCTCCAAATTTAATATTTTTCTATTGATCCAGCACCGAAACATCTTAACTTTTAACTTAATCTGTACTTTTGAACCGTAATATACAGTACAATCTGAGTGTCTGATCGTTTCCAAAGAATGTAACAATCCTATTTTTTATGACTAGCGTTCTCATATTTTTTATTTTACTAGGGAAAAATGAGTTCAGAAGCACTGATGTCGTAGTTTTTTCTTGTGCTAAATAAATAAATAATTCAAATTTAATTACTTCTTTTTTTTACTTTTATAATAACTTCCTGATCTGATTTTATACCGGTACTTTTATTCATTGAAATTTAATTGTTATCTATTGATCCAACAATGAATTTTATCTAAACTTTAATCTTAATCGCATTATTATCAATAGATTTGAATCTTAAAATACAGTTGGAACGGTTGGTTGGCTTCAAGAAATGTGACGAGTTACCATAATATGAACGATATATAAATAAAATGATTTCTTCTAACTTTAAAGTAATGACCAGTCTTTCTTCTGGGTGTATGCTGCTTCTCATCATGGTTGTTTCTTTAATCAGCTCTTGTCTTACAGCGGTAAGCAACTCATTGAAAGAGGACTAAAACATCCTCGGAAAAGTTAAAAAACTTCTCATCATGGTTGTTTCTTTAATCAGCTCTTGTCTTACAGCGGTAAGCAACTCATTGAAAGAGAACTAAAACATCCTCGTAAAGTTAAAAAAACTTTTCTTCATTCCTTTTTAATTGGGGCCTATTTTTGCTTCTCCTGTTCCACCTTCGGTACAGCAACCATTGAAGCATTACATGCTCGTCTTCTATATTCTTTGTTCCACAAACAACTGAGCTATACGCGACAAATAGCGAGTCCACGTGGCGCCCGCCGCGCGGCCGCCGCCTCGTGTGAACAGTTGGGGCGGCCGCCGCTTCGACCGCCGCGCGGCGGGAAGTCGCTTAGTCTGTTTTAGGTCTAAAACCCCACTTCCTTGGTACGTTGCCCAATCACTCACTCCAGTAAGTTCAGTTGGGTTTAGTGGCAAACAAAAATCCAAGGTTTTACACTTGATGCAGCAATTCCTTCTAAATCTTATAATCATACAAAACCTTACCTTTTTTATCTGTGAGCCTAATCAGCTGTGTTTTGTATTGATTTTCATTTAATGTTGACTTACCTAACTAGATACCCTGAGCAAACCACTCTCTCAAAGTGATCTTCGAACAATTTCGCCGTTCCAGTTATGGAGCTGATAGGCTGATCTCTAGTGTGAATCTGCCAATAACATGTAAGTTAATTTTTTTATATCATGGAAACACGAAACAGAGGCCAAAAACATAAATTTTAGATTTTTTTATGTGTGCGCAGATACAACAAAAATCGTGTTTTATCTAACAGGCAATACCGCTCGCTTCGCGCTGTTAACGTGACGTCACGTTCACGTACAGTCATAATAATTTAAAGCTGTACAATATCAACATAAACTGGGTGGATGAGATGCAGGCGGCCGCTGGTAAGCGGCCGCAGATGTCCGATAACACAACCAGATATTCAGCTATATTTTCTAATATTTCTCTGATGAAATGCAAGCTTCACCTCAAACATTGAACATCTGGTTGTGTTATCGGACATGTACGGCCGCTTACCAGCGGCCGCCTGCATCTGATCCGCCTTCGGGATATCGGTTTATGTTGATATCCTACAGCTTTAAAGTATTGTTACCGAGCGTAGCAAGGTCACAATAGACATGTTTTTACGCGGATGACTGTACGTGAACGTGACGTCACGTTAACAGCGCGAAGCGAGCTGTATTGCCTGTTAGATAAAACCCCAAAAATCAACCATTACATAGAATCAACTTATATCACGTTAGTGATAGCTTACATTACGTTTCTATGTAAAAGCTACTCTCTGAGAAATAAATAAAAAAAAGGGAGTCTGCTAGTTTAATAGAATCTATCCATTTAATATTCTGTTGCAAGCCTTCTCAAAGTCAAAATTCTTAGCACAATTAACACTATACTGTATACTGGCGTATTTAAATATTGACTTCGCTTTCGCCTAGGAATTTTATATTATAGTTAATATGTTCGTACATATGACCCGCAGCGCCACTTCAAATATTCCTTACAGAGAAGCTACGGGTTATGTACAACTATAAAATCTTTTGAATCAGTGGCAGTTTTAGGGAGCGATAGAAACAAATATTACCACAAACTTCCATAAAACATTTGAATGCATCCTAAATGTATAGGGAGAAGATGAGATCTAACAAGCAGGGAAGAAACATGACTGATCTGCTATAACTTACGCAGCTAACAATTTGCTTAGTTATCATGGTTCTCCTGGCGGAGCCGCATCGATTTTATAAAACTTGACGTTCAGCCATCTTGCTTTGGCTTTCTTCATATCTGTAGCGAGCTTCCATAAACTACGTGGCTCGGTCGAGGAGAGAAGGGGTTGGGGAGAAAGCTGCGTGGGGAAGAGAGAGGGTTCACAGGAGTTCAAAATGGAGCTACGTAGTTTATGGACGCTCCCCTATCAATAGTTGTGTGATACGAGCTATCAGAGCTGACGTCACCATGTGGAAAAATGTATGACGTCCCAAAGCGCGCTTCACCAACAGCGCACATGGAGAGGGTATTGGCTTCACACAGCTATTAAAAGGTGATAGCGTCCCTAGATGTGAAGAAAGCCACGCAAGACGGCTGAAATGTGCGGCTCCACCAGGAAAAACCTAGATAACATCGAGAACGACCGCGGAAGGCTACGCAATCATTTAACAATTCTCGTAGTTGTCGCTTGCTAATAGCGCGTAAGTCGCTCTGCGGTCCTGGTACTGAAAGGCCATGAGTGAGAGAGACTTACTGTTTTATTCCATGTTGGGAGAACTTGAAGAAATTCGACTGGAATGGCTGAAAACATACAATTTTCAAACAAGGGATGAGGATGGTTCTTTAAAGACATTGATCAACCTATGTTTTTACAAAAAATAGTATGAGGATGGTTCTTTAAAGACAATGATCAACCTACGTTTTTTACAAAAAAAATGGTTGACGCACATTAATTTTCATTAATGTCTGGTCATACTCGATGTAAGGTGACAGTGGAATTCCGACAAAAGTATTATCTGAAAAATTATTTGCAAGTGGTATGTTTCCTTCACCATCTAAACTGCCCAATTAGTTCGTGTTTTGTAGGCGACGGGGCGTTTCGATTTCATCCAAACACGACGAAACCTTTTTCTCGTCGAGCTGCAAATTCTTTATAGTAAAAAAGGTATTTGCAGTTACCATCATTATCTTGCTCGTATAGTTTGTCGAAATTTCTTCCCTCTATTAGGTCAAATATTTCGCATATTCTATTCGCCGATCGGTATTAAACCAGAAACGACTGATCATTTGGTCATTAGGGAGCGTGCATAAACTACGTAGCTCCATTTTGGCCTCCTGTGAACCCCTCCTCCCCCCACGTAGCCCTACGTGGTTTTTGCCTCTACCACCCCACCCCCCCACCCCCCACGTAGCACGTAGCTTTTTTCCCCTTTTGATTCCAGAAGACATTTTGTGTTGTTTTCTCTGGTCACATGATTGTAAATTACATAAGGAGATAATTAACTGAGGGAAATAAATATTCACATGCTGTTGTGTGTTCTGTTCCTCATTTTAACTTTGAAAAATGTTATGAAAGGAAAGCTACGTGGCCTGGCTCGGAACCCTCCCTCCCCCCACGTAGCCCAGCGTAGCCTTGCAGCTAACCCCTCTCCCCCCTGGACCGAGCCACGTAGTTTGTGCACGCTCCCTTATTGCTTGTTGTTTACATCGGTACTTTCTCGCGGACCATGCGTCATTGGAAGCAGTCCCATTAGATTCCATTGTAGCAGTCCACGGCGTCCACAATGTATTTTCTAATTATACTTCCTAGTAACTTTCCATAATATAAAAATAAGGTTGGACAGGGAACGCACAAAACATCTGTGGCCAGTGATGACTGATGAGTTTGGCCGTCTAATAATGCGTAATAGCATTTTCTTTGTCACTATTATCGAATTGCCATAAGATAAAAGAGTGAAATAAAAAGTATAATTTGTGTTATAGGCACAATATTTTTTTGGTTTATAATAGCTGGTAGAATCTTCAGACTTTATCAGCAGTCAATGGCTGATTTGTACTGATTTAAGACAAAACCGCTGCTCAAACGTTTTTCCAGTGGTTAGTTTTGGTTGTTTTACATATTGTTAGGTATTAGCATTACACATTGCTGTTCTAGGCAGTTTTCAGAATGTTTATACATTATGATGGTAAGGGTCAAAATAAAATAAAATGAAAAAAAAATTCAACATTTACAGCAAATTAGTGAGTTTGAAGAGTGGTTTGGTGGCTCCGTAGTTTAGGCGACTGATTAGAGATCGAAAGGCCAGTCCCTCGGCAGAAATTTTGAAAAGCTCATTTCCCAATATCTCCTCGGGCACAGCTTGGTGTTTAAATTGAAGTACAGAACTCTTCCGTGGTTCGGATTGCACTTTAAACCGAACACGTAGCCTACTATTTGCGATTGGAATGCGCCCAAAATTTTGTGAATTGCAAAGTAGATAGTTAGAAGTGCGGGTTAAAATTTAGGATTTAATACAATGCACAATGCTCTTATCCTTCAAAACTGTAGTATTTATGCTGATAAAATTCTGATGAGTATTGAACTAAAGATCAACAAGGTCTGTTGCAACGATTTTACTCTCACCATACTTAACTGTACCCGTGATATTTTAGTAAAACTTTAATTACAGTATCATCTAAAAATTAGGTGAAAGGCACTTAATATTTACATGAATAAAAGATCGCCTAAATAACATAAAAACTACAAATATAATTTTTATGTGAGAATTTTAGTGTGTAAACTGCTTTCATACAATTTCTGCCTTAGGGAAAAATGAAGATATACAAAATATTAACATAAAAAAATAAACTGGAGATGCTGGGGCACTGTGTTTGTTCGTTATTAATAAGGAAGCGTTTGTAACTAACGTTGCTCTCACAAAAATGGGGAGAAGTTTCTATCTACGTGGGAGGAGGGGAGAGAGGTTCCGAGCGAATTTACGTAGCTTTAATTAATTTTATTTGTGACAGTAAAAATAGGGTACAGAATATACAACAGCATGTGGATATTTATTTCCATCATTTAATTAACTGCTTATTTGAGATACCCTAGATACTGACAAAGCTGCTCATATGTGTAACTAGAAGTCATGCTTGTACCACATGAATAACGTGACCATACGTCCCGCTGTCCCCGGCGACAGTAAAAATGTCCCGCTTTCGCAAACAAAACAATTTAATATATCTATTTTTTTTTTTGCTGTCATCAATCTTTTGACTGGTTTGATGCAATCCTCCATCCCTTCCTATCTTGTCCTAACCTCTTCATATCTAAATGTCCCTTGCAAACCACGTCCTCAATTTTCTGCTTCATATATTCTAATCGCTGCCTTCTTCTACTGTTCGTACCTCCGACTGTTCCCTCCACTAACAAATTAATCAATCCAGCATGTCTCTTCTTTCTGTAAGCTTCTTCCACAAACTTTTTTCCTTTTCCTCACCCATCATATCCAAAACTCGTTCATTTCGAACTTCGTCTGTCCATTCAATTTTCAGCATTCTTCTGTAGCACCACATTTGAAATGATTCAGTTTTATTTATTTCTGGTATTCCTAATGTCCATGTTTCGCTACTATATAATGCTGTGCTCCACACATAGCTGTATTGAAGTCTAAAACTACGATGCGGTTTTTGCCGCGCGGCGGTCGAGTCTACGCATAGACTATTGCTGATTATGGTCGTATTAATTAACAGCAGCCAAGAAATGGAAATGTTCGACGAGTTTTCGCATATTTCCAACTACGTCCAATTAAAACAATCACTAGCTGAAAATGTTGCTACAGATGACCGTTGGGCGGAATTATTTCAACACTTCCGTGCTAACACTCTCAATTTTAACTAACTTTCATTAAACGATTGAGTACCTTAAGTGTGTGCCTTGCCTGGAAGTAAAATACATGTAGAATTTTTTCTCTATTAAATAAAATATGGATAAGTGTCGCAGTACTGAAATCCATTTTGATTACAATTTTTTTTTTTATCTGCTTAACGTGTCCCTAACAGCGAGGTCTTGAGAGACGGGAAAGGATGGGGGGCAAGGAATGGGAAGGAATTCGGCCATGGCATTTTGAAGGAAGCATCCCGGCATTTGCCTGGAGTGATTTGGGAAACCAAGGAAAACCCAAATCTGGATGCCCGGACGAGGATTCGAACCGCCGTCCTCCCGAATGCGAGGCCAGAACGCTATCCGTTACACCACCACGCTCGGTTTACCAAAACTAACATCAGCAAATCATGTAGGTAATAAGCTCAAACTAGACCCGATATTTTCAATATCATTTGTTGCGCCGATAAATACAAAACAACTGGTTAGTTAGAGGTTAGATACTAAGGTTAAGTAACTCAGGTAACATGAATAGCAACTAACATGATATAATATGTAGTCGCAAATTACAGTGAAACTTATCATGGTAACTGGTTGGTAAGAAAATAACTGGTTGTTAAATGCTGGTAACAAGTGTATACACTGTTCCACATAATGAGTAATAATTAACTCGGGATTGTATTTGTAGATTACAGGAAATATTGGTTATACTAATGGGTTGTAACTAACTTGTTGTCAATATATAATAATATTATCAATTATATAGTAATATTGACATTACTAATAAGTGTGTGTTCCACATCCCCGAGATTATTCTCCATGGGATCAGAGTGAACATATCTATCTATGTAATACTTTCTACTTACATTAGTGTTCTTCGTCTTTTAATAAAAACTAGTAAAATACGAAACTTTTTTTTTTTTTTTTTTTTTTTTTTTGCTAGATTCCTAAAGCGTCCCGCTCTGACAAAACAAAACAAAATTCCTCAGATAAATGGTTGCCTTACTCATGGAGCCGGCGCATTTGAACTAGGGTTGCCAACCGTCCGGTTTTCGAGCGGACTGTCGCGATTTGACCGTGTCCGGTCCACTAGTTGCGAGGCACAAAATGTCCGGTTATTAAGAAATTTTTAAAAATTACTGGTTTATGGTTTCTCAAATGTGTAGGAAATAAACAAGGACGTCGCGTTTCGCTACTTATTCCCCCATCCGCTGAACATATTTCAACTGTTTCGCTTTGTGTTCAAAGGTTTACGTATACGGCGGATATGTGAAAACTGCGACCAGTGAAATTTGCGGCCAAAATAAAATCTGCGAAATCTGCGGCCAATACCTCTTCTCTTTGTGTCATGCCGCGCCGTCCTAATCACTCTATACGCCCCTTTTGACGACCCGACCTGGTCTCACTAAATCGTGGCCTGGAAGTTTTTACGTGAACAAATCATTTTACATTACACGCCCGAAACAGCCAAGTTAATTTCTATTTTTTTTTTTTTTTTTTTAAATATACACACAAATGTTTCACAGGTTAAGTATTCTTTTTTAGACTTTTTTCGCACTCGTTACTGAAAGCTGAATTTTTTGCTGATCTGCAACACTGTTCGGAAAATCCAGTGCGGTGCTAACTAGATCGGAGTGGCCGAGGTCGTCTAGAGGCGGCCATACACGATCGCTCCATCCGTCCAAATGGAGCGATGTCACTCCATTATTGTGTAGTCTGTGGGGAAATTTGATGTGGATGACGTTAACCCACAACTGCTGATGGTAGAATATTTTTTCCTACACTAGTTTCTTATCTGCTTAACGTCTCTCTAACAGCGAGGACTTTAGAGACGGGAAAGGATGGGGGGCAAGGAATGGAAAGGAATTCGGCCATGGCCTTTTGAATGAAGCATCCCGGAATTTGCCTGGAGTGATTTGGGAAACCTTGGAAAACCCAAATCTGGATGCCCGGACATGGATTCGAACCACCGTCCTCCCGAATGCAAGGCCTCCTGCACTAGTAATGTGAGGCAAAGGGAGATTTTGCATGAAATCTACTACGATTCTGTAAGTACCTGCCTCGTTATTACAATTCTTTTCTACGTCTTTTAAGCAAGAATAAAACTGGTATTTTAATAACAGTTATAAACTATAAAACATCTGTAGTGTCAACCTGCTGTTTAGAAACATTGGCTACAAATGTAGCAATCCGCTCAGAGCGCAGGCGGGGCGGCTTTTAACAATACAACCAGTTCGATCCTATTCTATAATAAACATACCGCTACAGTATTGTTGAGAATTCTGGCCGCAGATTTCACTGGCCGCAAATTTCACTGGCCGCAAATTTCACTGGGCGCAGTTTTCGCGACACCGTATACGGCTAATTATCATGAAGCGATTAGTTTATTGTTTGTTACCTATGGTATACTATGTCAAAGACCGAACGTCGTGCTTGTTTTGTTCGCGGAGAATTAAGGAATGAATTGTGCTATTATTTGTACGTTACTAAGTGAGTGGAATACCAAAGAAAATACGGAAATGTTATTGTAGTTTCAGAGACGAGACGAGTGGTTGTCAAATAATGGGTTTAAAACTTGGCTGCATAAGAAAAATGATTGCCCCGCATGTTGTAAAATTACTTTCATTGTGAAATTTGTTTGCATAAAGGTAGTGAAGAACGGATTTGTTATTTTTTAGTTCGCGAGTGTCGTAACGGTTATTGGTAAAAATAAAAAAAGGAACGAATTGCCCTATAAATTTTACTTTTTATTTCTACAGCTTTCCTCCCCCCTCTCCCGCCGGCAAATGTCCGGTCGTGGAAATCTGAAAAGTTGGTAAGCGTAATTTGAATTAACCGACATGCAATGGCGCATTACGCCCCAAAAAACATCAGCTACGCGGTACCTAGGCTCACAGATCTACTTACAAATGTCACACGGGATTTTCTACGTCAGTGGCAGTATTGTTTTAGTATATATATTTTTTAAAGAGGTGTTTTGACTAGAATCGCCGCGCTTGTCGCCACATCGCTCATTCAAAAAACAATTCTGTTCCGGCAAGTGAATTTTAGTGCATCTTTAATTATAGTTCTTTACAAACCGTTGTGTTCAAATTCAAAGTATAGTTTAAAATGGCGATGTACGATAAACTTTACTGGGCTTATCGGATTTTTTTTTTCCAGCGAGTTTTTAATTTTCAAAACGTCTTCAATGAGATATGGAGTCTTTTAAGGAGGACAAAGAATCATTCCCTGGTAGTGTAGAAAGATTGAACTGCAGCAAATGAAAACAAAAATGTAGCTCCTAGTTTTGTTTTTACACGGCATGTATAGTTCTTTTTTTTTATCAATTAATAAACGTATCTAAGAAAGAGGTTTTCCTAATAATGGAACATTTGCTGGTGTGGCTTGTGTCACCATTACTTTCAGAATATTTATAATTGCGATAATATTAACAATACTTTGATAAGAGAAAACAGCACATAATGTCTGCTGGAATTAATAAGGAAAAAGATACATTTCCACACGTGTGTGTGTGTGGGGGGGGGGGGAGGTGTGACAGGCAAAAGCCACGTCAGGATACGTGGTGGCATAGGGGTTTAAAGGGAGCATCCATAAAATACGTGGCTCCATTTTAGCCTCCTGTGAACCCCCCTTCCCCCACGTAGCCTGACGTGGATTTTGCCTCAGACACCCCCCCCCTCCACGCCTCGTGGCCAGTAGCTTCTTTCCCAATTGATTCCAGAAGCAATTTTGTACTGTTTTCTCTTGCCAGACCATCGTAAATTACATACGGAAGATAATTAAATGACGGAAATAAATATTCACATGCTGCTGTGTTCTGTACTTTATTTTAACTGTGACAAATAATGTGAATGAAAGGCAATGCAGCTTGGTTCGAACCCCCCTCCCCCGCCCCCTTAGTCCGAGTTGCGTAGTTTCTGGACGCTCCCAAAAGTGGCCAAAATAGTCCCACGCAAAATAGTCCCACGTAGTTTATGGACACTCAATAGTTATATTGTCAGCGGAGGGATTAATTTATGATTTATATACTTCTTTTCAGATGTTGAAATGTTCTGTTGCCCTAGTTGAAAACAGGGATTGTGTACTATAATTTTATAACAGTTTGCAAACAAATTTGAGGGGAAAAAAAATCACATTTCAGCCGTGTTACTAATGTTATTCCAAATGTTTATAACCATCAGTACATTACGAGAAACATTATAAACATGTTTGTTTTTAGGAGGAGCGTAGAAGTGCAGATCAGATACGGAGAGCGCACGTTCCTGTTGAGCTTCCAGTTCCAGAAGAATCCTGGGACGACGAGGGGCCTGGCTACACATACAATCCAGAAAAGGCCTCACTTCAAAAGCCAATAATACGCACGATGTACGGGGGCACCAAATCTGAAAGGAAAGCATTCCGGAACCGGGAAAGACACAGGCTGCACTTTATTCTAAACAGCTTCACTGAAGACACGAGACGCTGTATCAAAGGATGAGAGTTTACGTTTCCAAACGCATTTTTCTTAAACAAAAAATTATTCACACATTCAGTTTTGTTGAGGACCTGTTTGTTACGTCACATTTAGTAAAAAGTAATTGTTTCCCTAATTGTGTTCACTATCTAAGAATTTTTATGCCTAATTTCTACTAAAAGAGTTTACTTTTTAATAAATCTTAACAAGCTTCAGTAAGCTTTTCCAAATACATTTTCTTTATCTAAAAATTATTTACACATTTAATTTTGCTTATTTGCTATGGATATGTTTGTTTCTTATGTCATATTTACTAAAAAGTAATTGTATTCACTATTTAAAGATCTTTTGTGCCTTATTTCTGTAACAGTTTATACATCAATAAAAGTTTTTCAAGCTTCAGTGTTCCGTTATTGTTAATTGAAAAAAATATATATTCCTTGTATTTATCATAAAATCCCTACTCACATAATGCTAATCTGCAGTTTTTAATCATTATGTGAATGTAGAAAGATAAAATTTGAATAGCTTAAAATACAAATTAGAGAGCTGTTATATATTTCATTACTTGTTATGAAAGTTCCATAGATTCAAGTGTATGTTTGGATGTAGGAATCATATTAAAATTTATATTAACTATCCCAGCACGGAACGAATCTATAGGTATATGTTGCTTAGTAATGTATTGTAACTACAATAAAACGTTATAATAGTTTTTAATATTATATTTCCATATCTCATATTTGCTCTGATTATTATTAATAAAGAAATGTTAATCACAGAACTCAACACTTCACTGTCAAGGAACCGTCCATAAACTACGTGGCCCAGTCTAAAAAGGGGGGGGGGGGTTCCGAGCCAAGCCACCTAGCTTCAAATTCATATTCACAGTTAAAATGAGCTACAGAACACACAACAGTATGTGAATATTTATTTCCGTCATTTAATTATCCCCTTATGTAATTAACGATAGTATGACAACAGAAAACCGTACAAAATGTTTTCTGAAATCAATAGGGAAAAAGCTACTTGCCCAGCGAGTGGGGGGGGGGGGGAGGCAAAAGCCACGTCATGCTGCGTGTGGGGAGGGGGACTTCACAGGATACCAAAATGGAGTTATATACTTTATGGAGGAACTGTATATAGTTGAAAGATATATCACTCTCACCATATTGTCTCTTGACTCCCACTAGTTGCGATAGCATATTGTGATTGTATTTTCACACGGATACATGGTAACGTATCCCTTTAACAATGCTCAAATTTTCTTAAAAACAACCGAGACAGTGACTCTAATGTTCTTGTTTTTTCTAAGTAACAATATTTTCTTCATCAACATAACGGACACTAAAGAGACAAATTCGGTTTCCAAAGTCAATTTTTCACTTTTCGACAATGCCGTACACGGCATTCGATCTGATGCATGCTTATGGGTCAAATCTAAATATATAGACATCGTTTGCGTTCAGGACATTGCAGGTGAAAACAATGTCAATAAAAAAAAGCCTATACGAGAATTATCCATCTCGCACTGTCAACTGACGGAACTTCTCAACAATGTGTTCAATAAAAGTAGAAATACTGTAGAAGGGTGTAAAATTTGTATGTACTTTCTGAGTCAGGAAAGCTTATGACATTCGGAAGCAGATTATCTGGAAAAAACGTCCATTGGAAGAACTTGAAATTCATTATATTTTGCTTTCACTTTTTCAACTTTAAAATTATTTATGTATTTAATTATGCCTCAACGGTACGCTAGTTAGTAATTCGTCATCAAGCAAAGGAGCGAATTTACGAGAGTCTAAAAGTAGTCAGATGTATGATAATGATAAAATCGACCTGAGTCAGGGCTTGCTAATGTAGTTATTGTCAACTGACAACTTTCTGAAGACAATGAAATACAGAGATAGCGGTAAATGCGAACAATTCAGCTGTTAGGCTTAGTTGTATGTATTTACCCTCAGCGCCCCATTCACCAACAGATTTTACATGTAGCTGGTAACTTCTTTTTCCACTCACACACGCACACAAATCGCAGAAAAAGATGGAGTAATCCTAGGTTAAATTATGTTCGTTTCAAAAATACTGTTATACGTTAAATTTACTGGTAAGATATATTTTGAGTGGGCATTATTGGACAATTGCTCTGTCCATTTTGATCACTTTTATGTGATGGTTGAAGCAGATCACCGTTATGAATGCTCGAAACAGCAATAAATGATTTAATCTATTATGGTAATTTAAATTAATAATTAAACTACTCATCAAGAGTCATCTATTTCTGACAGAATGTCAGCCTTGACAAGAAAGAAGAATCATAGAATCTAAATGCGAGTTACGATGAATTTTTAAAAAAATCTCTGGTTTTACTGGCACCATATATGGACTTAATTAATTCAGCTACATGTAAATAGGTATCCCAATATAAAGTATTACCTCTTTTTTTTCTTATGCTTTTACGCCTAGTCTACTGTATTCTGATGACCTTCACTTCGACGAGGTGTATATTCCTAAGCAAAAGAAAAAAAAAAAAAACCATGGTTATCTTGTAACATACGTCCGTTCCATTTTTACGAAAGCGGACTGTCCTCCAAAGACAATACTGTACTCACCCGCTATCTAGGTGGCCGTGACCGAAGGAACATCATTCTCTTTGAATAATGACCTAGATATAGCAATTCATTATATATTTTATTTTTATTACCTCGCTAGACACATTTAATCGTGTAGAGTAATAGCTACATATAGGACTTGAAACTATATCTGGTGGGAACGCAAGGAGAAATTACGGCTGTTTAATTGACAAAGACAACTGCGATGCAGCCATCATTCCTGGATCACCGAGTAATGGAGATAATTTTCATCTGAAAAAATAACCGTTGTATTTCTTGTTACATAAACGGAACACTCGTAAATTAGTAAAGAAATGTAAAATCGGACAAACTATTAAATAATAACATTTTATTTCAAGGAACTGTTATGCCTAAAGGTTGGTAGAATTATTACGTACAAATACAAGCAAATAACAATTTTTAAGACATACTGTTCATTTGACAGTTACAGAAATTAAAACTGAAATACAATTTTTATCTCGTAAAGACGGTTCTGCTCTTTCTACGTAAGCGTTCTGCGAATACGTGTGCTAACAAAGTCCAGTGCAGCTTCATTTGTTCTATTAATCGAAAAAAGTGTCAGCGCCACAGAAATTGGAATAAATGAATATTAATTAAAACGCACGCGCATTCGTTTTCTGACCCTACCAGCACACGACGAAAAAGTGAACGCTTCGTGCGAGCGACGAAATTACGGACCACGTTTATTCAATTACGAACAACTGACGCGCGGAAATGCGTTTCTCACGTGTTATTTCGTGACGCGACAAATGAAAAACAGAAGCGCTTGCTGTACCTTGTACTGCAGACACTGTCCTGTTCGCAAACGTATCTTCACAACTTCGTTGTAACAAGAAAAAGGAGGAGATTCATTTTCCACATGCTCCTTTATCAGTTCTATAAAACAAAATGTTTGTTCTTAAAATGTTAATCAGTTCAAAAAATTGAAAGAGGTACAAATATGGCGGTATTCATCACTCGTGTATTCTATATGACAATGTAATTGAACAAGTACCTACTAAACACAAAGTTTGTATCACAAATTCATCATTTAGAATTAATTCAGCTTCATTTAATTTCCGGAGAACTAGAATCGACATCTAACATAAATTGTTGCTAGCAGCGATTTGAGTTCATCCTCATCGTGTCGAGGTGTAGTATAGAGTGCCATAAGTACACACTGGGATTCTTTGTTGCGATTCATTGTCGCAGGGCTACATTCGTGCTGCAATGTAGCGATTCTGCTCCAATGCTGTCCCGACAAGACCAGAGTCGTGTCCATACTGCCAGAAGTATCAGGATTCAATTTCAAGATAATTTTGGTGTCAAGATATCCGAGAACTTGGCACTTGTGGGAGTGTCAGCAGCACTTCTATTTATCACTGAAAAGAAGGATGCATGCCTATAATCTACATTCTACTGGACCTTGAAACCTGAAGATGGGATCAGCTTCAGAAATTTTGTGAGGTTCACTCCAGAGATTTTGAATGTCTTTTGGGAAAGGTCGGGTACCGGATTTCCAAAAGAGAGACTAACTGCAGATAACCTATTTCTCCTGATATCCAGCTGTTTGCCGCACTCTTATTCTTTGAAAGTGGAAAATACTGCAAAAATCTAATGTATACCTCCAAAATTTCGAAGCAGATGATATTACATTTTGTACACTGTGTGGGACCATCATATTTTTGTGTTAAAATAAGTAAAAAATATTTAACAAAAGTTACATAGTTCAAGTAAAATACAAACTGAAAAACAACATGTTACATCACTAGCCTTTTATTTTCTGAAAAGTTTGTAAAAGAGAACTATATAGGATAACTACATTCTATGGCAGGATTCTGACTATCAAAACTCGGCTAAGAAACTGTACGTGCTGAAGCACAATTACTGTCGGGATGTAGCTGCTGAGCTGGAATTTCATAAGTTCGTGGCGTTTTGCAGAGGAAGGAGGAGTTGCTGTTGTGGTTGCTGAATTATAGAGTCTGAGGAGTTGAATATAAGTGCCTTTGCATTTAATTTACAGTGTTGGTGACGTCCTGTTTAAAATTTTGTCTCTCTTATGGCTTTATATCTCATTGTCGTAGAGGTAATTAGAGGGGGAAAGGACAGGAGGCAAACAAGGAACTGGAAGGAAGTCGGCGATGGCCTTTTGAAGGAACCGTTCCGGCATTCTCCTGGAGTGATTTTGGGAAGCCATGGGGAGCCGAATTCTGTATGGCTGGACGGGGATTCGAACCAACGCGAACCCGAATACCAAAGCATTTTTTCGGCGATGTTCCACTTTTTTCTATAAAACCAACTTTTTATCTAATTAATGTTTGTGAATGCAGTGACTTGAATTTTAGAGTCAACAATAATTTTAACCATTTTGGAAAAAATCATTTTAACAGTAAATAACTAGTTGAATATACACAGATTTTAATTGCGGGAATGTTTTCTAATTAAAACAATTGTAACTAGTTCGTCCTCTGCGGAGATGATATTCAGATATTTATTTATTTCTCGTATGCAATAATAATAAAATCATTACTGATGTCGAGGGAGTGTATCTATTCGACTGTGTCATATGCAGCGGATTAGAGAGCATGCAAGTTAGCCAGTTAATATTCTGGTGGGGCATATCATGTATTCTACAGTCTTCTCGAGTCACAGTCATAGTAGCTATCCTCTACAATGTGTCTACAGTGGAACGACAAGGTAGTTTTAACTTTTCTACCAAACCACGCTCTTGGTAAGCCTCTCATCTTAAAAATCATGGCTTTATTCCTCATTGATTTTAGACGTAGTACTTTCAAAGATTATTCCCTATCAAAAATTAACTAATTTACGGAAGAGAGATACGGACCGACAAATTGCGCTTGTGAGTACTGAGTAAAATTAATTTAACTATTAAAATATAATATAAGTGCAGTATATCATAATATGATCAAATCATAATCTAAGAGGAAAATAGCTCAATAAATTTAATTTTAATTATTTTATTCAGAATCCCATTAGGAAATTGAAATTATTCGTCTGCAGGAATGAAATAACGATAGGTAAAATGTCACGCAACATTCCGCGAAGTCCAAGGAAGCGAAAACTTAAATTTAGAATCATGTACACAGAAAATTTATAATGTACCGATTTTGCATGATATTTTATCCCACCATGAAAAACGTTATTTTTACATTAAATACAAATTAAACTTAGTACCTAGCCCTAAGGTTGGTTGCAGAATGCAGAGGGAGTAATAATCCAGTGTGTAGGCCATTTCTTACCTCCGGCAACTACAATTTAATGTCGGATCCAAATCATGAAATACCCGGCTCGGCTCACGTCACATGAACAAGGAAAACGTTTAGCGGCGTCACTGGCATTTGAACCTAGACCCCTAAAGCTATGCGCATGATCCACTCCTTTACCATTCGACTCTCCAAATATTTAAAATAGCACAACTTTGTGTTGGGCGACAAGTTTTCCATTAACTTCTGGAACATTTTTATTTTATGAGCATCGTTTTGTTTAATGATAATACAACGTTGTAGGAATTAGATTAATTGTTTGTTCTCATGGCGAAGTTTAGGCCATTAGGGACGGGATAGGATTTGGCGCTAGAAACTGGAAGCAAATCGGCCACAGCCTTTTGAAGGAAATATCCAGTGATTTTGAAACCATGGGTAACCAAAATTTGGATAGCCAGCCGGAGATTCGAACCCGAATGAGAGGAGAGGTGAGATAACATTTTCTAACTACATCACCGAGGATAACTTGTGAAGACATTTTCCATTGCTTCGTATAAAAAACAAGCAACATTGTTATAAACTAACGCAATAAATTTCCACCAAGTTGCGAAGTTACATTTGCGAATTTTTGTTTCTTACGCTTTGTCTAACGATCTTAGCGACATACATCATATTTCTGATTTTACGAGGTTGCTCTGGTATATCGTTGCCCTGGAAATGAAAGAACTAATGTACAATTCCAAAATCATTGTTTTTGTCAGTCATAACCGATTTTAAGATAAATACATTTATTCCATCCTCATTAAACCATTTTTCGACAGTTAAAATACAGTTCTACTACTGCACTCACCTCTTGATTCGTTGATAAACGCCGATCAGTTTGGAGGAGTTTGAGTTAGGAAAGAAGCAAAAGAGGGAGCTAAACATGGTGCATAGAATGAGATATTAAAACAGATCATAGTTCAAACTCCTCAATTTCCTGATGAGATAAATACTTCCGTGGGCGAGTGTACTTTATTGATAAAACTCATTGATTTTATTACACGGGGTACCGATCAGTCTCAGCACTAAAAAAAACTTTGCTTTTCCTTTAATAATACAGATTAGGGAGCGTCCATAAACCACGTAGCTCCATTTTGGTCTCCTGTAAACCCCTCTCCTCCCCCACGTAGCCCTACGTGGCTTTTGCTTCTACCCCCCTCCCCCCCCCCCACCCACATCCACCACCTAGCTTTTTTCCTTTTTGATCCCAGAAGACATTTTGCACTGTTTTCTCGTGTCAGACTATTGTAAATTACATACTGAGACAATTAACTGAGGGAAATAAATATTCACATGCTGTATGTGTTCTGTTCCTCATTTTAACTGTGAAAAATGTTATTAAACGAAAGCTACGTGGCCTGGCTCGCAACCCCCCCCCCCTGCCCCCCACATAGCTCAGCGTAGCCTTCCAGCCAACCCCCCCCCCCCTACCTGGACCGAGCCACGTAGTTTGTGCGCGCTTCCTTACAGTGATGTATTTCTAGGACTTTTTTTACCCGAAATTGACGACATGTAATCAGTGAAAAGTACGCGGCTTAAAATTGCCTGCTATACATTAACGATCCGCCAAGTAAATACACAACGAGAGTAGCCTATTCGACGCGACGCAGTTATTGGAATCCAATATGAGAATGTCTTCTGCTTTTAAGAGCGGTCGCTGAGATTAAGTTCCACCTGCGACGGCGCGCTTAAGTAGATGCGATATCGATTCTGCATGGATTCACAGCACGAAAGCCGGACGTAATCAGACCCCCTTCTGCCACATTTCTCGTTACGCGAAATTTGATGTCACTCCGCGAAGGGAAAGAGTTTTCGTTCATTTCGGGACAGCCACGCCCTTTTCCTCCGCAGACCTCATTAAGGAATGCGGTTGGTTTCTTCTCTTCGGAAATCACAGAACGAGGAAAGACTCTGCTTGTCTCATTTAAGTACGTCAAATATAAATGTGAATAACAAGAATACAACCAACTTCCAGAGAAGTTCTGCAAAAATCGTGATGAAACTCTCAAAGTCAGGATACACACACACACACACACACACACACACACAAACACACACACACACACATATATATATATATATATATAAATACTTTTACAGCTATTTCTAACCACGTTTTTCTTTTTTCCTTTTTTTTTTTTTGGTTAAAGTATTTCAGAATAATTTAATTTTTGTGTGCTGCAGAAATTATTTCAATCGTCATAATCGCTGGATAGGTATTACTTTCTCCATAATACAGAGTTACCAATTTGTATAGATTTGTATTGATATCACTCATCCAAACTCTACTACAATTTAGTATCTTTGTGCGAGATTTATAAGTCAAATAATTTGTAGTATTATTTCGTTAAAGAGTTAATCAACTAATTTAGGTTAAGTCTGATTAATTTATAATGTGAGTTTGTGTAATATGTGGCTCCTAAGGAATTTCTACTTCACTGTTTGTTGAAATTCACACGGTGAAATTAAATACTCCAGTATTCTCGTTGATGTAGGTCAGCCTAGATTACTCC
Source organism: Vandiemenella viatica (assembly GCA_031002005.1). NCBI lineage: Eukaryota > Metazoa > Arthropoda > Insecta > Orthoptera > Morabidae > Vandiemenella > Vandiemenella viatica. Next base: position 201,142,243 of record JARYHS010012519.1, on the reverse strand, counting down.
TAGATCTGTACTAGGAGATTGAAATTTGTCTTGCAGAACTCACCTTGTGTCGTCACAACTCAGTAAAGTTTATACTAGTGAATAATATTTTACTGACAGGAACTAGGAATTCAGAAAAGAAAATTTCATATAACGTAATCTACTGAACTGTTAGTAATTAGTTGGTAAGCTTTCTCGTTCTAGTTTCCTCGAAACTGGATACTTTAGAGAAAATATGGTAAGAGGTGGCACAATCACAATGTAAATTATCTCTCAGCAAACTCACTGATATTATTTCAGTGGTTGCTTTTTACCCACATACCCTGCTGGGAATACAATTGTGGAGCGTAATGTATTTATTGAACGTTCGCTCAACGTAAACCAGTTATCATAAATGTCGTTATCATCGATTATCAGTGTTGGTGAAAACAGTCTCATCGTATCTTACATGATTTCGCTGCACACTGCTTAGTGATTTAATTTGGGTGTTCATCTACAATGTGTTCTAAGTGCTTTATAATGACTGCTACGAAAAAATCATATAAAAATGCAAGCAGTGAACAAGCAGTGGCAACTGTAACGTGAAGCAAGACACACTCTACAAATATTATTATTTAGTATTAAATATGTCATGTTTATTTTTAATTATCGTGAGGGATAAAGCATTGGAGCAGTTGCCGGACAGAGGAACAACAAACTGAGGATCTGGATGAGTCGTCTGTGATCAAGTAGATGTCAATTCCTGATAAAAGGGCCAGGTTATGGCATTCTTAGATTATATTTAAAAAAATTATTCTAAAATAAAGTGTCCCTGCTCATCAAATATTAAATTAATTAAAATCAATTTTAAAACCGCAAAAGAACGGTAATATCTCACAGCCAACAACAGATTTTATAGTTATGTTCATTTGTAAGTTTCTTTGTTAATAATTACTATAACACAGGGTAATTATAAATTACTAAAGCGATTTTACAAATTTGCCTGTAGCTGTATTATTTTACATAGCGTCACAGAACCTTACAGTCGTATAGAAATCTCAAACCGTTTTGCAGCCGCGTTTCAAATTTCTGCCACGAGAGCGCAGACGTGGGCAAACAGTCAAAATGGCGACAGGCGCTAAGAATCAGAGACAATATGCTAAGAATGCTTAAATTCCTATTATATCCATGGAGGAAGGAATAATTCCTTCCTCCATGATTATATCCTCCCGACTAGGGATGGCGATTCTTACCTAAAAAGATCGATTCTTGAATCGATTCGAATCGAAATTTGATAAATCGATTCACAAATAAATCGAGGTCTAAAAGATCGATTTTCTAAAAATCGATCCTTTTTGTTTTGCTTTTCGTGTTCGTTTTTTTTTTAAAAAAAACTGCTTAACGTCTCTTAACAGCGAGGTCTATAGAGACGGGAAAGGATGGGGGCAAACGATGGGAAGGAATTCGGCCATGGCCTTTTGAAGGAAACATTCCGGCATTTGCCTGGAGTGATTTGGGAAAGCATGGAAAACCCAAATCTGGATGTCCGGATGGGGATTCGAACCGGCGTCCTCCAGAATGCGAGGCCAGCACGCTAACCGTTACACCACCACGCTCGGTTTCGTGTTCGTGTTTTCAGCATAATTCAAATCATGGAAAACAAAAAGAACACCATAATAATCGATCTTTTATCATTTTTTTTTTACATCTAAATCAAAGTATTACGTATAGAAAAGACATTTATTTCACAAATTTGTTGGTTACATAAAACAGTTTTGAAATGATGTAGTTTAAAGTTCCCAGTGCTCAATATCCAAGTTTTTCAGGAACAACAGTTGGCCCAGTCTACTAGGATCCAAGCGGTTCCGCTCTTTACTTGCGATGTTGCCGACAATCGGAAAAAGATGCTCGCAAGGTACTGATGACCGCACGATACAGATATACTTCATGGCTGTTGAGTAAACGTGATGATAATTTATTTTTATTTTTTTGCCAGTAAAGTATAGGAGCATACTTCAGGTGCATAACTGCTTGCGATAAATAGCGTTTAAATTCTTCATTTAAACCATGACTTTCATGTGCAAGTGCATTACCTGTAGAAAGTGCCTTTTCACATTCGATTTTCACGGGTGAAATATCGATTCACTAGATCGATTCAGTACTATAAATCGATTAAAAAATCGATTTTTTGGGTCCAAAAGATCGATTCTTCGATTAATCGATCTCAGATCGCCATCCCTACTCCCGACCTAATCCAATGCGATTGTTTTGTGTGGGGCCTATCTGAAAGAGTTTCATCTCCCAACAAACCTGCCAAAACTGCGAGCTGGGAAGAGTGCTTTTGAACAGATTGATAGGGACATGCTGCACCGAGTGTGGCAAGAAAATTGTTATCCACATCTGCAGAATCAATATGGGGTCACATATAGAGCACTTTTAATATGTCAAAAAACTTTTTTAAGTTTTTCTAAATGACTGTAAAGTTTTGTGACAATATATCGAATAATATAACTACAGAAAATCTGTGAAATCGCTTCAATCATTATTTTAAAAAAAAAAAAGATTAAAAGCTCAAACAACGATATATAGATTTATTATAAAATTTCTTAAACAGAAAACAACACCATAGAAAATGAAAGCATGAAGCCGGATAGTACAATTAATCAATTTAAAAATGCCAGAAATGACAATCCAATTCGTTGTTAACATGAGAGATCGCCATCTTATCGTTTGTGCAGCTGCGCTTACTCTGATCAATGTCCTTGCAGGAAGTACTCATCACCGTTGTACATTAGAAACGAGATCCCAGTAGGGTGAAAGTTGGCAGTGAAACCTTCATACACACAAAAGTTCATCATTTTTTCCCGGCAGCTTCACACGAGTTTTAACTTGTAAAGCACCCAAAAATACATCCACAAACTGACCTGAGTGGATAGATTGTTGGGAAGAAATGTAAACTCGGAACCGAGTTTACAGTCGACGGTAGCATGAACCATCCATGGCTTCGATTCCAGATTCCGTTGTAGGTCCCGAGGAAAGGATATTGTTATCTTTGTTGTGATTTACATTTGGTTACTGCGCTT
>JARYHS010012519.1:201099889-201138202 GCA_031002005.1 Vandiemenella viatica | reverse complement strand
AAAAAATCGTGTTTTAATAAGGTTTTTTTTTTTTTACCATTCTTTCTTTTTACCTTGGGACTAAATCTTTTTGTAATTTGGTAACTGACAAAAATTTGCTCCAGATGAACTGAACGTAAGATTCGTATAGAATCGCTTCTCTTTTTTCAAATGTTGTTAGGTTGTTATGACTACTGTGTATTAAATTTCGATCTTCTGAGACAGTGAAAGACAAACTTTTAGTTTAGATAAATGAGTACCAATCAATAATTTAGGTACTTCTTTCAATGTATCCAATGAATGTAAAACAGATAATCAGTGATATTACAAACATTTGCTTGCTGATTTTTCTGATAAGTTTAAAAGTTTTACAAATTCCATGGTCAAGAAGTGAATTCGGTTTCTAAAGTTGTCTTTAACGTTACGTCACCATACACAGGAATCAGTATAACAGATATAATAATGTATGAATTGTATTACATTCAACAAACGCTATTCAGAAGAGTTTAAAATTGTATCAAAACATTTCATAGCATACCTCAGTTAAATAACTGAGTTATGCCTTCCATGGAATCAGTCTGAGTTTTCATCGTTCTATTATCTCAAAAAAAATTAAGAGCTTCACTTGCAACCAAATACACTATGAAAATCCGAATACTGTTGGTGATTGGAACGATTTGAAGCGAAGTTTGGTAGTAACCATTTTAAACTCACGGTCCTGCCATCGAGACTTCGGTTTTCGTAGAGTTCCCAGAATCACTCTACCGAACGGCGAATCGATCCTACTTAAATAGTGAGACCTAATTTTGTTCTTACATAACTAATATTTTCTATGTCATTGTAATAGATATATTAAAGACTCAAGTAAAAGTGACGACAAAACTGTTATCGTGGTCGCAGCTGGCGTTAACTCGACTAACAGTAATTACTACCAGCCCTTTTTTTATTATTATTATTATTTTTGACTTGTTGCAATACGCTTCATTAACGGCAGGTAATTAGAGGCGAGACAAAACTGGTGGCAAGAAACGGAAAGAAATTGGGCCATGGTCTTTTAAAGGAATCATCCCAACATTTGCCTGGAGTGATTTGGGGAAACCGTAGAAATCCCACGTCTGTTGGTCGGACCGAGATTCGAACCCGCCTCCTCCCGGATGCGACAACAGAGCGTTACCACCCTCCATTAACTTTTTTTTTTTTTAATTTTATTTTAATGGCATTTGGATATTCTCCTTACAGCCAGCCTCATATCATATAATACTTGCATCAGTGATCAATAGCAGCATAAGACTGAAATAGGAATACACTTATTTCCACCATTGATAACACATCCAAAGCCAATGCCAAACTGTGATATGATATCATACACAATATAAAAACACAATTACATCTATAGTATATATAAGCAATTCAATACCATTAAACATAATTTGACCACCCAAAGATACGGCATTATGTTTCAACACTCGGTACCACTGCACAGACATACCGCAGCCATGCCGCAACATAGTATAATATGAAATTCAACAATGCAATCTCACACACAGCACAACAATACAATTAGAGTATAATTTGACACAGAAATGTGACACATTTCAATACAGAGCGTCACTCCACAGTCATACCGCATCTAGACTACAATACAATATACAATACACAGACGAAAAAAAAATCCCAACACCAAGAAAAAATTATTGTAGAGTAATGAAACTTGGACAATGCATTTGTCAAGTTAACATGTTTAATTGATTAAATTTTCAAGATCACAGGTTAATTTAAGCTCAAGAAAATGCATTTCAAAGTGAAATACTGTTAATTAATAGCCGGTGTAACCTCCAGAATTTTGAATGCAAGCCTGCAAACGTGAATGCATTGTGTCATACAGGTTTCGAATGTCACTTTGTGGTATGGAGTTCCATGCTTGTTGTACTTGTGCTGTCAATACTGGGACGTCAGTGCTGGCTGTGGATGATGCTGGAGTTGTCGTCCAATGATATCCCATACGTGTTCAATTGGAGACAGATCTGGTGATCTCGCAGGCCAAGGTAACATGTCGACACTCTGTAGAGCACGTTGCGAGACAACAGCGTATGAGGGCGAGCGTTATCCTGTTGAAAAACTCCCCTTGAATGCTGTTCATGAATGGTAGCACTACAGGTTGAATTACCAGACTGACGTACAAATTTGCAGTCAGTGTGTTTGTATAACCACAAGAGTGCTCCTGCTGTCATAGGAAATTGCTCCCCAGACTATGACTCCAGGTGTAGGTCCAGTGTGTCTAGGCCGCAGACAGTTTGGTTGCAGGCGTTCCCCTGGCCTCCTTCTGACCAACACTCGGCCATCACTGGCACCAAGGCAGAACCTGCTTTCATCAGAAAACACAACAGATCTCCACTCCGTCCTCCAATGAGCTCTGGCTTGACACCACTAGAGTCGCAAACGGCGATGGCTTGTAGTCAGTGGAATGCACGCTACAGGGCTGGAGTCATGGTCTGGGGAGCAATTTCCTATGACAGCAGGAGCACTCTTGTGGTTATACCAAACACACTGACTGCAAATTTGTACGTCAGTCTGGTAATTCAACCTGTAGTGCTGCCATTCATGAACAGCATTCAAGGGGGAGTTTTTCAACAGGATAACGCTCGCCCTCATACCGCTGTTGTCTCGCAACGTGCTCTACAGAGTGTCGACATGTTACCTTGGCCTGCGAGATCACCAGATCTGTCTCCAATTGAACACGTATGGGATATCATTGGACGACAACTCCAGCATCATCCACAGCCAGCACTGACCGTCCCAGTATTGACAGCACAAGTACAACAAGCATGGAACTCCATACCACAAAGTGACATTCGAAACCTGTATGACACAATGCATTCACGTTTGCAGGCTTGCATTCAAAATTCTGGAGGTTACACCGGCTATTAATTTAACAGTATTTCACATTTGAAATGCATTTTCTTGAGCTTAAATTAACCTGTGATCTTGAAAATTTAATCAATTAAACATGTTAACTTGACAAATGCATTGTCCAAATTTCATTACTCTACAATAATTTTTTCTTGGTGTTGGGATTTTTTTTTCCGTCTGTGTATAACAACGCAATCGCATTCACTCTGTACACAACGTGATTAAAATATAATATAATATAAAATATAATATATACAATGTGATTACAGAATTACAAGATCAAAACAATAACACTAAATCTTGATGTTGTTCTCTTCCAGGAACCTCGTTATTATTTTATAGATGGTAACATCTTCCAGAGCCAGGAGGTGGGTAACGTTTATTGGTAATTGTATTCCTAATCCCACAAGTTCTTGTATGAGCTGTGTGCTCTCCCGCCATTTTTCCTTGCAGGCAAATAGGAGGTGGTTGGGTTCGCATATGCTGCTTCCATCGCATGTGCAGGTTGGGTGTTCAGTGAATTAATGCGGTGTAAGTGTTTTGGGAAGAAGCCATGATTGAATTTTAGTCTGCTAATGGTGACAATTGTTTTCCTTGGTACGTAATTCGTTTGATGCCACTGCGATTTAGGGATTGTTGGATGTATGGTGCCGTAATGTTTTCCTTTTGTTTTTATTGTTTCTTCCCACGATGTTTCCCACAGTTGTTTTGCCTTGGCGCGCAGGGTGGACAGGAGATCAGTCGTCTTGATATATGGTATGTTGTACCGTCGGAGGCTGCCGACTTAGCCAACTGATCCGCTCTTTCGTTGCCGTAAATTCCCGTGTGCGCTTTTATCCAGATAAAGATGGTCCGTTTTCCTATTTCTTCTAGTTCCCTGACACTTTCCAGGATTGGTACGTTAAGGGGCATCTCCACGCATTATTATTAAGATGTGTAGAGATTCGAGGACACTTCGAGAGTCAGATAGTATGATCACTGTCTTGGAGCTGGTGCTCTTGGCATATTCTAATCCCTTGAGTATGGCAACCATTTCGGCGGTATATATCGTCGCTTCGCTGTGGAGTTTATACATCGATTCGACTCGTGCGTGCATATCCACGAAGGCACAGCCTACTGTGCTGCCGATCTTTGAACCATCGGTGTAAATGTGTACACTATTTTCGTATTGCGCAAGAGTTTCCAATAAAAGGCTTGTGTTCCGTCTGTATTTTCTGTGAATGGTATGTCCAAGTTCATCTCCATTTTGATTACAGTTGATTTGTATGAGCCTTCAAAGCAAGGCATTCTGCTTGAGGAAATGATTATAGGTTGGTATTGAACTAAGTCGATGTATGTTGTAGCGAGCAGTGGTATTTTTTTCCTACGCCAGTAACTGTCCACAGTGGTTCTGTGCGCCAGTGTCTCTAATACATCTATTAAGGGATTGTTTCGGAACTGCATAATCTTTGAGATGAATTTCCCACATAGGTAGTATCGTCGGATGTTCAGTGGAGGTTCCATGGCTTCTACCAAGAGTGCGTTTGTGGGTGTAGAGCGCATTGCGCCGAAACATATGCGCAGTGCTTTGTATTGAACCTTATCTATTTTGTTGAGCAGAGTTTCAGCTGCAGAGCTATAACAGAGGCACCCATAGTCAATTATCGGACGCACCAAAGCTCTGTAGAGGAGTAAGAGTACTTTCGGGTCAGCTCCCCACCAGCAGCCACTTGTTGCACGCAGCAGATTGATAGCCTTCTCACATTTGTCTATCATGTATGTTATATGTGGACCCCAGCTAAGTTTGGCGTCTATTTGCATGCCCAGTATTTTATTACCTTTTTGTTTGGAAATAGGTATGGCCCAAGTCGTACAGATTCCATTTGTTGTAATCGGTGTCTCGTGTATATTACTACTGCTGATTTTTCTGGTGCAATCTGCATCCCATTATCTTGCAACCATTTGTTTAATCTTTCCATCGCTGTACTAAGCAATTTTATGCATTCCGTCAGCGTTTCGCCTTCTGCGTATATGCATATGTCATCTGCATATTGTAGTATGTACACTCCCCTGGGTAGTATTTTGGCCAGGTCATACGTGTATATATTGAAGAGGATCGGTGATAGAATCGATCCTTGCGGCAGACCCTGGCTCGTGTGTCGCGGTCCTATGTAACTCCTTTGTGTTTATATCAGTATTCTGTCCTGCAGCATTGATATTAGGTTGTGTAAAGGTTGCGGAGAAGCCCATGTTCTGCATCTTCCCCGCCAGTAGCTCGAGGTTGACATTGTCATAGGCGCTATTGATGTCAGTATAGAGGGCTATGAGATATCGGTTTCTACTTAGGCTGGATTGGATGTCTGTGACAAGTCTTACTAGTAGGTCATTGCTGCCTCTACCGCGTCTGTACGCCCACTGTGGTCTGGCAGAAGGTCATTGTGTTCGGCAAACCATTCGATCCTATTCTTCACCATCCTCTCCAGTTGTTTATATGGGCATGGCAATAGTGCTATGGGCCTGTAGATGTGGCTTGACGGGTTTTTCCCGGCTTCAGGATCGGGATGATTCTCGAAGTTTTTAATCCTGCAATCTGTTGTCTTTTATTCCAGACATTGTTTAGAACTTTTAGGAGCATCTTTTTCCCTCGTGATGGTAAGTGTCCGATCATTCTGTAGTGGACGTTGTCTATTCCTGGTGCCGTGTTATTGGAATTCTTGGACGCTTTTTCAAATTCTTCCATGTTAAAAGGTCTTGACATGGGGTCGCTAGCTTCATCTTCAGGTGGGGAGTTGCAGATTGGGTTGGCGGAAGGAGGTGCTAATGTTGTTAGTATTTGCTCCAGCATTTCCGTGCTTATGTTCGACGTCGGGTGCACTGTTTCAGTTGATCGTTTATAGTTTTTGACTTTTGTCCATATGGTGGTAATTGGGGTGTTTCTATTGATTGATGCGCAGAAATTTTTCCAACCTTCTTTCTTCATCTGTTTCAATGTTCTTTTTGTACGAGCTTGTGCTTTGTTTAACTCGAAATTTTCCATGTTGCTGCATCTACGATATTTTCGGAGCGCGTCTCTCCTCTCTTGAATAGCCTTCTCGCATTCCTCGTTCCACCATGGTGGGTGGTTCCTGGTAGTGTTCATTTCTTTTTGTTTCTTTTGGGGTATGCCTTGTTTGGCCGCATGGTTTATAACCCGGATCAGGCTGTTATAGTTTCCTCTGTCACTCCACCATCGTTTAGGTTGTTTAACTGTGTCGCAGCAGTATCAGTGTATACGTTCCAATTTGCGTTCCTGATATTCCATTTGTGACCTGATGTTGCCTGAGGTTTTTTGCTGGGTTGATTTAGTCTCATGGTGATCAAAATCGGGTAGTGATCTGATCCCAGAGGCTCGTGGATCACTCTGTGATCGAGCAATGCTGCAATATTCGAGGAGGCCAATGCAATGTCCACTACTGATTTACGTTCCGTCGGGTTACAGATTCTTGTAGCTGTGCCGTCATTAAGTATAACTAGATTTTCTTCTTCTGTTATCTCTATTATTATTCGGCCAAGATGATTTGTTTTTCCGCTCCCCCAAGCACTGTTGTGCGCATTCAGATCTCCGGTGATAATATATGGGCTGGGTAGTTTTTGTAATAGCCTTAATATTTGAGGTTTTGTGAGAGCCGTGTTGGGCGGTCGATATATCGTCGCTATTGTCAGCCAGGTATTGTTAACTCTTAAGGAGATGGCGCAGGCTTCAATCGGTAGTCCTGTGGTGTCAAGTTGCACTGTGTTGTACGTCATTCCCTGTCTGACGAAGATAGCAGTTCCTCCATATCCGTCATCACGATCACAACGAATGATGCTGTAGCTTTTAATACTCATGCTGTCAGTTGGTTTCAGCCATGTTTCGGCGACTGTGGCAATATCTACGTCGTGCGCTCTTAATGCCTGTTCAAGACTTTCCTTATTAGATTTAGTGAACGGGCGTTCCATTGTAGCATTGTAATCTGTCGTCCTTGGGCCATAGATTTCCTGGGAGAGGTTTAGTTCAAACCAATTACAAGATGTCGCCAACATAGGTTCTGTAGTGAGCTTTCTCTGTTTGGCAATAGCGACCAGGAATTCCATTGCGGTATTTTTATTTGATGTGCGATTTTAATGTCACATAAGATGTTTTCCATTGTTGGAGGATTTAAGCTCCGATGGTAGTTAATAGTTCCTGTAGTTTAGTGCCAATGAGTGTCGGGTCTATTATGCCACTGGTTTTGGTTTCTTCTAGTATAGAGATAATGAAGATCAAGAGCTTTTCAACCAGTGGGGAGGATTTATTGGAGGGTGGGATAGTTTCTGTGCTCTCTTTGCCATAGGTTGACTCTAAAGGTATTGGTTGAATTGTAGTTTCATGGTGGTTGTTTATTATTGGGCTTAAAGGACCATCACTTCTCCAAAATAAATGTCTGGGAATTGTTATTCTATTTCCTGCTACATTTGATTGGGTCGAGTTTCCTTTTAGGCGGCTGCGTGGAGCTGTTTGGCGGAAATCATAGCGGCTTCCGACTTCACGTGCTTGAGAGCTGCTACCATCATAGGCTACGATGGGGCTTGGAGGCAAGGTTTGCGGAACGACTTGTTTGGCAGCTATAGGAATAGGAATTTGCTCCGGTGGTTGCTGACCCATTTGTACAAGTTGAGGGCTGGATGCTGCTATGTTCGCGTATGAACGCGGGTATGTCAATTGTGGCCAGTATTGGGGACTATTGGCTACCAAAGTTTGTTTCCTTTCAGCTCGCTGTCTATATTCCGGGCAAGAACGGTCGGTGGACAAGTGGTGTCCTTGACAGTAAATGCAACTTAGCTGGTTTTCTGAGGTGCAATCTTTGAGATTGGGGGCCTGCACATCTGCTGCAACGAGGTTGGCTTTTGCACTGTGATTGACTGTGATTATATCTAAGACAACGGTAACACTGTAATACAGGTGGCACATAGGGTTGGACTTCGCAACGCATGCCATATAAGTAAACGTATTGCGGTAATACTTGGGACTGGAAGGTTAACACACATACAGGTAGGGGGCGGTACTGAGTGCCGCTATCCGATGGGACTTTTTTTGTGAATCTTCTGACTTTCAGTACGGGGAAGGGAGAAACTATTTCACTAATTATTTCGTCTGTGGACAGTGAGGTGTCAATGTTTCGAATCACTCCCTGCTTCCTCGTCATGTAGTACGGGATGTACGCCTCTAAGTTGTTGTCTTTAAGTGATTTTAGTTCCACCAAGGAGTTTGCGGAGGCACTAGATTTAGCTTCAATTCTAATTCTGTTGCGCCCTGCTGAAGTTATGTTACTGATTTCTGATCTTAGGTGGTTGTTCTGGCAGAAAAGTATTTTTCCAACAGACATAGGATGGAGTCTGCCTATGTTGCTGTTAGTGCTTTCGACCATCACATAGTAAGGGCCATTGTCAGTAGTGAATATCTATTGTCTTGGCTACTTTGATTTGAGGGGTAGTCAGATTTGTCATAGTTACTGGATGGTCCAGGTATGGCTGCGATGTTGACATAGGGGTTAGTTTGTCACGTTCGGGGATATCTTTTCATTAACTAATGAATCATTTACATTGATAGGTTGCGGGACTTTTGCAGTAAGTTCTAGGTTATGTTGACACTGGTCTTTTTGCTTCGCGCGTTTACTCACTGGTGATGACTGGTTAATCTTCTGAGGTGAGCGTGATCTTGGGCGGGATCGCGATGCCACTTTTTGAGTCTGGCGAGGCTGCTGTTGCTCTGTTAGATCTCCGACCTGGTCGTACTGCATCTCTTCCGCTGCCATATGTGGGAGTCGTTCGGCGTATGACGGTTCTTGTACAGGCTGCATCTGGATGCCAAGATTTTTTCCGGTGTCTTGAAATGTAGGAGGTGTCTGAGGATCTTCGATGTCGAAGAGAGGATCGAAAGTTGGGTTTTGCATCGTATAGTACGTGTGTAATGCGCGCCCACTGCCTGGCTGGTCGACGGAATCGTTCCAGAGGCCTCAGCCATAGCGTTCCGAGACTAAGTCTCTGGAGCACTACGTGTTGGCTACCGTGTATTAACGTTTTTTCGCGTTAGTTGACCACTATTGTTTTAACACTTAAAATAGACAGTCGATAAATACACTAACACACACTGTACCGATTAGTGAAATCCAATCACTTGGTAAACACCACTCGACACTGCTCGCGCGTAAACACGGAAGTGAACCGAACTGTGCGATGGCTCAGAGTAGACTGACCCATTAACTTCACTTTTTCATTACTAATCGTATTTGGTCTACGATTACATCCATAAAATTATTTAAAAATCTACTTAGAGCAAAGTTAATAATCGTAAATGATAATATGTCTGTAGAAGTGAAATGTTTTGATGAGATTGTGTTTCCAAAACAATATCTGAAATCAGAAACGCAATTCAATTTTTTTTTCTGTCTCTCTTACTCATTCCCAACCCCTCTCCTTTTTTTCTATTTTTAGCAGCTCTAAATTAAAACAATTAAAGGTGTGCCGGATGATTTCTATTCTGTTATGCTCATAAAATTCATATATTACTAATATGATAGATATAAGAATTTTATCTTGCACTGCAGTGGTATGAGATGGAGTCAGCTACTTCAATTGGAATTTACGCCTCTGCACCAAACAGCATGTGACGGAGGTGAAAGGTGATTTTTTAAATGCTATACTTCTATAGCCAACTTCTTCGTACGGGTCATTATAGCTCCGTGATGACTCGCAGCGCCAGATACGGCGTTACCTTATTTAAGTTCCGGTGGTTAAAGAACTTTATAGAACTGGGACATGGTTCGGTGGTGGTGCATTATTACTAATAACCAGATGGTGCACAAAATTCCTGGGTTAAATCCCAAATCTCTCTATAGCGCGTGTGGCGTGAATGCATACCACACTTTTGACCGTGAATCGGCCGCCGGATACGGACGTTAAGCTGGCGCACTGAGCGTGGTGGGTGACTGTCAACGTTCTCGTCTCGCATTCGGGAGGACGCCGGTTCGAATCCCCGCCGGGCATCCAGATTTTGGTTTTCCATGGTTTCACCAAATCACTCCAGCGAATGCCGGGATGCTTCCTGCAGAAAGGCCATGACCGAATTCCCTCCCGTTCCTTGTACCCAGTCCCATCATGCCTCTAATGACCTTATCTGTCGACGAGGCGTAAAGCAATAAAAATAGAAAAAAACTGTCGGCCACATAGATGTGTTTCGCAAGAGCAGGTCTCAATGGGCCGCACCGTGTTTTCACCCTCTCGCTTATTTCATCTCTTATTTTACTGTCGTCAGTCTCTCGATTGGTTTGATACAAACTTCAATCCCTTCTTATTTTGCACTAACCTCTTCATCTCAAAACATCCTTTTCAAAACACGTCCTCCCTTATCTGCTTCATACATAACCAATCCCGCATGTCTTAAAAATATCACCCACGATCCTGTTTCTTCTTTGTGTAAGATTCTTCCACAAACTTCTTTCGTCAGCCATCATTTCAAAAACATGTTCATTTCGTGGTTTACTGTCCACCTAATTTTCAGCATTCTTCCAACAGCAACCACATTTCAAATGCTTCAATTTTCCTTCTTTCCGGCATTCCTGAAGTCCATGCTTCGTTACCATAAAATGCTGTGCTCCAAACACATAGTTTCAAAAAGTTCTTTCTGAGTCCTAGGTCAATATTTGAAACTACTTTTTCATAAATGTTCTCTTTACTAGTGCTATTCTGTTTTTAACAACCATTCCTGCTTCGGCCACCAGTTGTAATTTTACTTCCCAAGTAACAGAATTTATTTACTTCTAGTTTTGCATCCGATCCCATTTTTATATTTAACCTACTATTATTTCTTTTACACTTTTGTCTTGCTTTGATCTGTATTTATTACAGAATCCTCCGTCTTTATTTTGTCATTCAGTAACTCCTCGATATACTCAGTCCGTCCTGCTCTCAGGATAATGTGATCAGCAAATCCGATTATACTGGTTACTGTTTTTGTCTTCGTGAACACTTAAGCCACATTCAAATTCCTCTTTACATCTTTCATTGCGTCCTCTTTTGAAAGTTTGAATATTGCGAAGTCTTACAGGCATTCAATCAGAACATTGTAGGAGGAAAACTGAGGCATAAAATTGAAGTTCAATGCGCGCCAACGTCAGTGTCAAACAAGGAAACCAGTATTAAACGCTTTCCGTCTACTACGATATTTGAGAATTACACTCTAGCTGCGGAGAGTAATAGAGCTGATTTATAAAATGTTGTAACAATTAGCAGTGTTATTGCTCAACGTGATAATTTCATTCCAACTAACTCTTAATCTTTACTTTAAGACATACTTGAAAAAACGGGAAAACATTATAGAGAATTAGTTCATATCCATATTGAAATTTCTTATTTTACCACATTTTATTGAGACTGCAAATTTCTGTAGTTTAGAAATTGATTTGAGGTCTTTGCTCAAGTAGAATGTGAAGTAGGAACCAATTTTTTTTTAACATTTATCTGAAAAGATTTAATTGTTACCTGTTTGGTTAATAGCAAACCGATAAAAAAATGCTCGTCATATTCGGTTTAATACAACTTCATTTAATATAACAATATCTCCAAGACAAAAACTATTGACTCAGTTTTAAGTGATTCTCTGTATATGATTTCATTTGATAAAAACAAGAATTATATTGAGACTGTAACAGCCCACCTGTCTAACACTACATTGGAAGAAGAAGAACAAGAACAAGAATGATCTCAAAATCAGGGAAGCTTCAAGGTGTGAAACTTTTTAGTAACACACACCAACTCATATGTGACGTCGACGTCGAGGTCATTAGAGGCGGGAAAGTACTTATTGCAAGGAAGAAATTCGCTCATTTCCTTTTCATTAAACCATACCGACATTCACCTGGAGTGTTTTGGTGAAACCATGGATAACCGAAATCTCGATGACCGAACAGGGATTGAATCTGCGTCCTCCCGAATGTAAGGCCAGAACGTTACTACTCATCTCTCCGACATTGCAAAATACCATCAAATAATTGTCGAGGATAATTTCTGGTGGTATAAAATATGCTTGGCTAAAGAAGGTTTTAAAATAGACTACAAGCCACGTTTTAAAATTTTTAACGGAACACTGCAACTGTAAGTAGGAATGTAAACAGTTTTACTGCTTAAGTCTCTGAGATTAACCGTCGTAGTTGCACCGCGAAAAATCCACATAACAGAAATGAGATTACAGCTACTGAGAAATCATTCAGAATTATTGAGTATATAATATCACTATGCAAACATCGGAAAATGATTATTAATCATATTACGTAGTCATCATCATGTTGCTGCAGTAACTACAAAATTCAATCGTTTGTCCTCGGTTATTAAATTTTTCGCTACTCTGTAGCTTCTAGTTTTATTCCAAACTAGCGCAGAGACATAATGATGTTACTTTCAGCAATAGTATCGTAACAAATACACAGTTACAAGAGATTAAACACTGTGAGCTGTTAAAGCAGCTTTTTTTTTTTTTTTTTTAATGGCTTTTGGCAGCTGAGGCCATACAGCCAGCTCAATGTGTTATATTAATGCTTCCAGTGAATCAGTTAAATCCAGTGTTTATATAGTCTTCAAAGTGCGGACGCCACAGGACGGACAGGACACACACAGAGACACATAACACTTAACATCCATGCCCGCGGCCGGATTCGAACCGGCGACCTTCGGCATGTGGAGCTAGCACGCTAGCCCCTACGCTACCGTTAAAGCAGCTAGAATGTCGTCGCAGAAGACGAATTTCGGACGAGGAAACACTGAGCGGTTTAATGCTCTATGTAAACAACAAAATATCTGCTTTCGATCACAATTTCAATTTCACGCACCACTTGTGGAGAGTAAGAAGGATACATTATAATATTGTTTTACAGTTTATTCCTTCATCTGACACGTAATCTTTACTGGATTGCACAATATTTCTTTTTCTATCCAAAACTTCAAATAAAGCAAGAATCATTCTTTTAGCAAGTTCTTTTAGCATTGTTTATTTATTTATTTACCTTTGGACGAAATCTTATTGTAATTTGGTAACAGACAAAAATTTGCTCCGGATGAATTGAACGTAAGATTCGTATACAAGCGCTCTTCTTTTTTCCAAATTTTTGTTGGTTAATATGACTACGGTGTATTAAATTTCGATCTTCTGAGATAGTGAAAACCAAATCTTTTGTGGTTAGATTAGGTAAATGAATACCAATCAATAATTTAGTTCCAGTGTGAAGCGTACTTTTTTCAGTGTTTCAAATAAATATAAAACAGATGATCACTGACATTACAAACATTTACAAGCTGATTTTTATGAAGAGTTTAAAAGTTTTACAAATTCCAGAGTTATGAAATTAATTCGGCTTTTAATTCAAGCTTAACGATACATCACCATACACAGGACTCAGTATATCAAAATCTATAGATACAAAGATGTATTAATTGTATTACATTCAACTACTGCTAAGCAGACGTGTTTGAAATTGTATCAAAACATTTCCTAGCATTCCTCAATTAAAAGACTGAGTTATGCCTTCCATGGAATCATTCTGTATTTTTATGGTTCTATTATCATAAAAAAATTCAGAGATCCACTTGCAAACCAAATACAGGAATGAAAATCCAAATGTAGTAGGTGATTCATAACTTTTTGCATCGAAATTAGATAGTAACAATTTTGAATTCACGGTACAGCTATCGAGACTTCGGTTTTCGTAGAGTTCCCAGAATGACTTTAGTGAACGTGGAATCGATCCTACTTAAATAGTGAGACCTAAATTTGTTCTTACACAGTTAATATTCCCCGTGTCATTACAAAAGATATATTAAAGACTCAACTGAAAAGATAACGACAAAAAGGAATTTGGATTATTTGATCTATCCAGGAAACAAATCTTTTATTTTTACATCCCAATCAGTGAATCATGTGCTATTAGTCTCCTGACATACAGGAAACACGAGGGGAACGTAACACTTCATCAAACCACTCGTGCCCGGAGCCAGACTCGAACCGCGTACCTTTCTTCCGCGAGACTGGGCGCTTCCTAGCCACTAATCTTCCTGCTCGGCATCGGCCAATCTGAGTGACCCACAGCGTTAGAGATTTACCAGCTCATAACTACTCGTTCGGCAACATTTTTCCGCGTTGCAGAACTGTCCTGTTACTTCCTTGAAGCATTAAATTCAATAAACAACACGTTAAAAAAAATATGTTTGCTGTACATCATTAAACTACGCGTTAGAAATATATTTCACCCATTCACTATTGATGTTTAGTTGTTTTAATTTTTTTATCTTTTGCTCCGGATTATAGTTTTATTTTTTTACTTCAGTGAGAATTTTTTACCGTCTACCTGCGGGAGGAGTAGGAGTAATATTAGCATTAGATCGGACTAAGAGGTTGGCCTACAAGAATAAGTTGATGCCACAAATAGAGTATAATACATGATATACATCATTAACTCCACTCGTGACCATCAATAGTCGCACAATATTGTTAATTACGGAAGCTTTCTATCCATCATTTTTTGATATACCTTCCATCTTTACATCGGCAGTCGAATACAGAAGTGCAATGTGTAAAATTTTGCCATATTCACTAATGAAGTTGATTTTCAATCAAATACTGAAAAAGCTGGAATCTAACTTTATTTATAACTTTTTTTAAAAAAAGGTAGGAATGTTCAATGTTTTAAGGATCTTTTCTTGGTTGTAGTGAGAGAAAATGAGTTTTCTTTCGCTAAAATACATCCACAAACTTTTTTTTTTCTTTTACGAACGCATATCTCACTGATTCCATCTCATGCTACCGGCAATATTTATTTAATAATTCTTTAAGTTCATGGTTTTTTTTTACGTTCTGTAGGTTCAAAAACAGACTTATGAGTAGAACCGGATAACAGAACGTTAGGGCAAGTAGATTCGTTAAATTAATACTAAAGTAATTAATTTTGTAAATGTATTATGTGCCATGTAGCAGACAGCTGCATCCAATGGCTCCGTAACGTTTCCACAAATTTAAATCCAGTGCAAACATCATTTTTTGTATTAAATTTCTTGTTATTTTATGTTTTTGAAGACGAATGTAATACATAAATTGTTTCGTGTCCTACCTTTTGTTCAAAACTAACATTTTGTTTGAAAGCGGTGACTTTTTTACTAGTTATTGACACTAAATAACTCTCAAATGAATTAAAAAAGTACAAATCAACTAATTTAATGTCTGTGTAATACATTTGTTGCCTTACTGTAATCACTAATCAAGTTTATGAAACGAATAAACTGAAATGTATTCCGTTTTTTGTGGGTCAAGTACGTGACAATTTTTCACAGTAACATGAGTGTACCACCTATCTGGTATAGGACTGTCTTTTCAGTTGTGTATAATGGGTTGAATAATTCCCAGGAGGAAATATAGCGATGTGTGATTCAGGTCGTTCGGATTAATATGAGCATGGTAGTACAAACAGAATAGAAGGCTCATAACAGAGTTCGTGCACTTCGTTCGACTACTCGTGTCTTCCTGTACGAATGAACGAAGATTTCGTCTTACACCAACTCAATACTTAACCAGGATCGACACTGTTTCAAGATAGACTCAATAATATTCCAATATTACATGTATATTGTAATCTGACAGACGAACAAAATTTGGAATAATTGTTGAATCGGTTTATTTCCAAACAAGCAAAGCGCAGTACAGTTTTTTAATTGCGTAATTAATACTGATTAGTAAATTAAAAATATAATTTTTGTATAAACTACATTTATGTTGAATAAATTATGTCTTTAAAATCATTTTTTTTAGTTTTTATCCGAATGAATTTCTTTTATGAATTTGTTCGTATCATCATCAAGAGTTTTCTACTATTCAGCAGATCCATGCACAGTGACAGCCTTCCAAGCCTCCCTCTGTTCCACCATTCTCTTAGTCTCTATATATTTCCCATTTAGCATGATGTCACCAATCATTTTCTTCCTTCGCCGACCTCTTTTTTTTTTTTTTTTTTTTTTTTTTGTAACTGCTTTACGTCTCTTTTTAACATCGAGGTCTTTAGAGACGGGAAAGGATGGGGGGCAAGGATGGGGGTAAGGAATGGGAAGGAATTCGGCCATGGCCTTTTGAAGGAAGCATCCCGGCATTTGCCTGGAGTGATTTGGGGAAACCATGGAAAACCCAAATCTGGATGCCCGGACGGGGATTCGAACCGCCGTCCTCCCGAATGCGAGGCGAGAACGCTAACCGTTACACCGCCCCGCTCGGTCCTCTTCTTTTCCCTCCGTTTACAATCCCCTCCTGTTCTGCTTTGTTTGTATAATTATCACTATTATTATTTTAGGTAAGGTAACCAATAACATTTTCAAGGGAATCTCCTCCCCCTCCCCTCCGAACACGAAACGCCGCCCCTGATCTTCATTCCATGTTATCCTGTGTAGCTCTTAGCAGTCCTCTCCTGTTGTAATCGAATTGTATAACATTATGTCATCAGTAAACAACCTAACTTCAAGCCACCAACACAGTCATTCATTAGAATAATTAATGGCGATTTTCATTCTCCTGTGGCACTACCATTTTCAATTCTATGCTGTATTTCTTAAAATTCCAATAGTGGCCATTCTTCAGCCACCTCTGAATATGAATTTAATTTCTCTCCTAGTATCTTATCTTGGTAACTCATTTTTCATTACGATAAGCATCTAGGACTGTTATTTCCTCTTTCACTTCTCCTCAGAAATCTGACGAGTATGATTTGTGAATACCAGCGACTGGGCAGGACACATTGGACAGGTGGTAGGAAAAGGTTTCAAAATCCTGCACTTGTTGGAGAGAGTGATGAGGGGATGCACGAGAGAAGTAAAGGAATTGGGTTACAAAACTTTGGTCAGACCATTGCTCGAATATGGTATTGTAGTATGGGACCCACATTTTGAGTATCAAATACAGGAGTTGGAGAAGGTGCAAAGAAGGGCTGCTAGATTTGTTTCTGGAAATTGTCGCAGAATGCAATCAGTGACAGATATGATAAAGGAGCTGGAATGGGATCCATTGCAAGACAGGAGGAGGATGATGAGGGTAATGGGAGTGTACAGGGCGTATACTGGCGATGAGGAATGGAAAGATATTGCAGTAGGTATGAAAAGTAGTTCATGGAAGGGAAAAGATGACCATGACCACAAGCTGGCACTCGATTTCAGGCACAAGGGTGTGGGAAGATTTTCTTTTTTAGGTAAGGGTGTCAGGGATTGGAATGAGTTACCAAGGGGAATGATGAATAACCTACCGAAAACGTTAAAAGAATTTAAAGTTAAAATTTGTAGAGGGCAAATGTAGGTGAATGAAGGATAGCGGGAAGTTGGGTGTGTAGGGAAATTGCCACCGGAGCGTGTGCTCCATTGCAATTAAATTAAGTATAGTAGTGTTTGCTAACAAGTATAAATAGTCCCCACTATGTCCTCCTCTTATATCTGCAGTACACTCTCGAACCCAGAGAAAAACCTTCCTTCCTTTAACCAAGGTTCTATCCCTATAAATAATTTTAGTTTATGCATCTCTTTTAAGTTACCAAACTCTAGTACTTTGTTCATTATACTTCTGCAATTAACTAGCAGCAATTTATAATTGGATCAAAATATTTATTGTAATAAATAAATCAGCACAATCTAAGTCATACAATGCCTGCAAACCTGATTCTACTAGAATGTGACGAAAACTGAAATGAAACTTCTAGAATATTTAGTCGGAATCATTGATACATTATTAAAAGAATGATGAACTTGATGAGAAAACACAATTTTCTCTTCTGTTCATCAGGACTCATTGTCTTATAGTTGTGTTTCACTGACCTTCCGCCATGAATAAAACATTTTAATGGAGGAAAACATGCTGTTATGGAGGCAGGCGTTCGAGGAAAATTATAACCGCAATTAAAATGCTAATTTAATCGCATATTAAGGATTTTGTTTATAGATTACTAACGCACCCTACGCGTGAGAGGCAATTTGATTAATGAGTTCATTTACCGGGGAATGTCCTCTAAAATTACGCTAGTCTCCATACGTGAGACACGTCAGCTTGTAACATGCATCCTTATAAACAAAATCAACAACAAACTTGGAGTGTCTGTATCCGTAATAATGTAAGATGTGGGGAAAAAACATTGACACTTTTCAACAGTCTCTGCAGCTTCGTGCAGGAACCAGCATGTTTGGCAGAAGATTAGCATTTTCCGCCAGTGTGGGTATGTTGCACTTCAACATGTGTCTACTTCCTGAGCAGCAGAGACAATGTAAGAGTAGAAACAAGACAAAGCGAAATGACCGTTTGATAGGCTACAATCAAAACAATGTATCAATATACGACAATATATATACTTGGCGTTGGCGCAGAGCATTGAGGAAGGAAAAATGAAAGCAATGGTATTTGCGGACGACCTATTAGTCTGGGAAGAGGATGAAAGAGAGGTGTAGGATCAGCTGGATGTGTGGGAGAGAGTAGATGCAGACTATGGTATGAAGTTCTCTGCGAGAAAAAGTGAAGTGGTGATAACAACAAGAAAGAAGAACAGGACGGACATAGGCATATCACCTAGAGGAGAGCAACTAAATAGAGTGGAATGTTTCAAATATTTGGGAAGCTGTATTGAAGAAAATGGAGGAAACAGGATGGAAATAAATAAAAGGGAAGATGTGCAGATGAATTTTTTAAAAGTAATAGAAGTCTGGTATGGAGTAGGGATATCCCACAAAAGAGTAAAGAGGCAATCTGTAAAACATATTTTGTGCAAATTTTAACATATGGGGCAGAAACATGGGTGATGAAGGAGAGAGACAAAGGGAGAGTACAATCTGTGGAAATGAAATTTCAGAGGACTAGAGTAGGAGTAACAAGACGAGACAGAATAAGGAATGAGAGAATCAGGGAGATGATAAAGGAAGAACCGCTAAAACAGAGAATTGAAAAATCTAGGTTACAGTGGTACGGGCGTGTAAAGAGAATGGGAGAGGAGAAGCTACCAAGGAAGATGCTGAGGAAGACCGAGGGACAGATGGATTAAAGGCGTTAAGAAATGTGTGGAGGAAAGAGGAGGAAATTGGGCGACAGTGGAAGAAGTTATACTGGAAGCGCTGGCGAGGATTTTGTTCCCAGCAGACCCGGCCAGTGGCTGGAAGCTTTCCTAGATGATGATGATATACTTGGCGTTCTATCACCGACGCTAGCGCTCCAAGTGTTAATGCTCTGGACTACTACTTGTCTTAAACTTACTGGTCCAACTCTCCCATTTGAAATGTGCACCCCCTAACTGAGCAGTGACTGCACACCAACAACCAGAGTTATAATAACTATATTTAATCAATGAATCCGTGAGAAAGATTTTGTACATTTTCTTCATATCCGTGATACTGAACTATCAAGGTAGCCGTGAAAGATTCGACCCCTTTTTTTATGATGGCTTTACGTCTTGTTGAAGTCTGCGATATTAGAGGCGGAAAAGGTTGAGGGAGAATGACATTATATATAAATACGTAGCGTGGATGCCGCTACAAATCCATCAATCTGCCGTCCTTACTGTGGTCCAGGCTTCATTGCACCATAAATCGAAAAAGATAATAATAAATACTTTTCCATCCCCGCTATCTGATGAGCCCGCTACAAGAGCATTTTTTATTTTTCCATAAAAAATGGGTATAAAAACAAATATTTATTTAAATGCTCCCTTTTTTATTTACTACGCTATTAGTCTTTCGTATTTGGAAATGTTTGGTTGTTTACGTCTCTGGTTGTTTACATCGTACATCGTTGCTGTACAGTCAGCTTACATGGTCGCTCTGAAACTAGACACATGCCTATGCACAACAAAGCCGCCAGTGTGGCTGTGTGCATTACTGGATTGTGGAGGTGCAGTCGGGGACACAATTCGCGAGACCCCTCGCCTTTCGATTATGCTTCGTTCTAGACACGAATACCACATGGGACAGCATAACTGGTAAGTAGTACACTAAATTCATGATAAAATAGACCTCTCATACCCAACACTTTAACCGACAATTAAGCCGAAGGCCGCCGGTTCGAATCCGGCCGCGGGCATGGATGTTAAGTGTTGTGTGTCTGTGTGAATGTCCTGTCCGTCCTGTGGCGTCCATACATTGGAAAAAATACACATTGAGCTGGCTGTATGGCCTCCGTTGCCGAATGCCATTAAAAAAAAAAAAACCGACAATTAAAAACGTTAGCCCGCGCAGACGCTCAGAGGCAAAGTTCGGAGTTCTACAGTAAAAATAATCACGAATATCACCATTTTAGTCATAACAATTATTGAAATAACCAAATCGATTGATTATAGACAGATGATAACACTTTTTACGTACTTTTGATAACCGTTGCGTATTTTTTTTTCCTCGAATAAACAGTTAACAATTCGCTATCAAACGCAATAATATGACGAATACCGAAAAGCATCACTAAATTACGCACGGAAAACCAATAAGAGTGTTTGAATTGACTTAGTTACACTTTCTAGCGCTGCAGCGTTATAGAACTGTGTGTGACAAATACACACAAAGGTTAAGGGTAAGTAGAAAGAGCATTTACGAAAGAACTCTAATCGTAAACTATGTCACAAAATATAAATAAATAATTTTCAGAAAATTAAATGGTGCGGAATATTAACACCTTAATTTTGTTATCATCATACCATATTTAGAAGGTAAGCTACACTTGATCGCAGTAGAAACATTTTTAGTAGTAATAACAATAATTAAGAACAGTAAATAAATCCGTCTGCAATGTGAATTAGCGGTTCCCCCATTATAAACCTGGAAGATGGAAGTAGGAAAACTTTCATCTCTCTCTTTGTTTCTAACTAACACTAATACTTCTACAAAATTTTCTGTCAAGCCCGATTAGTTATAGGTAACACTGTTGCCTGGCATTCGGGAGGACGCGAATTCAAACGCCGTCGGGGATCCAATTTCAGTATTCCATGATTTTCGTAAATCTCTACAGCTGAACTCTAGGAAATTTCTTTTAAACAGCGGTGGTTGAAATTCTTACCCGATCCTAGTTTGCAATACTATCAGGATTCATATCGCATTGGCGTCGAAGATATGAAAAAGAAGAAGAAGAAAAAAAAGAACGTCGTAGGTATGTGGTATCCGGCTTTCGGGAGGTCGTTGGTTCGAATCCCCATCTATTCATCCAGGTAAGCGATTCAGATGGTTTCCGCAAATCACTCCAGGCGAATGCCGGGATTGTTCCTTCAAAAGGCCATGGCCAAATTGCTCCCCATTACTTGTCCCCAGTCCTTTCCTACCTCTATTGACCTCGATTAGATGTAAAGCTAGAAGCAAAAAATAATTTTCCTTGTTAGATTTAACTTATTCAACGGCCGAACATGGTAGCGAAGGGAGTTGAGTGATATTTCCACATGTGGAGAGTCTTTAGTTCGGTGTTGTTTTAGGGCTGGTCGACGTCGAAATCATTATAGAGGAAAAAGGACTGGGGGCATGTTTCGGGAAGGATTTTAGCCATGGCCATATCAGAGAATCATCCCAGCACTCATGGAGTGATTTCGATTAATCATGCAATATCGAAATACGGATGGATGCACGAAGATTTCAACCCCTGTCCTACCGAATAGGATGGATTGAGCGTTACCGGGACTCTCGGTCACTGGTGCGAATCCGTCCAAGGGCATGGGTGTTAAAGTAGGTGTTGTTGTGTGTCTTGTGTCGTCTTTCAACTGTATGAGCAAAAAGCATTTGGAAATACATCAGTACACAGGACAAACACACAAAACGCCTTAGCTGGATGAATGGCTATCGGGAGGAATGTCATTAAAAATTTTAAAACAATTTTATTGAACCAAAACGCAATTGGCCGCCTTCAAAAATATCTCACAGGTCCACCTCATCTCACAAAAAATGTTCTTTGTTTGGTGTCAATTAGTAACATGGCTAAGTTCTAAAAACGTATTAGGATAAAAATTTTGGAAATTAGGCGTACTGTAGTGAAGCTCTTTAGTGCACACGGGAGGGGTATTTAATTTCAGTTGAGTGTATAGGATTTAATCTCCTTAAGATCATGCGTGGTTATTTCGTAAGAAGAAAGGAAGTAACCGATCTAACAAACGTTTCGAGGAAGTGTTTATTTACCAGTGCCTCTGAGGAAGTGAAGAACACTTGTTCAGTAGAATTAGCTTTAATAACATTTGTGAATATGACTATCCGTACTCGAAATATGCCCATTTTCGAATTACAAACATCTACAAATACAGTGATTGTCATTTGTCGGAAGTATCAGGATTTAGACTTCAGCATACCCTTATTGCATCTTGTGCATGTTCTACTTGCACTATTTGATTACAAAACGAATAAATCAATATTTCGTAATAATGGACCTATTAAAAAAAAAAAAAAAAAAAAAAAAAAAAACTGGAAGGGCACGTTATTAAAAATGGACCTGCCTCAATCTGCTGATCTAAATATGTTATGACCTTCGGTGCCTTTGACCATTTCAGCCTTTGTTGAGGTCTATTGTGAAATCAACACAAGTCGAACACTACAGTCATTCAAAAGCAACCATACGCGCAGAAGCTCTCGAATCGGTGACCTTTATTATTCGTGTGGCGGAAGGTACATTGCAACTCGAAAATCTGTCAATTGACAGACGGAAATAAAAAAATAAAACAAAAAAACTGTCCGCGTCTCCAGATCAAAATTTGCCATACCTTTCTATCTTGATGGTAGAGGCGTATAACTGCAACGTTTACGCACGAAAACAGACAGTTAATTCCGATAAATAACCACCAATTTCACCGACCCCATCCGAAGAATGAATTTCTTATTCATTGTTCCCAGTAACGAGTCTCCTATTTCAGTTTATACCCATTGCATATTTCCTCAACCATTTCATTACCAGCCGGATCTCCTACAATTTAACGTAACCCCTTCCCTGAAGGTACAAACCCGTCAGTCGTAAACAGTGAACCATAACAGAATGCACTGAAACATAACCATAAAAATGACGACAAGCAGTGATCTGAAGATACTTTGTAACATGCTGTCTGTTTTATTTCTACTTTTCTTGATAGTGCTTCTCTTAGACATTTTAAACTGAGTTAAAAGGCAAACCATAGTCACGGAGTGAATAACGCCATGTAATGGTTACATTTTATGACAATGTTTCCCGTCGGTAAAAGCTATTTAGGGCTGTATTTTAGTATACCTCAACGTGACATTTACGATCAAATTTTGCGGCATAACCTTAATCTCCTCATTTCGTGGTATTATTTATGCCTCATTTAAGGCAATGCGCTTGAGGTCGTATATGCCAGTTAATTCGGCTATGAGTTAGTACCGGCTAACAAGTTTATTTTTATTACGCCTGCGGCAGAAGCGACCTACGGCAGAAAAACTCGCAAGACTTCTTTCGTGGTCTTTAAAGGTGAGCTGATATAGTCTGCAACAACATGGTGAGGCAGACATTACTGACGTGCATGAATACTCCAGCGAAAAATGAATTGCTTTTGTAGTTGAAAGCATTATTTTAGTACGGAGTTACATTGATTCAAAAACTTAGGTTGGGTGGATCATGCAGCAAGAGGGATGTGATACCAGTGTATAGGAAGTACAACGGCCAGAACTTTATGCAGTTTAAAGTCGAATCCGAACTATCGAGCGATCACAGTTTTATTCAGACACACAAGCCAAATTTTACTAAAGATGTAGGTCAAGCAAGATGACTGCAAAACCTCTAGCCAGTATCTGAGACAACTTTTGATAGAAGGAGCGTTTCCATCGAAATGTTGAATCGCTTAAGAAATTCACTTTGGTTTCGTATTAAAGTCCGATTCTAACATAATTGCCTCAAGATTTGCAAATGCTGAATGCGTCTGTAGAAGGTTGTTCGCGATACAGAAACTCCACGCTGTTGTCATCTTGACCTATCTTCTTCAATTTCCCGGGAAAAAAAACATAAATAACGAAGATGTAATGAATTTATGTACAATCCGTCAGTTTCTGAATAACGTAAAAGCAACGTAACAATTCGTTGCGTCAAAGAAAGTAAAATGTGTGTTACGTCCCTACTTGGAGGGAGATTCTTGACTTCAATGTGTTAATCATTTCATTTCGACAGCAAAGATTTATAATGTTTAATTAAGGCCTTTCTCAAAGTCCGACTAATGAAAAAACTATTTCTGTAGATCAGAAACAAAATTTTGTTGTGAATTCAATTTCAAAGCAGATAACAGTGTTCTTTTACCCAGCACCAAATTTTTACTATAACTTGCTGTCTAACAGAGGTTTTTTAGCAGAGCTGAAGCATAAGAATATGCAGGCCCGCCGCTAGCTGTTTGAGCGCCCGTGTGCAATAACGATTATGCCGCCCCTTGTCTAACTACAGCCAGTGGTGGATCTAGGAATTTTCCGATTTGCCGCCCCCCTTAACGTGCCGCCCGCCTGCGGTGCACGCCTTGCACGCCCGCTTACAGTGGCCCTGAGAATATGAGACTAAGGCCGGCCACACACAGAACCGGGTGAGGCAGGGCGGGCCAGGGCATTTTGCCCCGGGGCGTCTTGTGCGACGGGAAACGCACGGGTGCCTATGGAGCATCACACACAGGACCGGGCGGGGCAGGGCACGTCGAAAAGACGCCCCGGGGCAAAATGCGAAGCTGAAACAAATTATGCCCCGGGGCAAGTCGCTGTCGGGCAGAACGTTCTACGCATGCGCTGTCACGGAACCCACGGAACCCACGTTCCCTCCCCGGGCTCCACTATCTCGCGGTCTGGTTGTGTTGTGTTTTGAATATTCGACTGATTTGTATGTGTGCCATGTATGACTGTAAGATTTAAAATTAATATGGCTATACAGGGTTATTATATGGTTGAATAACTAATGGTCAGGAAAAAGAGGACCTTAAGGTTATCAAAAGCCGGTCCTCTGGGGGTATGGCTGTTCTCCAGTTGGTATTTTGCTTTTCTATTCTGCTCCGAATGCTCACAAGTACAAGTCGAATGTCGAAATTGACATGCGACAATAATTAAAAAACTTGTCTGGGTTCGGCTCGAAGCTCAGAAACAAACTTCCTATATTCCTTTTCAGGTTTATATGGTGTATAACTACATCTCTCTGTTGTTAACATTGTGGTCCAAGAGCTGCAGATAGTTCCAAATTAACAAAACGGTCTCCTCATCTTCATCCATTTCAAAATGATACACTACACACCAGTATGCTCCTACTGAGTTCACTGACAGGTGACTGGGGCAATGAAGAAAATTTGCTTAAGTGTTTGACTTGTCGTGCCCCGCCTCGTTCTGTGTGTGACAGCAGCACGACAGGGCAAGTCAGGCTACTCGTCGCGCCCCGCCCCGCCCTGCCCCGCCCGGTTCTGTGTGTGGCTGGCTTAATTGTTAACGATCCAACATGCTTCTATAAAGTCCACCTCCTATCACGTGTTCCCCCAAATTTTCTCGCCAACCATCAATAGTAGTAAAATGCAACTTTGGTCACTGTGTCGTCGTGTCCGTAACCTGACGTCACGCTCCCGGCCTTCGTTGCCGAGCTAACGACGGCCAGAGATGTTTCTGCAAAACCGAGCTTATGAGCGTTATTTAATGACAGTTCTATTTAGATAATCAACTGTGAAGAAATGAATTAACAGAACACTGCAGGAAAGTTGTGTATTTGGTCTGAATACAGATAACAATTATTAGTTGCTTTTTGTTTGTTTATATTGAGTCGATGTGGATGTTTTATTATACTCTCTTGTCCAGTGATATCGCTGTTACAGTTAACTAAAGAGGAGTCCATTAATTACGTGAGGTGAAACTGGGGGGGGGGGGTCTACGGAAATCGCACGTGAGTTTTTGAAATTCTTGAAGGGCAGTAGAGCCTTTGCGGAGGGTATAATCGCCCTCGGAAGCAGGAGAGCTTAAAAAAATAAAAACAAAAAAGGTCTCAAAATACTACGAGGTTGATCAGTAGGCTGGGGAGGGGGGAAATCCCGTCATGGGGGGCTGGGGGGAAGTCCGACCAGATCTCACCAAATCTCTGCAGTGGTTCAGAATTCCGGAAAAACATCTAACGTAATTAATGGACGCCCCCTAAGAAAAATGTACCACATTACATCATTTTTAATGTTATGAACGTTATTTACTAACAATTGTATTTTGTTAAGCGACTGGGAGGAAATTAACTGCGAAAGAACTGCGTTAAACCAATCATTTCTGTCGTTTATAGGAGCTATTTATATCCGAGGTAGTTGTTATCTCTGTTTCCTTATAGTAAGTTCGAAGAAATGAATTGCCACAACTGTCATCTTTGACGGACTTGGAAGCTAGTAAGATATGAAGACACATGTTTCGTTGTTTAAGTATAGCGTGGAAACGTGTTTAAACGCCTTGCTTGTTAGTAATTCATCATGGAGCCCCATTTCGAACCTGGTGCGTGGTCAGTAACGTCCGCGTCTGGCATGCGGGAGGACGTGGGTTCGAATCACCGTCCGACCATCCTAATATCAGTTTAACATGGTTTCCCGAAAGCACTCCGCGCGAGTGCCGAGATTGTTCCTTAAATAGGCCATGGCTGAATTCCTTCCCGTTCTTTGTCGCCTGTCTTCACCAGGCTCTAATGACCTCAACATTGACGAGCCGTAAAGCCGCCTTTCCTCCCCATCCCAAAAAAAACTTCCCCAGTGGTGAGGGGTTAGCGGAGTACCTCGGCATTCAGGAGGCCGCCAGTTCGATATTGATTTCGGTGTTAAACGGTTTTCCGAAATCACTATGGTGATTACCCGGGCGGTCTCTTCAAAAGCAATGGCTGAATTCCTTTCATTTTCCTGCCTACAATCCTCTCTTGATGTCTTCAATTTCGATGATCTATAAAGCCTTTGGTTAAAAAATATAATTGTAAAATTCTTTTCTACAGTAAATAACAGAAGACAAGAACCTTCTTTGTTCCAAATATCTTAGTAACTCAAAACTTGAAAAATTTTGTTACATCATTGATTGTAATAGAGGTTGTTTCTGGGTGGAACACACGAGTTTTTGTTTTATGCATTTGACTTTAAAAGAGTTTCGGGTGCAGAAGAAAATTATGGTTAAACTGAAGGTTAGGAGTCTAATTTAGGATACTTGTAGAAAAATGTACTTGATTTCAGAATGTTATAAAAAATTGCTCAGATGTTTGAGCACGCAGATTTTATACGCCTTTATTTTTTACAAGGCATGCATCTCATTTAGTAAGATCATGTTTTATCCCTTTTTAAGATTTCTTTTTACGTCCCTGTATGTCGTTTTTGTATGGAAGCGAACTGGGATAGGCAAGGGAGAGAGAGGCAGCGATAATTAAGTTAAGCAAATTGAAAAATTTCTTGTGTCTACATTGCTAAATGCGGGAGATAATTTAGAGGCATAATAATAATGGTCTGCCTTGGAACTGTTCCAAGCGACACCACACGATAGCGATCGTGAAGCAGCCCCTTCAATTAAAGTAATGGAAATGTTTCACAAATTACCCATCACGCAACTACCACTGTCCCCCATTAACAACACTGAGTGAATAAAAAGAATGCCAATTAATTTCAACCGCTGTGCGTGACACGAGATTCTCGAGCTCCAAGGCCGCTATCTGCGTTTTCCTCGGCAGATACTTGCTGTTATTTATTTTGCGACGTGATCCTTGCAGGTGCGTTACATATCGTAGTAATACATGGCATATATAGTATTTTGCAGACTCCACATGTCATCTTACCGAAACCAGAATTGTTGACACATAACAACGAAGCATTGTTATCCTTCTACCAGATAAAATTAAAAAACTACTCCAAATAAGCAAGTTTTTTTATTTTTTTACAAATGATCTGTTCCATGGAAATGTCCTATCTGAAACGTACGTATCTTTATAGCATATCACTACGTAGATACAGATCATTTGAAAGTTTCAGCGAGCTTGGTGAGTGGTAGCAAAAATCATTCAAGACGAATGCTGGCATGGTTTCTCCGAACAGCCATGACCGAATTCTTTTCCGTTCCTTGATCTTGGTTCTTTCCCACCTCTAATGACTTCCATGTCGACGTCGAAAAGGCGCAAGTCCTTAAGTCAAATAATAATAATAATAATAAATCCTCTATGCAAGTGAAACGTTAACATTTAACAGAAAACATGACCTTGAAGAAATAAAAGAAGTAGAGAGAAAAGTCATTAGAAAAATTCTACAACCAAGATGGATACAGACTGCAATCAATCAAGACAACAGAAAAGTTTTCTAACATTGAAACTAACATCAAGAAAAGGCGAATGAAATTATTGGTCACCTTAAGAGGTTACCAGGTTGGCAAAAAAGGCAATAGCTTATGTAACTTTACTTAAAAATCCATCACCTTGGCTAAATGAAATTGGAAAGGATCTTAAAAGTGCAAATATAAGAGCAACAGACATCTTAGAAAGAGAAACCTTCAGACACAAAGTAGACAAATGGGAAGTTATAACTGAGCAACCAAAACAAAAACAATACAGACCAAAGTGGTCGGAAGAACGCAAACTAGCTTTTTCGGAAAGAAAGAAAGCCTATTGGAACAAGAAGAAGAACTCAAAGAAAAATTGATTGGGTCATTTGCTTAACGTCTTCCATTTATTTGAAGAATTCGCAAATAATAATAAATAATATCTTCCATTTTCATTTCAATAATGACTGATGTTTCATCTGTAACAATTATTACCGGTACGGAAGATGTGAACAAAGTAGTATACCAACACAATATTGAAGCAAAGAAACTTTCTTACGTCATATAAATGTTGATGTCGCAAGGGGAAACGTTAAAGCAATCTGTTTTTGGGACCGCCGTTGCTGTTTAGAACATTTTGAATTTCTCTGTACCTATAGTAGGACTTTTTATTTGGTTTTGGCTTTACTGGAAAATCAGCCTTATAACGGTAATTGTACAGAAATGGATGAATGTTTAGGGGTTTGAGAAGTCAAGATGGGTAGGTGTTTGGCGTAATAAGAACATTTATGGTTGGCTAATCCGTCGCTGACGGTATTGGCTTACCTGTTTCAACTGCTGGTGGTGGAATCAATTTTCACCATGCGCACTTGACCAGTAGGATAGCAGACATGGTGGTGCACGATTCCTGATCACCAGATTATGTGCCAAAGTCCTACAAAACATCTCTGCCATGTGTGCCATGTCTACGATGCTGCTGATAATGAAACGTCCGTCCGAAATGTGCGATAAAATTGGTGAACAATTTGATGGAAGAATGGGCGGAATGAACTTGCACAAGATGTTCGTTCATTTTATTACAACAAACACACAATCAGTCATTCACACGTACAGCGATACTTTCACACTCTGGGAGCCTACAGGAAACAATCCTAGTCGCAAGGTTTTCCCAAATCACTTCAGGCGAATGCCAGGATGGTATTTTAAAAGGCTTTGATTGAATTCCTTTCTGTTCTCTGTCCTCAATCTTTTCACGCCTCTAATGACCTCGACGTCGACGAGGCATAAAGCTACAAGAAAAGCAAAAAAAACAAAAAAAACTAGTCGTAGCTCCATTCCTCAGTAGCCGGCAGCTGTCACATGATCTAGCAAAGAGTTTTACGCCACAATCGCTTGGTGCCTCCTTCCAGACAGCCAATAGGCTTTTATACTAGTTGGTGAAAGAAGGCGAGCGCGAGGCTTTGTTTTACACTCTTGGTATCCCAATTCCTCAGACATTTGATACTGCGACTATTTTGGCCAATGACTTTCAGTAACAGATAAACTCGCACTAAGACATCAAGAAGCCAGGGTTTAAGAATTGTTAAAATCACATGCCGTATCAAGAGCCATATATCGTATACCAAGAAGAGGGTTGGATCCAAGATACAATCATCACATCATCATTACCACACATCAATACCCGGAATCGCAGACTTATGGATCAAGCATAGAAGACGACTACCCAAAGAAGAATCAGTACACTCTCGCAACTGTAAGAATATGCAGAAATGACGGCGCAAGTATAGAATTCTACATTTCCTTCGGAAGGAAGCTTTAGGAAAAGGAGGATACTAACTGAAAAATAGAGAAAACACTGACGAAAAGACTCGGTAAATGTTATGTATGGAGTGTGGCTCTTTATGAGTCGGAGACATGGACACTGAGACGAGAGGATGAAAAGCGGTTAGAAGCATTTGAGATGTGGATGTGGAGGAGGATGGAGAAGATAAGCTTGTTGAGAGCGGAGTGCCTGATAAAAGACGCCTTGGAAGGTCTAGTCTGTAGGAGGAGAATAAGAGGAAGAAGAAGGTACAAAATTATAGACAACATCAAGGAAGACGGCAACTACATGGTCCTTAGGAGAAAGGCAGAAGATAGAAGAGCATGGAGAGCAGCCAAGTGAAAACCTGCCCGAGGGCAGTAAACTGATGATGATGATGATGTGTACCCCGCGCAAGCCGGGCTCAGTAATAGAGTACCATACCAGCTGGTGCAGGGAGCTGTAGACTACCTGTTTGTTTCAGTGCATTATAATGGAAGGCAAATATGGCTGGGGAACATTCTTCGACCCCATTACAGCGTTATCGCCACGAGGTTCCCCGTGGGCACTCGCAAGGGCGGCTAATGACGTTTCTCTCTGAGGGTCCGTACCTTCCCTCCAACGAAAATGGTGGCAGGAGGTGGGTGGCAGGGTAGTGCTGGTTTGTTTCTCGGCGGGGGTTATGAGCTCCGCTCCGGTACCCCCGATGACGGATCCCAGCGTCGACTAGACGACCAGTGGTGAGGCGCAAGCCGATCCTACAATCTCCACTGTGTCGCTACAAGAATCCAAAGTAAATGACCTCGAAACCAGAATCACTTCAGTGGTCACTTGGCTGCAAGTGGATACTAGCAGAGACGTCTAACGTGAATGCAATCATCTCCTAGATGTGGTCTGTTTAAATTACTCGTTGAAATTCAACATTTTTGAAATGGTTAAAAAATCTTGATTGGCTGTAACTTCCCCTGTAGTGTTATCTAAAAATTTAGTGCTTTCAAACATTTTGTACTTTCTTCGCCGGATAAGTACTTGTAAGTTTTGTCCGGTATAGCATCCCGATGCTCGCGGCCTGGAATGCGAGTGGAATCCCACGCGATCGTGACGCCTCTGGCGAAGGTGGGCGGTCTCCTGCTAATGGTCCTGATGCGGGGCGTTGCACCTACGGTACCAACGCAGTGCTGTTTAATCCTTTCCCTTAGGAATCCCAACCATCTTGTTCAACGTTGCTTGAATCACTATACACAGAAATTTAAAGGTTTGTATCGCTTCCGGTTTTATATTTATGTCAGTCAATTATTAATTCAGCTAAGTAACACTTGACTTGTTAATGTTTCCGATATTTTACAGACTATCGGACTAGTTTCCCATCTTCTTAGTTTTAACGGATCTAGGAATTTTTTTCATTAACACTGTCGAACAATTTCTAATAAGCGATTGTTATTTTAGTCAATTTTCTTTTTAATTCCGTGGAACAGCAAAGCGTCAAAAATAATTCTACGGACCACTAAATTACATGGGCCCATTATTTTTTATCTGTTTGTGCATTATTAACCAATCCTATCAATTGCTATCGGCACGTACCACGGACTCCTAAGACCTATACTTAAAAAAAAAAAAAAAACCTCAATCCTTAAAGGAAGGAGGTTGCGATTCATCTAGTAATACTCGTGTAGTCAATTGCAAGACGAATTATTTTCAAGCAGTAATTATGGTTTGATACAACCTGGAAGGTTATTTTGAAGCAGAAATTAGGTTTTTATACACCATGGACCAGCATGTAACAGTCAAATCTACTTCGGAAAGTATTTAGAGCGGTGTCATGCGTTTGACTACCGCGGTATTAAGACGCCAATTCCTTTGCTGAATCGCAATCTCCAATAATCCCGAGAGTTTAGCTTCTGCCGGAAGTTTACGGGAACGTAATGGAAACAATGAGTGTGGCCTGAGAATAATGCAAAGGTATGCTGTTTATTAAGATTACTCTGCAGTCGATCAACATCCGCGTTGCGGCCTCGGTAGCGTAGGGGCTAAGAGTACCGCCCCCAGGTCGCCGGTTCGAGTCCGGCCTAGGGCATGGGTGTTTAAGTGTTGTGTGTTTGTGTGAATATCCTGTCCGTCCTGCGGTGTCCATCATGCTTAGAAGATGCAATGTATATACTGGATGGCTGATTCACTGTAAGCTACGATGATCACATTGAGCTTGCTGTATGGCCTCAATTGACGGATGCCTTTATAAACAAATAATAATAAAAAAAATAAAAAAAGAGTTTTTCTTTAAGACTGTAAAATTTTGTGACAATATGTCAAATAATTTCAATATGTCAAATTTGTCAAATCACCTCAGTCATTTACAGCAACCCTGCATTGCTTAGGGGCCATCCATAAATTACGTCGTACCTTGAAGAGGGGGGGGTTAACAAAGTGTGACATCGTGTGACAAGTGGGGGGGGGGGACGTGTAATAAACTTTGTGACATCACATGCATAATTTGTATCACTTTTTGGGTCGTATTGCCCCAGTGTCGAGGCATACTTATTTAAATGATCATATTGCATCTGTGGACTATATTTTTCATCATACAAAGCCACTAACCAACATAAGCAATTACATAAGAGGCAACTAGAGGTTTTCCCCATCATGAAGATTCGTCCACAAAGCATTGCCGCTAGACGTAACAGGGAAGTTCTTTGCTTATTAAACGATGACGATGCTTTATGGTTGGATGAAGATGATGTTGACACATCGAATGTTCCCAACACTATCGAAATCAAGAATGAAGTAACTATTATGCCAATAATAAACAGTATCAATGAATGGGTTCAAAATACATGGACACATGATGACTCAGTTTTGTATCATTAATTCTATTTTTTATGTTTTTTTTATATTTTCTTAAATGTTTGATTTATTGTTGATATGATTTTTAACTAGAAATACATAAATCATTTTGGAAGTGTTATTTTAATTTATAAACTTAAAATTGCAAAATATGTGACGTCACACTTGGGGAGGGGGGTCCCCCAAATGTGACAACCTGTGACATGGGAGGGGGGAGGGGTCCATAAATCATGAAATTTGTGTGACGTAATTTATGGATGGCCCCTTAATAGCTTCTTCTAATCCAGCTGTTACATTAAAAAACTTCCGTGAGAACCTCTACATGTCTTCCGGCAGTTGTTTTGAGTTGACGGAAACCACCTAGACGTATGTGTGTGTGTGTGTGTGTATAAGCAAACAGAAACCCAGCTCCCTACTGCTCCTTTTGTTTATCCGGCACGCAGCTTGCCTTCCGCTCCCAGACTCTCATTTCCGGTTCTTCCTCCGTTCTTAGCGGAGAAGCAATTAAACGCCTGTCTCGGCGGGCTCCTCGTTATTGCTCACTGGAGCTTTATTACTTCTCGGCTTTAAGGACCACAGCAGTCACGGCGGAATTAACGCTCCACATCTACCAGTGGGGTCGCCTGACGTTTATACAAGGATTAGTTACATCACTCACCGCACTCATTACCAATCTGCGCAGCCGTAAAGGCAGCTGGTACCTGCGATACAGTATAGAGCAGGGGTGGCAAACCCGCGGCCGCCTTGAACATTTTCCCGACCCTCGAAATTCATCACACTTTTACAAAATATTTCTTATATTTCATTTTTAGTGTTATATATTTCTTTATAATGTGCGTTTAGTATCATTATTATTATATTATCCATATTTAGATGTAAGAATAATAGCAAACACAATAATAATAACTCATTATGTTTCAATTTTTCACTCCAAAAAAATGTCTATAGTGGGTCTAAATCTAATATGGGGATAAATAATTTTATATGCGGCCCGCGGAGTTATGCAAAGTGGTTCGCAAGATCATTTGCGTTGGCCACCCCTGGTCTAGAATATTGCACACTGACGTAAGGTGGTTGGGTCGTAGCAAGTTTTTGCTAAGATTTCGAGATCTATTGGATGAAATAATAAAAATTCTTGTAGAGGGGTGATGATTATCGGCAACTGCGTGATTTAGACTGGCAATGTGATTTAGAATTTTTAGCAGGTTTTACCGGAAAAACTGAGCACATTAAATCTGGAACTACAACGCAAAAAATAAAACATTAACAGAAATGATGAGTTCTATTGCAACATTCCAAAATCAAACATAGTCTATAATAGTTGACATTTAAAAGAAAAAATGTCTATAATTTATAAATATCAGGGGTCATATGAAAAAACATCCTACCTACAGTTTCATTCCTGATAAGCACACAGCAGAAATTAAGGACTTCGAAATTCGCTTTAGTGATTTAAAAAAAATTGAGAAGTTAGTGTAATTCATCAGTTTAATAATTCCATTGATCACAGTGATATCTATGAAATGGCTAAAAATTTGCAGATATATTTCAAATGGACCACATGATATATCAAAACGAAATTATTACTCTGCGTTGTGGCATATTTCTAAAGGCAAGGTCTAGATTTCTAGGCATTGGTTTCCAACGAGATATATCCAAATTTGAAGAAATTTGAAAAACTGCATTCATGTTTTGGTTCAACATATTTATGTGAATCAGCATTTTCCTACTTAAAGCAAACAAAAAATAAACAACGTTTTCGCTTGACATACGCTTGGATTGTTTAAGGTTGGTAATTTACAACTACAAACCTGATTTTGCTAATCTAGCGGAAAATGTTCAGACGCAACGCTCGCACTAATATAAATAAGTAGTTACTAATAATAATATTCAGTTTTATGTTTTCGCTCTTAATAAAATAAAAAATACTACATAATTGTGTACTGAACTATACTTTCTCATTTAATGTTTCAAGAAGTATGTAACTGGTAGATTGCACAGGGTTTTGTCAGTAAACACTAGATCTTGCGTCTAATCAAGTTGGCCACCCCTGATCTATGCGGTGCCCCTGAACATCGAAAACACATTTCGGCAAGGGAGCGTCCATAAACTACGTGTCTCGGTCTGGGGGTGGAGGGGGTGGGTAGAAAGCTACGCTGCCCTGCGTGGGGGTTCTGAGCCAAGCCAGGTAGTTTTTCATTCATATTTGTCACAGTTACAGAACAAACAAACAGCCTGTCAATATTTATTCCCGTCATTTAATTATTTACGATAGTCTGAGAATAGAAAACAGAACAAAATTTCTTCTTGAATCAATAGCGAAAAAAGCTACGTGCCAAGAGTAGGGGGGCGGGGGGGGGGGGGGGGGGGTTTACAGGAGGACAAAATGTAGCTCCTTAGTTTATGAACGGTCCTCAACTAGCTGGGTAATCTTCATCCGGTAACACATCTACACCTAGTGTGATATTCTTACTATGACCACTCATATACACGGTGTTTCAGAAATGTTTTTAATACAGGCGGGGTGTAGAAAATCTTTTTTATTACTATTAATTTTTACTGACGGATTAATTTCAGTATTTAGTTACACGGTGTGGCTTGAATGATTTTATTTACACTATACACGCTGTGATGAAAGGATTATTATGCAGTGAGCTATAGGAAGATAACTAGCTGCAACAAATTGCAGTACTAAATATATTTATAGGTTTTATGAATTGTAATTACACTTTTGAATTTGGTATACGTGCTAATAAAGTTGCAGTGAAAAGAACCTATTTAATCCGTTGATGTTTTTACTCTCCATTTTAGCACCTCAAATACTATCTAACAAGTTATGATAATATTTGTTGAAACATTGAACATCAGAAGTAATGGCTCGCTATGATCACAGATTCTCATGCATAGACGCAAGACTCGTAAAAGCTGTCACTATGAAACTGGGTATTATATAACGACCAAATATGACTTGTGATTGTTGAGGTCAAGTTATACTATGGGTAAACGACCTTACACTGAGATGGACTGATATGATCTACTTTCGCTTTTATCATAACCACCAGACATTTTCTGGTGAGCGGTTGACATTGTCATGATAACCTGAAAAGTGAGCTAGAATTTTCATTCCTTCCCTACTCAATTTGTTTACGACTTATAAAGCAGTTGTTAATTTGTTTGAGCGCAATCCCTCATTTAGATTTTTTTTTAAATCTAACAGGAAGTGTTACAGCTTTATTTTTAAAAATCATTGAATCTTTCCTCATTTAACACGTAAAATACTACCACTGCCCTCCTCCTGTCCCATAAACTTCTAAAAACCTCTGTACAGACTGTACGACCAATTTTGACACTGATTTCATAGTATAAAATAATTCCGTGTGGTCGTAATGACCTGGTGACAGGGTTTCAATGGGCTGCGCATTCAGCCCCTGTAGTAGCCACCTTAACCTAACCCAGCAATCCTGCCGGGTACAGGGAACCTACAGTTTAACGTGGAATCCGAACCACGGAAGCGTTCTGGGGTGCTTCACATTACAGAGCAGGCTGTGCCAGAGGTGAAGGTCGGGTTAGAAGGCAGGAAAATGGCCAGCGGCGCATGTGCTTTATTGCATTTAAATTCTTGAAACAGTTTATATGGCTTTAGATAGAACATTATGTACAACTTTAAAACAAACTGCGTATGATCTAATTTAATGAAGCGTGTATCTCCACTTTCGGAGCAAAAACATCCAAATAGCAAGGAAGGAAAAAGACGTTAAAAATTGACAGATGGAAAGCAATCTACTTATTGTAATATGCATTTCACGGATACGTTGTTTGCAGATAGATATGACAGGAAACATCATCTCGTGTTGTACAACGAAAATTGTTAATTCACCAGGTTCAATTTCTGAGCTACAGAGTCAATTTTGCTGCACCATGTTAAGCTCATATTGATGGCTATGAATAATACATCAAAGGAAAATAGCCAGCTGAAACGGATGTGACGCATTATTTATGCGCACGTTTTTAATGCTCCCCAAGCGTGTTGTGAAAAAACTTCACAACAGCCGAAGCTTTTTCGATCAGTCCTCATTTTAACGGTATGTCACTTGTTAGTGATACAGTACCATCAATTTGTAAAATGTTGATATTTATAAAAACATGTAGGGTTTCATTTTAATACTTTTAATTAAAATCGCATACTTCCAAATAGCTTAAAATGGCTGGTCATTCAAAACCTTTTCTCTTCTTTAACACTGAAACAGGATACAAATGGTTTGACAATGCAGTAAACTTGACGTTTTTAACGAACATAAGCCCCATTATTGATTAGGGAATTTTTATCTACAACGCTGAGAGCCTGTTAGCAACGAATGAATTAAATTATCTAGCCCACCCCAGAAGCGCAGTAACCAAATGTAAATCACAACAAAGATAACAATATCCTTTCCTCGGGACCTACAACGGAATCTGGAATCGAAGCCATGGATGGTTCATGCTACCGTCGACTGTAAACTCGGTTCCGAGTTTACATTTCTTCCCAACAATCTATCCACTCAGGTCAGTTTGTGGATGTATTTTTGGGTGCTTTACAAGTTAAAACTCGTGTGAAGCTGCCGGGAAAAAATGATGAACTTTTGTGTGTATGAAGGTTTCACTGCCAACTTTCACCCTACTGGGATCTCGTTTCTAATGTACAACGGTGATGAGTACTTCCTGCAAGGACATTGATCAGAGTAAGCGCAGCTGCACAAACGATAAGATGGCGATCTCTCATGTTAACAACGAATTGGATTGTCATTTCTGGCATTTTTAAATTGATTAATTGTACTATCCGGCTTCATGCTTTCATTTTCTATGGTGTTGTTTTCTGTTTAAGAAATTTATAATAATCTATATATCGTTGTTTGAGCTTTAATCTTTTTTTTTTTTAAAATAATGATTGAAGCGATTTCACAGATTTTCTGTAGTTTATATTATTCGATATATTGTCACAAAACTTTACCAGTCATTTAGAAAAACTTAAAAAAAGTTTTGTGACATATTAAAAGTGCTCTATATGTGACCCCATATTGATTCTTGCAGATGTGGATAACAATTTTCTTGCCACACTCGGTGCAGCATGTCCCTATCAATCTGTTCAAAAGCACTCTTCCCAGCTCGCAGTTTTGGCAGGTTTGTTGGGAGATGAAACTCTTTCAGATAGGCCCCACACAAAACAATCGCATTGGAATTACGGTCGGGAGTAGGGATGGCGATCTGAGGATCGATTAATCGAAGAATCGATCTTTTGGACCCCAAAAATCGATTTTTTAATCGATTTATAGTACTGAATCGATCTAGTGAATCGATATTTCACCCGTGAAAATCGAATGTGAAAAGGCACTTTCTACAGGTAATGCACTTGCACATGAAAGTCATGGTTTAAATGAAGAATTTAAACGCTATTTATCGCAAGCAGT
This sequence comes from Vandiemenella viatica, assembly GCA_031002005.1. Taxonomy (NCBI): domain Eukaryota; kingdom Metazoa; phylum Arthropoda; class Insecta; order Orthoptera; family Morabidae; genus Vandiemenella; species Vandiemenella viatica. The sequence continues at coordinate 201,099,985 of JARYHS010012519.1, read as the reverse complement.
TATGCACCTGAAGTATGCTCCTATACTTTACTGGCAAAAAAATAAAAATAAATTATCATCACGTTTACTCAACAGCCATGAAGTATATCTGTATCG
>JARYHS010012519.1:201012151-201098889 GCA_031002005.1 Vandiemenella viatica | reverse complement strand
TATGCCACGCTATTATTGTTTAACCAGTTTATAACAAAAAACTTTTAATTCATTACACTTTACACTTCCAGGAAAATTACGTTGAATGCTACACAGATGCTCAAACTGTCCTGATATATCTAACCTTCATGAGTTCTTAATGCAGTTAGAAATTCTTCAAACAAAGGATACAATTACTTTTAAGCAGTGGCTCTTCACTGATCATTCCATACTTGAAACTATAGTAAAAACTGTCGATGAATTTGTTGAAATATTTTTGATAAACTGTGTGTTTTAACACATCATCACTTTATAGCTAAAGCGCAGAGCATGCATTTGAAAGATGTAAAACAAAATTTAACCGAGAATCAATGCTTAGTTCTAGTTGATTTTAGTGAAAATTATACCTGTATCTTACAAGATGCTGTACAAGGCTTTCATTGGCAAAATATTCAAGCAACCGTTCATCCTTTTGTTGTTTATTTTAAGAATGAAAAAGAACCTAAATCATTATCAATGTGTTTCATATCTAATTGTTTAAAACATGATACTACTACATTTTTTGCATTTCAAAAGACAGCGATGCAGTATATTTTAAAGGAAATACCTAATGTGACCCATGCCATTTACTTCAGTGATGGAAGTGCAGCCCAGTATAAAAATTATAAAAACTTTATAAATTTATGTTATCACAAAGAAGATCATGGAATAACAGCCGAATGGAACTTTTTTGAAACCAACCATGGTAAAAATGCTTGTGATGGTGTGGGTGGCACAGTTAAGCGATTGGCTACAAGAGCAAGTCTTCAAAGAACTACCGATAATTTTATTTTAAGTCCTGAAGACTTGTATAAATTTTCTTCTGAAAACATAAAAGGGATCAAAACATTCTATACCACTTCAAGAGATATTAATATGTGCCATGAAATATTTAGGAGAACGGTATGCTAATGCTAAAACTGTGCCCGGAACAAGGGAAAATCATTACTTCCTGCCAATGAATAAAGCAATTATTTTAGTAAAACGAGTTTCATCATCTCAAACATCTTTTAAAGCTTCTGTTGGTAGTGAAAATAAGAAGATCTTATGGAAATAGTGCCAGAAAAAATATCATGCAGTTATTTATGGAGAAAAATGGTGGATAGGGAAAGTGCAACAATGTTCTTTGAATGTGAGGGATACAAAAAATTAAATTCATGCACCCTTGTGGACCTTCCAAAACTATTATATGGCCAACACCAAGTGACAGCTGTTGGATATCTTTTGAAAAACATTATACAAGAAGTACCAGTGCTTGCATCAACTTCAGCATCAGGCAGAACATATGTCCGGAAAAAGATATTCAACAATTAATTGTAGAATCAGTTAAGAACATTTTATAAATCAGCACCCATACAACAGGCATTAAATGTAATTCTTTATTATTTTAAATATTCTTTTGCATGTTGATCCATTGAGTCATCATCTGTTACATGATATTTTATTGTAAACTTCATGTTTCACATTCAAAGTAATTCTTTTTGGAGTGTACAGTGCATTTGAATTAAATGTTTCATTTTATAAAGTGGTTAAAAAATTAATAGCTTGGCACAGGTTTATTTGTCTATTCATATGTTCCCTAAATATCAAATTGTTTCACCTTGTTTCTAAAATTCAACCCTTTTTTAAAAGTCTAGTAGCAGCTAAAAAATCATAATCACCGTTAAACAGCGGAGAACAATAAACTTGCATTATTTAACAACCACAAAAAACACCCTTTTAATTTTTTTAAAGCTGAAAAACACACATTGAGATAGAGCTATTGCTAAAATTTAAAGTATGTGTCTGCTGGTACTTGCCTGTTATTGCAAATTTATTGCAACACTTTTAAAACTAAAATTTTCACTTTGAGAGCTCCCAAAAAATTTTATAACAATTTTTTTTGTGAATATTATTACTTAGTTAGAAAGTATCAATAATTAGCTTTAATTTGATACCAAAATGATGTATGTTGTTCCAAAAATAAACGAGATACAACATTGTATGCAATTGATGCCAACACAATCATGGAAGAATCGCATGAAATGTGCAAATTTCAAATATTTTCCTGAAGCCAATTTTTGAGATAAAAAATTGAAAAAATTCCTATGGTCATATCTCTTAGGTATCTATACAAAGAAAAAATATGAAAAAAAATCTGAGACCTAAGTGCACATGGCACTAGGTGATTTGGCGTGGAATGAGCCAGATACAACAAAAATCGTGTTTATCTAACAGGCAATACCGCTCGCTTCGCGCTGTTAACGTGACGTCACGTTCACGTACAGTCATAATAATTTAAAGCTGTACAATATCAACATAAACTGGGTGGATGAGATGCAGGCGGCCGCTGGTAAGCGGCCGCAGATGTCCGATAACACAACCAGATATTCAGCTATATTTTCTAATATTTCTCTGATGAAATGCAAGCTTCACCTCAAACATTGAACATCTGGTTGTGTTATCGGACATGTACGGCCGCTTACCAGCGGCCGCCTGCATCTGATCCGCCTTCGGGATATCGGTTTATGTTGATATCCTACAGCTTTAAAGTATTGTGACCGAGCGTAGCAAGGTCACAATAGACATGTTTTTACGCGGATGACTGTACGTGAACGTGACGTCACGTTAACAGCGCGAAGCGAGCTGTATTGCCTGTTAGATAAAACCCCAAAAATCAACCATTACATAGAATCAACTTATATCACGTTAGTGATAGCTTACATTACGTTTCTATGTAAAAGCTACTCTCTGAGAAATAAATAAAAAAAGGGAGTCTGCTAGTTTAATAGAATCTATCCATTTAATATTCTGTTGCAAGCCTTCTCAGAGGCAAAATTCTTAGCACAATTAACACTATACTGTATACTGGCGTATTTAAATATTGACTTCGCTTTCGCCTAGGAATTTTATATTATAGTTAATATGTTCGTACATATGACCCGCAGCGCCACTTCAAATATTCCTTACAGAGAAGCTACGGGTTTATGTACAACTATAAAATCTTTTGAATCAGTGGCAGTTTTAGGGAGCGATAGAAACAAATATTACCACAAACTTCCATAAAACATTTGAATGCATCCTAAATGTATAGGGAGAAGATGAGATCTAACAAGCAGGGAAGAAACATGACTGATCTGCTATAACTTACGCAGCTAACAATTTGCTTAGTTATCATGGTTCTCCTGGCGGAGCCGCATCGATTTTATAAAACTTGACGTTTCAGCCATCTTGCTTTGGCTTTCTTCATATCTGTAGCGAGCTTCCATAAACTACGTGGCTCGGTCGAGGAGAGAAGGGGTTGGGGAGAAAGCTGCGTGGGGAAGAGAGGGTTCACAGGAGTTCAAAATGGAGCTACGTAGTTTATGGACGCTCCCCTATCAATAGTTGTGTGATACGAGCTATCAGAGCTGACGTCACACATGTGGAAAAATGTATGACGCCCCAAAGCGCGCTTCACCAACAGCGCACATGGAGAGGGTATTGGCTTCACACAGCTATTAAAAGGTGATAGCGTCCCTAGATGTGAAGAAAGCCACGCAAGACGGCTGAAATGTCTGTCTCCACCCGGAAAAACCTAGATAACATCGAGAACGACCGCGGAAGGCTACGCAATCATTGTAGTTGTCGCTTCCTAATAGCGCGTAAGTCGCTCTGCGGTCCTGGTACTGAAAGACCATGAGTGAGAGAGACTGTTTTATTCCATGTTGGGAGAACTTGAAGCTGAAGAAATTCGACTGGAATGGCTGAAAACATACAATTTTCAAACAAGGGATGAGGATGGTTCTTTTAAAGACATTGATCAACCTATGTTTTTACAAAAAATAGTATGAGGATGGTTCTTTAAAGACAATGATCAACCTACGTTTTTTACAAAAAATGGTTGACGCACATTAATTTTCATTAATGTCTGGTCATACTCGATGTAAGGTGACAGTGGAATTCCGACAAAAGTATTATCTGTAAAAAAATTATTTGCAAGTGGTATGTTTCCTTCACCATCTAAACTGCCCAATTAGTTCGTGTTTTGTAGGCGACGGGGCGTTTCGATTTCATCCAAACACGACGAAACCTTTTTCTCGTCGAGCTGCAAATTCTTTATAGTAAAAAAGGTATTTGCAGTAACCATCACTATCTTGCTCGTATAGTTTGTCGAAATTTCTTCCCTCTATTAGGTCAAATATTTCGCATATTCTATTCGCCGATCGGTATTAAACCAGAAACGACTGATCATTTGGTCATTAGGGAGCGTGCATAAACTACGTAGCTCCATTTTGGCCTCCTGTGAACCCCCCCTCCCCCACGTAGCCCTACGTGGTTTTTGCCTCTACCACCCCACCCCCCCACCCCCCACGTAGCACGTAGCTTTTTTCCCCTTTTGATTCCAGAAGACATTTTGTGTTGTTTTCTCTGGTCACATGATTGTAAATTACATAAGGAGATAATTAACTGAGGGAAATAAATATTCACATGCTGTTGTGTGTTCTGTTCCTCATTTTAACTTTGAAAAATGTTATGAAAGGAAAGCTACGTGGCCTGGCTCGAACCCCCCTCCCCCCACGTAGCCCAGCGTAGCCTTGCAGCTAACCCCTCTCCCCCCTGGACCGAGCCACGTAGTTTGTGCACGCTCCCTTATTGCTTGTTGTTTACATCGGTACTTTCTCGCGGACCATGCGTCATTGGAAGCAGTCCCATTAGATTCCATTGTAGCAGTCCACGGCGTCCACAATGTATTTTCTAATTATACTTCCTAGTAACTTTCCATAATATAAAAATAAGGTAGGACAGGGAACGCACAAAACATCTGTGGCCAGTGATGACTGATGAGTTCGGCCGTCTAATAATGCGTAATAGCATTTTTCTTTGTCACTATTATCGAATTGCCATAAGATAAAAGAGTGAAATAAAAAGTATAATTTGTGTTATAGGCACAGTATTTTTTTGGTTTATAATAGCTGGTAGAATCTTCAGACTTTATCAGCAGTCAATGGCTGATTTGTACTGATTTAAGACAAAACCGCTGCTCAAACGTTTTTCCAGTGGTTAGTTTTGGTTGTTTTAAATATTGTTAGGTATTAGCATTACACATTGCTGTTCTAGGCAGTTTTCAGAATGTTTATACATTATGATAGTAAGGGTCAAAATAAAATAAAATGAAAAAAAAATTCAACATTTACAGCAAATTAGTGAGTTTGAAGAGTGGTTTGGTGGCTCCGTAGTTTAGGCGACTGATTAGAGATCGAAAGGCCAGTCCCTCGGCAGAAATTTTGAAAAGCTCATTTCCCAATATCTCCTCGGGCACAGCTTGGTGTTTAAATTGAAGTACAGAACTTTTCCGTGGTTCGGATTGCACTTTAAACCGAACACGTAGCCTACTATTTGCGATTGGAATGCGCCCAAAATTTTGTGAATTGCAAAGTAGATAGTTAGAAGTGCGGGTTAAAATTTAGGATTTAATACAATGCACAATGCTCTTATCCTTCAGAACTGTAGTATTTATGCTGATAAAATTCTGATGAGTATTGAACTAAAGATCAACAAGGTCTGTTGCAACGATTTTACTCTCACCATACTTAACTGTACCCGTGATATTTTAGTAAAACTTTAATTACAGTATCATCTAAAAATTAGGTGAAAGGCACTTAATATTTACATGAATAAAAGATCGCCTAAATAACATAAAAACTACAAATATAATTTTTATGTGAGAATTTTAGTGTGTAAACTGTTTTCATACAATTTCTGCCTTAGGGAAAAATGAAGATATACAAAATATTAACATAAAAAAATAAACTGGAGATGCTGGGGCACTGTGTTTGTTCGTTATTAATAAGGAAGCGTTTGTAAACTAACGTTGCTCTCACAAAAATTGGAGGAAGTTTCTATCTACGTGGGAGGAGGGGAGAGATGTTCCGAGCGAATTTACGTAGCTTTAATTAATTTTATTTGTGACAGTAAAAATAGGGTACAGAATATACAACAGCATGTGGATATTTATTTCCATCATTTAATTAACTGCTTATTTGAGATACCCTAGATACTGACAAAGCTGCTCATATGTGTAACTAGAAGTCATGCTTGTACCACATGAATAACGTGACCATACGTCCCGCTGTCCCCGGCGACAGTAAAAATGTCCCGCTTTCGCAAACAAAACAATTTAATATATCTATTTTTTTTTTTGCTGTCATCAATCTTTTGACTGGTTTGATGCAATCCTCCATCCCTTCCTATCTTGTCCTAACCTCTTCATATCTAAATGTCCCTTGCAAACCACGTCCTCAATTTTCTGCTTCATATATTCTAATCGCTGTCTTCTTCTACTGTTCGTACCTCCGACTGTTCCCTCCACTAACAAATTAATCAATCCAGCATGTCTCTTCTTTCTGTAAGCTTCGTCCACAAACTTTTTTCCTTTTCCTCACCCATCATATCCAAAACTCGTTCATTTCGAACTTCGTCTGTCCATTCAATTTTCAGCATTCTTCTGTAGCACCACATTTGAAATGATTCAGTTTTATTTATTTCTGGTATTCCTAATGTCCATGTTTCGCTACTATATAATGCTGTGCTCCACACATAGCTGTATTGAAGTCTAAAACTACGATGCGGTTTTTGCCGCGCGGCGGTCGAGTCTACGCATAGACTATTGCTGATTATGGTCGTATTAATTAACAGCAGCCAAGAAATGGAAATGTTCGACGAGTTTTCGCATATTTCCAACTACGTCCAATTAAAACAATCACTAGCTGAAAATGTTGCTACAGATGACCGTTGGGCGGAATTATTTCAACACTTCCGTGCTAACACTCTCAATTTTAACTAACTTTCATTAAACGATTGAGTACCTTAAGTGTGTGCCTTGCCTGGAAGTAAAATACATGTAGAATTTTTTCTCTATTAAATAAAATATGGATAAGTGTCGCAGTACTGAAATCCATTTTGATTACAATTTTTTTTTTATCTGCTTAACGTGTCCCTAACAGCGAGGTCTTGAGAGACGGGAAAGGATGGGGGCAAGGAATGGGAAGGAATTCGGCCATGGCATTTTGAAGGAAGCATCCCGGCATTTGCCTGGAGTGATTTGGGAAACCAAGGAAAACCCAAATCTGGATGCCCGGACGAGGATTCGAACCGCCGTCCTCCCGAATGCGAGGCCAGAACGCTATCCGTTACACCACCACGCTCGGTTTACCAAAACTAACATCAGCAAATCATGTAGGTAATAAGCTCAAACTAGACCCGATATTTTCAATATCATTTGTTGCGCCGATAAATACAAAACAACTGGTTAGTTAGACGTTAGATACTAAGGTTAAGTAACTCAGGTAACATGAATAGCAACTAACATGATATAATATGTAGTCGCAAATTACAGTGAAACTTATCATGGTAACTGGTTGGTAAGAAAATAACTGGTTGTTAAATGCTGGTAACAAGTGTATACACTGTTCCACATAATGAGTAATAATTAACTCGGGATTGTATTTGTAGATTACAGGAAATATTGGTTATACTAATGGGTTGTAACTAACTTGTTGTCAATATATAATAATATTATCAATTATATAGTAATATTGACATTACTAATAAGTGTGTGTTCCACATCCCCGAGATTATTCTCCATGGGATCAGAGTGAACATATCTATCTATGTAATACTTTCTACTTACATTAGTGTTCTTCGTCTTTTAATAAAAACTAGTAAAATACGAAACTTTTTTTTTTTTTTTGCTAGATTCCTAAAGCGTCCCGCTCTGACAAAACAAAACAAAATTCCTCAGATAAATGGTTGCCTTACTCATGGAGCCGGCGCATTTGAACTAGGGTTGCCAACCGTCCGGTTTTCGAGCGGACTGTCGCGATTTGACCGTGTCCGGTCCACTAGTTGCGAGGCACAAAATGTCCGGTTATTAAGAAATTTTTAAAAATTACTGGTTTATGGTTTCTCAAATGTGTAGGAAATAAACAAGGACGTCGCGTTTCGCTACTTATTCCCCCATCCGCTGAACATATTTCAACTGTTTCGCTTTGTGTTCAAAGGTTTACGTATACGGCGGATATGTGAAAACTGCGACCAGTGAAATTTGCGGCCAAAATAAAATCTGCGAAATCTGCGGCCAATACCTCTTCTCTTTGTGTCATGCCGCGCCGTCCTAATCACTCTATACGCCCCTTTTGACGACCCGACCTGGTCTCACTAAATCGTGGCCTGGAAGTTTTTACGTGAACAAATCATTTTACATTACACGCCCGAAACAGCCAAGTTAATTTCTATTTTTTTTTTTAATATACACACAAATGTTTCACAGGTTAAGTATTCTTTTTTAGACTTTTTTCGCAATCGTTACTGAAAGCTGAATTTTTTGCTGATCTGCAACACTGTTCGGAAAATCCAGTGCGGTGCTAACTAGATCGGAGTGGCCGAGGTCGTCTAGAGGCGGCCATACACGATCGCTCCATCCGTCCAAATGGAGCGATGTCACTCCATTATTGTGTAGTCTGTGGGGAAATTTGATGTGGATGACGTTAACCCACAACTGCTGATGGTAGAATATTTTTTCCTACACTAGTTTCTTATCTGCTTAACGTCTCTCTAACAGCGAGGACTTTAGAGACGGGAAAGGTTGGGGGGCAAGGAATGGGAAGGAATTCGGCCATGGCCTTTTGAATGAAGCATCCCGGAATTTGCCTGGAGTGATTTGGGAAACCTTGGAAAACCCAAATCTGGATGCCCGGACATGGATTCGAACCACCGTCCTCCCGAATGCAAGGCCTCCTGCACTAGTAATGTGAGGCAAAGGGAGATTTTGCATGAAATCTACTACGATTCTGTAAGTACCTGCCTCGTTATTACAATTCTTTTCTACGTCTTTTAAGCAAGAATAAAACTGGTATTTTAATAACAGTTATAAACTATAAAACATCTGTAGTGTCAACCTGCTGTTTAGAAACATTGGCTACAAATGTAGCAATCCGCTCAGAGCGCAGGCGGGGCGGCTTTTAACAATACAACCAGTTCGATCCTATTCTATAATAAACATACCGCTACAGCATTGTTGAGAATTCTGGCCGCAGATTTCACTGGCCGCAAATTTCACTGGGCGCAGTTTTCGCGACACCGTATACGGCTAATTATCATGAAGCGATTAGTTTATTGTTTGTTACCTATGGTATACTATGTCAAAGACCGAACGTCGTGCTTGTTTTGTTCGCGGAGAATTAAGGAATGAATTGTGCTATTATTTGTACGTTACTAAGTGAGTGGAATACCAAAGAAAATACGGAAATGTTATTGTAGTTTCAGAGACGAGACGAGTGGTTGTCAAATAATGGGTTTAAAACTTGGCTGCATAAGAAAAATGATTGCCCCGCATGTTGTAAAATTACTTTCATTGTGAAATTTGTTTGCATAAAGGTAGTGAAGAACGGATTTGTTATTTTTTAGTTCGCGAGTGTCGTAACAGTTATTGGTAAAAATAAAAAAAGGAACGAATTGCCCTATAAATTTTACTTTTTATTTCTACAGCTTTCCTCCCCCCTCTCCCGCCGGCAAATGTCCGGTCGTGGAAATCTGAAAAGTTGGTAAGCGTAATTTGAATTAACCGACATGCAATGGCGCATTACGCCCCAAAAAACATCAGCTACGCGGTACCTAGGCTCACAGATCTACTTACAAATGTCACACGGGATTTTCTACGTCAGTGGCAGTATTGTTTTAGTATATATATTTTTTAAAGAGGTGTTTTGACTAGAATCGCCGCGCTTGTCGCCACATCGCTCATTCAAAAAACAATTCTGTTCCGGCAAGTGAATTTTAGTGCATCTTTAATTATAGTTCTTTACAAACCGTTGTGTTCAAATTCAAAGTATAGTTTAAAATGGCGATGTACGATAAACTTTACTGGGCTTATCGGATTTTTTTTTTCCAGCGAGTTTTTAATTTTCAAAACGGCTTCAATGAGATATGGAGTCTTTTAAGGAGGACAAAGAATCATTCCCTGGTAGTGTAGAAAGATTGAACTGCAGCAAATGAAAACAAAAATGTAGCTCCTAGTTTTGTTTTTACACGGCATGTATTTTTTTATCAATTAATAAACGTATCTAAGAAAGAGGTTTTCCTAATAATGGAACATTTGCTGGTGTGGCTTGTGTCACCATTACTTTCAGAATATTTATAATTGCGATAATATTAACAATACTTTGATAAGAGAAAACAGCACATAATGTCTGCTGGAATTAATAAGGAAAAAGATACATTTCCACACGTGTGTGTGTGGGGGGGGGGGGAGGTGTGACAGGCAAAAGCCACGTCAGGATACGTGGTGGCATAGGGGTTTAAAGGGAGCATAAAATACGTTGCTCCATTTTAGCCTCCTGTGAACCCCACGTAGCCTGACGTGAATTTTGCCTCAGACAACCCCCCCCCCCCCCCCTCCGCGTGGCCAGTACCTTCTTTCCCAATTGATTCCATACGGAATCATACGGAAGATAATTAAATGACGGAAATAAATATTCACATGCTGCTGTGTTCTGTACTTTATTTTAACTGTGACAAATGATGTGAATGAAAGGCAATGCAGCTTGGCTCGAAAGCCGCCCCCCCCCCGGCCCCTTTAGTCCGAGCTACGTAGTTTCTGGACGCTCCAAAAAGTGGCCAAAATAGTCCCACGTTGTTTATGGACACTCAATAGTTATATTGTCGGCAGAGGGATTAATTTATGATTTATATACTTCTTTTCAGAAGTTGAAATGTTCTGCTGCCCTAGTTGAAAACAGGGATTGTGTACTATAATTTTATAACAAATGCAAACAAATTTGAGGGAAAAAATCACATTTCAGCCGTGTTACTAATATTATTCCAAATGTTTATAACCATCAGTACATTACGAGAGACATTATAAACATATTTGTTTGTAGGAGGAGCGGAGAAGTGCAGATCAGATACGGAGAGCGCACGTTCCTGTTGAGCTTCCAGTTCCAGAAGAATCCTGGGACGACGAGGGGCCTGGCTACACATACAATCCAGAAAAGGCCTCACTTCAAAAGCCAATAATACGCACGATGTACGGGGGCACCAAATCTGAAAGGAAAGCATTCCGGAACCGGGAAAGACACAGGCTGCACTTTATTTTAAACAGCTTCACTGAAGACACGAGACGCTCTATCAAAGGCTGAGAGTTTACGTTTCCAAACCCATTTTTCTTAAACAAAAAAATATTCCCACATTCAATTTTGTTGAGGACCTGTTTGTTACGTCACATTTAGTAAAAAGTAATTGTTTCCCTAATTGTGTTCACTATCTAAGAATTTTTATGCCTAATTTCTAAAAATCTTAACAAGCTTCAGTAAGCTTTTCCAAATGCATTTTTCTTTAACTAAAAATTATTTACACATTCAATTTTGCTGTGGACATGTTTGTTACGTCACATTTAGTAAAAAGCAATTGTTTCCCTAATTGTGTTCACTATCTAAGGATTTTTTTATGCCTAATATCTAAAAAGAGTTTACTTTTTAATAAATCTTAACAAGCTTCAGTAAGCTTTTCCAAATACATTTTTCTTTAACTAAAAAGTAGTTGTTTGTATTTAGTATCTAAAGATTTTTTATGCCTAATTTCTGAGAGAGTTTAATTTCCAATAATTCTTAACAAGCTTCAGTAAGCTTTTCCAAATGCATTTTTAACTAAAAATTATTTACACATTTAATTTTGCTTATTTGCTATGGATATGTTTGTTTCTTATGTCATATTTACTAAAAAGTAATTGTATTCACTATTTAAAGATCTTTTGTGCCTTATTTCTGTAAGAGTTAAAACATCAATAAAAGTTTTTCAAGCAACAGTGTTCCGATATTGTTAATTGAAAACAATATATATTGCTTGTATTTATCATAAAATCCCTACTCGCATAATGCTTAAAATCTGCAGTTTAGCATTATGAGAGTATAGAAAGATAAAATTTGAATAGCTTAACATACAAATTAGAAAGCTGTTATATATTTAATAGTTTCATTATTTGTTATGAAAGTTCCATAGATTCAAGTGTATGTTTGGATGTAGGAATCATATTAGAATTTATACTAACTATCCCAGCACAGAACGAATCTATGCGAGAAATAGGTATATGTTGCTTATTAGTGAATTGTAACTATAATAAAACGTTATAATAGTTTTTAAAATTATATTTCCATATCTCATATTTGCTCTATCTTATTATTATTAACAAAGAAATGTTAATCACAGAACTCAACACTTCACTGTCAAGGAACCGTCCATAAACTACGTGGCCCAGTCTAGGGGGGGGGGTAGATAGCTACGTGGGGGGAGGGGGTTCCGAGCCAAACAACCTAGCTTTTCATTCATATTCACAGTTAAAATAAGCTACAGAACACACAACAGTATGTGAATATTTATTTCCGTCATTTAATTATCCCCTTATGTAATTAACGATAGAATGACAAGAGAAAACCGTACAAAATGTCTTCTGAAATCAATAGGGAAAAAGCTACTTGCCAAGCGGGTAGGGGGGGGGGTAAAGCCACGTCATGCTGCGTGTGGTGAGGGGGACTTCACAGGATATCTAAATGGAGCTACATACTTTATGGAGGAACCGTATATATTGAAAGATATATCACTCTCACCATATTGTCTCTTGACTCCCACTAGTTGCGATAGCATATTGTTATAGTATTTTCACACGGATACATGGTAACGTATCCCTTAAAGAATGCTCAAATTTTCTTAAAAACAACCAAGACAGTGACTCTAATGTTATGTTTTTTTTTAAGTAACAATATTTTATTCATCAACATAACGGACACTAAAGAGACAAATTCTGTTTCCAAAGTCAATTTTTCACTCTTCGACAATGCCGTACACGGCATTCGATCTGATGCATGCTTATGGGTCAAATCTAAATATATAGTCATCGTTTGCATTCAGAAATCAGGACATTGCAGGTGAAAACAATGTCAATAAAAAAAAGTCTCTACGAGAATTATCCATCTCGCACGGAGCAACTGACGGAACTTCTCAACAATGTGTTCAATAAAATTAGAAATATTGTAGAAGGGTGTAAAATTTGTATGTACTTTCTGTGTCAAGAAAGCTTGTGACATTCGGAAGCAGATTATCTGGAAATAACGTCTATTGAAAGAACTTGAAATTAATTATATTTTGCTTTCACTTTTTGAACTTTAAAATATTTATGTATTTCATTATGCCTCAACGGTACGCTATATTTAATAATTCGTCATAAAGCTCAGGCGCGAATTTACGAGAGTAAAACTAACAAAAAGCATTGTCAGATGTATGATTATGATAAAATCGACCGTAGTCTGGGCTTGCCAATGTAGTTATTGTCAACTGCCAACTTTCTGAAGACACAATGAAATACAGAGATAGCGGTAAATGCGAATAATTCAGCTGTTAGGCCTAGTTATATGAATTGACCCTCAGCGCCCCATTCACCAACTGATTTTGCATGCAGGTGGTAACTTCTTTTTCCACTCTCACACACAAAACAAATCGCAGAAAAAGATGGAGTAATCCTAGGTTAGATTATGTTAGATTCAAAAATACTGTTATACGTTAAATTATTTAAATTTACTGGTAAGAGATATTTTGAGTGAGCGTTATAGGACAATTGCTCTGTCCATTTTGATCACTTTTATGTGATGGTTGAAGCAGATCACCGTTATGAATGCTCAAAACAGCAATAAATGATTTAATCTATTATGGTAATTTAAATTAATGATTAAACTACCCATCAAGAGTCATCTATTTCTGACAGAATGTCTGCCTTGACAAGAAAAAAGAATTAGAGAACCTAAATGCTTTGACAGAGTAGGCTATACGTATTTTAGACGATTTAGAGACCCTGTGCAAACCAAAAAATTCAAAGCTTTCAGGCAAAGATAAGATTAATATCGAGCATATAAATTACAGCAAAATTTTATAGTACCGTGAGAATGGTAAGAAAGGAAAATTATGATTTAATTCATCAAGATTGAAAGGAACCCATTAATTACGTGAACTCAAATGTGTGGGGGGGAGAGTGCTCCGGCAAAGTCTCACCATCTCATTTAAGGGGAGGGATCGATAAAAATCTCACGACAACTTTTTATTTCAGATTGGCGCCCATCAAACAGCAGAAGAGCCGTATATATAAAGTCTTCAAAATTATGAGGTCAGTCTAACGTTATGGAGGGGATCGGAGGGGATCAAAATTTAATAATACTAAAAAACGCCATTACATTGTTTAGGATAAAGTGTTAGCGTTACGATGTATTTTTTAAAAAAATTCTCTGGTTTCACTGGCGCCATATTATGGACTTCATTAATTCAGCTACATGTAAATAGGTATCCCAATATAAAGTATTACCTCTTTTTTTGTATTTAACTGTGTATTTTGATGTTTTTGACACGAGAATAATAAAAAAACCTCTTTTTTTCTTATGGTTTTACGCCTTGTCTACGGTATTCTGATGACCTTCACTTCAACGAGGTGTAAATCCCTAAGCAAAAACTAAAAATATTCATGGTCATCTTGCAACATACGTCAGGTCCATTTTTACGAATGCGGACTATCCTCCAGAGACAATACTGTACGCACACGCTACCGTGCAAGGAACATCATTCTCCTTGAATAATGACCTTAAAGTTGTTACAGTTTATTTCTATTAAAGATATAGAAATTAATTATATATTTATTTTTATTACATCGCTAGACACATTTAATCGTGTAGAGTAATAGCTACATGTAGGACTTGAAAATATATCTGGCGGGAGCGCTAGGAGAAATTACGACAGTTTAATTTGCAAAGACAACTGCGATGTAGCCACCATGCCTGGGTCGCCGAGTAATGGAGATAATTTTCATCTGAAAAAAATAACCGTTGCAATTCTTGTTACATAAACGGAAGACTCCTGAATTAGTAAAGAAATGTAAAACCGGACAAACTATTATAATAATAACATTTTATTTCAAGGAACTGTTATGCGAAAAAGGTTGGTAGAATTATTACGTTCAAATACAAGTAAATAACAATTTTTAAGACATACTGTTCATTTGACAGTTACAGAAATTAAAACTGAAATACAATTTTTATCTCGTAAAGACGGTTCTGCTCTTTCTACGTAAGCATTCTGCGAATATGTGTGCTAACAAAGTCCAGTGCAGCTTCATTTGTTCTATTAATCGAAAAAAGTGTCAGCGCCACAGAAATTGGAATAAATGAATATTAATTAAAAAGCACGCGCATTCGTTTTCTGACCCTACCAGCACACGACGAAAAAGTGAACGCTTCGTGCGAGCGACGAAATTACGGACCACGTTTATTCAATTACGAACAACTGACGCGCGGAAATGTGTTTCTCACGTGTTATTTCGTGACGCGACAAATGAAAAACAGAAGCGCGTGCTGTACCTTGTAATGCAGACACTGTCCTGTTCGCAAACGTATCTTCACAATTTCGTTGTAACAAGAAAAAGCAGGAGGTTCATTTTCCACATGCTCCATTATCAGTTCTATAAAAGAAAATTTTTGTTCTTAAAATGTTAATCAGTTAAAAAAATTGAAAGAGGTACAAATATGACGGTATTCATCACGCGTGAATTCTGTATGACAATGTCATTGAACAAGTACCGACAAAACACAAAGTTTGTATCACGAATTCATCTTTTAGAATTAATTCAGCTTCATTTAATTTCCGGAGAAACAGAATCGACATCTAACATAAATTGTCGCTAGCAGCGACTTGAGTTCGTCGTGTCGAGGTGTAGTATAGATTGCCATAAAGTTAAAGCCTAGTACAGGGGTGGCCAACCCGCGGCCTTGAATATTTTTGAGACTCGCGAGATTCAACACACTTTTACAAAATATGTTCATTTTATAATGGCCAAAGTAGTGAAAAAGAATGTATTAAAAATTTAATTATTTGTGCATCCATATTTTAAAAACTTATTTCATTTATATTTATATATTTTTAGTGTTATATATTTCTTTAAAATGTGCGTTTAGTATTTAATTTCATTTAATTGCAATGGAGCACACGCTCCGGTGGCAATTTCCATACACACCCAATTTCCCCCTATCCTGCACCCTCCTACATTTCCCCTCTACAAATTTTAACTTTAAATTATTGTAACGTTTTCGGTAAGTTATTCATCATTCCCCTTCTTAACTCATTCCAATCCCTGAGACCCTTAGCTAAAAAAGAAAATCTTCCCACACCCTTGTGCCTGAAATCGAGTGCCAGCTTGTGGTCATGGTCATCTTTTCCCTTCCATGAACTACATACTTTTCATACCTACTGCAATATCTTTCCATGCCTCATCGCCAGTATACGCCCTGTACACTCCCATGACCCTCCTCATCCTCCTCCTCTCTTGCAATGAATCCCATTCCAGCTCCTTTATCATGAATGTCACTGATTGCATTCTGCGATAAATTCCAGAAACAAATCTAGCAGCCCTTCTTTGCAGTATCATTATTATTATTATATTATCTATGTTTACATGTAAGAATAATAGTAAACACAATAATAATAACTCATTATGTTTCAATTTTTCACTACAAAATATGTCTATATTGGGTCTAAATCTAATATGGGATAATATAATTTTATATGCAGCCCGCGAGGTTATGACGCATTTCCAAAGTGGCCCGCAACATCATTTGGGTTGGCCACCCCTGGCCTAGTACACACTGGGATTCTTCGTTGCGATTCATTGTCGCAGGGCTGCATTCGTGCATTATCTCTTGATTAGTGCTGCTCCCATTCAATGTCGCGATTCTGCTCCGATGCTGTCCCGACAGAACTAGAGTCGTGTCCACACTGCCAGAAATATCAGGATTCAATTTCAAGATAACTTAGGTGTCAAGATATCCGAGAACTTGGCACTTGTGGGAGTGTCAGCAGCATTTCTTTTTATGACTGAAAAGAAGGATGCTTGCCTATAATTTACTGGACAACTTGAAACCTGAAGATGGGATCAGTTTCAGAAATTTTGTGAGGTTCACTCCAGTGATTTTGAATGTCTTTTTGGAAAGGTCCAAAAGAGAGACTAACTGCAGATAACCTATTTTTCCTGATATCCAGTTGTTTGCTGTACTTTTATTCCTTGCAAGTGGAAAATACTGCAAAAATCTAATGTACGACCTCCAAATTTCGAAGCAGATGATATCATATTTTGTACACTGTGTGAGGCCATCATATTTTCTGTTAAAGAAAAAAAATATATATTTAGCAAAAGTTATATGGTTCAAGTAAAATACAAACTGAAAAAAAACAACATGTTACATCCCTAGCCAGTGGCGGATCCAGGCATGGAGGAAGGAATTTCCTTCCTTCATGGATCCAGGGGGGTTGAGGCTAGGGGGCTGAAGCCCCCCCCCCAAAACTACCAAGGTCACCCCCGACAACATGGGATTTTGGTGACTTCTCCCCCAAACGAAATCCTAGCCACCCCTACCCCAAACCAAAATCCTGGATCCGCCACTGTCTCCAGCCTAGTGTTGCAAACCGAAAAAAAAAAATGTTTTTTTTTCAGATTTGTGAAAAAAAAAAAACATGAAAAAAAACCTAGCACCCTTGTTTTTTTTTTCTAAATTTGGTTTTTTTTCAGAAAAATGTATATTTGATAAATTATAGTTTTATTTATGGAACTTACATTTTACATGTGTGTTTTAAACCTTACTAAATCATATAATATCTTACATAATGATTCATAAATGTATCTATATAGGTAACATAATTTTTTATTCATCCTCTATGTCGGTACCACATTCACTCGTATCAGTACTACCAATACTAGTTCGGTCGGAGTCGGAATTTTCTGTTTCTTCTTCTGTCCCCTCTAGATCCATAACTTCAGAAATAGTTACATTTTCTTTTACTGGTTGTATTGCATGCAAAAGCTTTAGAAATTGCAATTTTAAATTGTGAGCAATATACACACTGTGAATGAAGACTGCGCCGATAGTTCTGTATTACGGTCTTTTAAGTTTGAATTTAAATCTATTATTACACAAAATAGGAGCTTTATTTGTTTTCAATCGTTGGTTTACGCCAACGGTTGCAAGGAAATTATTCATAATTACTGACAATGACTTAGTATCACTATACGCTGCGAGTTAAACAACTATACGAATATAAGGAAAGCACAACAAGTAATAAAAAGAAGCAAAAAACTGTGGTTAAATTTCCTAATTTTTTGAAAAGATTCGTAGGTCTACAGATAAATTTGTAGGGCCTGGCAGCACTAGTTCAAATAGCGAGTATCAATCCAAACAATGGGGAACGGGGATTCCTTCTCACGCAACCTAGCCTTTTCGGGAAGTCCCCATTCGTAAAAGAAAACTTCAGTCAATGTTACCAATATTTTTGTAATTCTTTTTTTCTACTGAACCAGAAAAATATAGTAGATTTAAAAGTAAGATAAGTACTTTGTATAAACTCTAAAACAGTCATATTAAACGATAAATGCCTTAAAAATTTGAAATTGAGTAGTTATGAAAAAAAACATGTCCCAGAAAAAAAACATGTTTTTTTTCACAGTTTTTTTCATGTTTTTTTTTTCACGTCAGAAAAAAAACTGTTTTTTTACAACACTACTCCAGCCTTTTATTTTCTGAAAAGTTTGTAAAAGAGAACTATACAGGATAACTACATTCTATGGCAGGATACTGACTACCAAAACTCAGCTAAGAAACTGTACGTTCTAAAACACAATTATTGTCGGAATGTAGCTGCTGAGCGAGATTTTCATAAGTTTGAGGCGTTTTGCAGAGGAAGGAGGAGTTGCTGTTGTGGTTGCTGAATTATAGGAGTCTGAGGAGATGAATATAAGCGGCTTTGCTTTTAGTTTACAGTATTTGTGATTTCCTGTTTCAAATTTTGTCTCTCTTATGGCTTTATACCTCATCATCTTGGCGGTCATTAGAAGCGGAAAGGACTGGAGGCAAAGAACTGGAAGGAAGTCGGCGATGGCCTTTTGAAGGAACCGTCCCGGCATTCTCCTGGAGTGATATCGGGAAACCATGGGGAGCCGAATTCTGTATGGCCGGACGGGGATTCGAACCTACGCGAACCCGAATGCCAAAGCATTTTTCGGAGACGTTCCACTTTTTTTCTATAAAACGAACTTTTTATCTAATTAGTGTTTGCGAACGTAGTGACGTGAATTTTAGAGTCAAGAATAATTTTAACCATTTTGGAAAAAATAATTTTACCAGTAAAAAACTAGTTGAATATACACAGATTTTAATTGCGGGAATATTTTCTAATTAAAACAATTGTAACTAGTTCGTCCGCTGCTTTGATGACATTCAGATATTTATTTATTTCTCGTATGCAATAATAACAAAATCATATACTGATGTCAAGGGAGTGTATCTATCCGACTGTGTCATATGCAGCGGATTAGAGAGCATGCAAGTTAGCCAGTTAATATTCTGGTGGGTCATTTCATGTAGTCTACAGTCTGCTCGAGTCACAGTCTCAGTAGATATCGTCTACTTTGTGTCTACAGTGGAACGACAAGGTTGTTTTAAATTTTCTACCAAGCCACGCTCTTGGTAAGCCTCTCATCTTAAAACACATGGCTTTATTCCTCATTGATTTTAGACATAGTAGTTTCAAAGATTATTCACTATCAAAAATTAACTAATTTACGGAAGAGAGATAGGGACTGACAAATTGTGCTTGTTCGTACTGAGTAAAATTAATTTAACCATTAAAATATAATACAAGTGCAGTATATCATAATCTGATCAAATCATAATCTAAGAGGAAACTAGTTCAATAAATTTAATTTTAATTATTTTATTCAGAATCCCATTAGGAAATTGAAATGATTCTTCTGCATTAATGAAATAACGATAGGTAAAATGTCGCGCAACTTTCCGCGAACTCCAAGGAAGCGAAAACTTAAATTTAGAATCATGTACGCAGAAAATTTATAATGCACAGATTTTGCATGATATTTTATCCCACCATGAAAAACGTTATTTTTACACTAAATACAAATTAAACTTAGTACCTAGCCCTAAGGTTGGTTGCAGTATGCAGAGGACGTAATAATGCAGTGTGTAGGCCATTTCCTACCTCCGGCAGCTATAATTTTACGTCGGATCCAAATCATGAAATACCGGGCTCACGTCACACGAACAAGGAAAACGTTTAGCGGCGTCACTGGCATTTGAACCTGGACCACTAAAGCTATGCGCACGATCCACTCCTTTACCATACGACTCTCCAAATATTTAAAATAGCACAACTTTGTGTTGGGCGACAAGTTTTCCATTAACTTCTGGAACATTTTATTTTTATGAGCATCATTTTGTTTAATGATAATACAACGTTGTAGGATCTAGATTAATTTTTTGTTCTCATGGCGAAGTTGAGGCCATTAGGAACGGGATAGGATTTGGCGCTAGGAACTGGAAGGAAATCGGCCACGGCCTTTTGAAGGAAATAGCCAGTGATTTTGAAACCATGGGTAACCAAAATTTGGATAGCCAGCCGGAGATTCGAACCCGAATGAGAGGTGAGATTAACATTTTCTAACTACATGACCGAGGATAACTTGTGAACACATTTTCCATTGCTTCGTATAAAAAAAACAAGCAACATTGTTATAAATTTTCGCAATAAATTCCCACCAAGTTGCGAAGTTACACTTGCGAATTTTTGTTTCTTACTCTTTGTCTAACGATCTTAGCGACATACATCATATTTCCGATTTTACGAGGTTGCTCTGGTATATCGTTGCCCTGGAAATGAAAGAACTAATGTACAATTCCAAAATCATCGTTTTTGTCAGTTATAACCAATTTTAAGATAAATACATTTATTCCAGTGATGTTCCATCCTCATTAAACCATTGTGTTTTTCGACAATTAAAATAGACTACAGTTCTACAACTGCAGTTACCTCTTGATTCGATGATAAACGCCGATCAGTTTTGAAGAGTTTGAGTCAGGAAAGAAGCAAAAGAGGAAGTTAAACATGGTGCATAGAATGAAATATTCCAACAGATCATAGTTCAAACCCCTTAAATTCCTGATGACATAAATACTTCCATGAGCGAATGTACTTTATTGGTAAAAATGATTGATTTTCTTTCACGGGGTACCGATTAGTCTTAGCACTAAAAAAATATTTGCTTTTCGTTTAATAATACAGATTAGGGAGCGTCCATAAACCACGTAGCTCCATTTTGGTCTTCTGTAAACCCCTCTCCCCCCACGTGGCTTTTGATTCTACCTTCGCCCCCCCCCCCCCCCTCTACCACGTAGGATTTTTCCTTTTTGATTCCAGAAGACATTTTGTACTGTTTTCTCGTGTCAGACTATTATAAATTACATACGGAGACAATTAACTGAGGGAAATAAATATTCACATGCTGTGTGTGTTCTGTTCCTCATTTTAACTGGTGAAAAATGTTATTAAACCAAAGCTACGTGGACTGGCTCGCAAACCCCCCCCCCCCTCCCAAGTAGCTCAGCGTAGCCTTCCAGCCAACCCCTCCTACCACTGGACCGAGCCACGTAGTTTGTGCACGCTCCCTTACAGTGATGTATTTCTAAGACTTTTTTTACCCGAAATTGACGACATGAATTCAGTGAAATGTACGCGGCTTAAAATTGCCTGCTATACATTAACGATCCGCCAAGTAAATACACAACGAGAGTAGCCAATTCGACGCGACGCAGTTATTGGAATCCAATATGAGAATGTCTTCTGCTTTTAAGAGCGGTCGCTGAGATTAAGTTCCACCTGCGACGGGGCGCTTAAGTAGATGCGATATC
The DNA here is from genome assembly GCA_031002005.1 of Vandiemenella viatica. Classification (NCBI taxonomy): domain Eukaryota; kingdom Metazoa; phylum Arthropoda; class Insecta; order Orthoptera; family Morabidae; genus Vandiemenella; species Vandiemenella viatica. The sequence continues at coordinate 201,077,077 of JARYHS010012519.1, read as the reverse complement.
GATTCTGCATGGATTCACAGCACAAAAGCCGGACGTAATCAGACCCCCTTCTGCCACATTTCTCGTTACTCGAAATTTGATGTCACTCCGCGAAGGGAAAGAGTTTTCGTTCATTTCGGGACAGCCACGCCCTTTTCCTCCGCAGACCTCATTAAGGAATGCGGTTGGTTTCTTCTCTTCGGAAATCACAGAACGAGGAAAGACTCTGCTTGTCTTATTTAAGTACGTCAAATATAAATGTGAATAACAAGAACACAACCAGCTTCCAGAGAAGTTCTGCAAAAATCGTGATGAAACTCTCAAATTCAGGATACACACACACACACATATATAAATACTTTTACAGTTATTTCTAACCACGTTTATCTTTTTTCCTTTTTTTTTTTTTGGTTTAAGTATTTCAAAATAATTTACTTTTTGTGTGCTGCAGAAATTATTTCATTAGTCATAATCGCTGGACAGATGTTACTTTTTACATAATACAGAGTTACCAATTTGTATCGATTTGTATTGATATCACTCATCCAAACTCTACTACAAATTAGTATCTTTGTGCGAGATTTATAAGTCAAATAATTTGTAGTATTATTTCGTTAAAGAGTTAATCAACTAATTTAGGTTAAGTCTGATTAATTTATAATGTGAGTTTGTGTAATATGTGGCTCCTAAGGAATTTCTACTTCACTGTTTGTTGAAATTCACACGGTGATATTAAATACTCCGGTGTTCTCGTTGATGTAGGTCAGCCTAGATTACTCCTAGATCTGAACTAGGAGATTGAAATTTATCTTGCAGAACTCACCTTGTGTCGTCACAACTCAGTAAAAGTTTATACTAGTGAATAATATTTTACTGACAGGAACTAGGAATTCAGAAAAGAAAATTTCATATAACGTAATCTACTGAACTGTTAGTAATTAGTTCGTAAGCTTTCTCGTTCTAGTTTCCTCGAAACTGGATACTTTAGAGAAAATATGGTAAAGAGGTGGCACAATCAGAATGTAAATTATCTCTCAGCAAACTCACTGAGATTATTTCAGTGGTTGCTTTTCACCCACATACCATGCTGGGAATACAATTGTGGAGCGTAATGTATTTATTGAACGTTCGCTCAACGTAAACAAGTTATCATAAATGTCATTATCTTCGATTATCAGTGTTGGTGAAAACAGTCTCATCGTATCTTACATGATTTCGCTGCACACTGCTTAGTGATTTAATTTGGGTGTTCATCTACAATGTGTTCTAAGTGCTTTATAATGACTGCTACGCAAAAATCACATAAAAATGCAAGCAGTGAACAAGCAGTGGCAACTGTAACGTGAAGGAAGACGCACTCTACAAATATTATTATTTAGTATTAAATATGTCATGTTTATTTTTAATTATCGTGAGGGATAAAGCATTGGAGCAGTTACCGGACAGAGGAACAACAAACTGAGGATCTGGATGAGTCGTCTGTGATCAAGTAGATGTCAATTCCTGATAAAAGGGCCAGGTTATGGCATTCTTAGATTATATTAAAAAAAATTATTCTAAAATAAAGTGTCCCTGCTCATCAAATATTAAATTAATTAAAATCAATTTTAAAACCGCAAAAGAACGGTAATATCTCACAGCCAACAACAGATTTTATAGTTATGTTCATTTGTAAGTTTCTTTGTTAATAATTACTATAACACAGGATAATTATAAATTACTAAAGCGATTTTACAAATTTGCCTGTGGCTGTATTATTTTACATAGCGTCACAGAACCTTACAGTCGTATAGAAATCTCAAACCGTTTTGCAGCCGCGTTTCAAATTTCTGCCACGAGAGCGCAGACGTGGGCAAACAGTCAAAATGGCGACAGGCGCTAAGAATGCTTAAATTCCTATTATAGCCTCCCGACCTAATCCAATGCGATTGTTTTGTGTGGGGCCTATCTGAAAGAGTTTCTTCTCCCAACAAACCTGCCAAAACTGCGAGCTGGCATTAAGAGTGCTTTTGATCAGATTGATAGGGACATGCTGCACCGAGGGTGGCAAGAACATTATTATCCACATCTGCAGAATCAATATGGGGTCACATATAGAGCACTTTTAATATGTCAAAAAACTTTTTTGAGTTTTTCTAAATGACTGTAAAGTTTTGTGACAATATATCGAATAATACAGCTACAGAAAATCTGTGAAATCGCTTCAATCATTATTTTTTTTTAAAAAAAGATTAAAAGCTCAAACAACGATATATAGATTTATTATAAAATTTCTTAAACTGAAAACAACACCATAGAAAATGAAAGCATGAAGCCGGATAGTACAATTAATCAATTTAAAAATGCCAGAAACGACAATCCAATGCGTTGTTAACATGAGAGATCGCCATCTTATAGTTTGTGCATCTGCGCTTACTCTGATCAATGTCCTTGCAGGAAGTACTCATCACCGTTGTACAGTACATTAGAAACGAGATCCCAGTAGGGTGAAAGTTGGCAGTGAAACCTTCATACACACAAAAGTTCATCATTTTTTCCCGGCAGCTTCACACGAGTTTTAACTTGTAAAGCACCCAAAAATACATCCACAAACTGACCTGAGTGGATAGATTGTTGGGAAGAAATGTAAACTCGGAACCGAGTTACATGTTTTTATAAATATCAACATTTTACAAATTGATGGTACTGTATCACTAACATGTGACATACCGTTAAAATGAGGACTGATCGAAAAAGCTTCGGCTGTTGTGAAGTTTTTTCACAACACGCTTGGGGAGCATTAAAAACGTGCGCATAAATAATGCGTCACATCCGTTTCAGCTGGCTATTTTCCTTTGATGTATTATTCATAGCCATCAATATGAGCTTAACATGGTGCAGCAAAATTGACTCTGTAGCTCAGAAACTGAACCTGGTGAATTAACAATTTTCGTTGTACAACACGAGATGATGTTTCCTGTCATTTCTATCTGCAAACAACGTATCCGTGAAATGCATATTACAATAAGTAGATTGCTTTCCATCTGTCAATTTTTAACGTCTTTTTCCTTCCTTGCTATTTGGATGTTTTTGCTCCGAAAGTGGAGATACACACTTTATTAAATTAGATCATACGCAGTTTATTTTAAAGTTGTACATAATGTTCTATCTAAAGCCATATAACGTTTTATAAACTGTTTCAAGAATTTAAATGCAATAAAGCACATGCGCCGCTGGCCATTTTCCTGCCTCTTTCCCGACCTTCACCTCTGGCACAGCCTGCTCTGTAATGTGAAGCACCCCAGAACGCTTCCGTGGTTCGGATTCCACGTTAAACTGTAGGTTCCCTGTACCCGGCAGGATTGCTGGGTTAGGTTAAGGTGGCTACTACAGGGGCTGAATGCGCAGCCCATTGAAACCCTGTCACCAGGTCATTACGACCACACGGAATTATGTTATACTGTGAAATCAGTTTCAAAACTGGTCGTACAGAGGTTTTTAGAAGTTTATGGGACAGGAGGAGGGCAGTGGTAGTATTTTATGTGTTAAATGAGGAAAGATTCAATGATTTTTAAAAATAAAGCTGTAACACTTCCTGTTAGATTTAAAAAAAAAAAATCTAAATGAGGGATTGCGCTCAAACAAATTAACAACTGCTTTATAAGTCATAAAAAAATTGAGTAGGGAAGGAATGAAAATTCTAGCTCACTTTTCAGGTTGTCATGACAATGTCAACCGCTCACCAGAAAATGTCTGGTGGTTATGATAAAAGCGAAAGTAGATCATATCAGTCCATCTCAGTGTAAGGTCATTTACCCATAGTATAACTTGACCTCAACAATCGCAAGTCGTATTTGGTCGTTATATAATACCCAGTTTCATAGTGACAGCTTTTACGAGTCTTGCGTCTATGCATGAGAATCTGTGACCATAGCGAGCCATTACTTCTGATGTACTTCTATTTTCAATGTTTCAACAAATATTATCATAACTTGTTAGATAGTATTTGAGGTGCTAAAATGGAGAGTAAAAACATCAACGGATTAAATAGGTTCTTTTCACTGCAACTTTATTAGCACGTATACCAAATTCAAAAGTGTAATTACAATTCATAAAACCTATAAATATATTTAGTACTGCAATTTGTTGCAGCTAGTTATCTTCCTATAGCTCACTGCATAATAATCCTTTCATCACAGCGTGTATAGTGTAAATAAAATCATTCAAGCCACACCGTGTAACTAAATACTGAAATTAATCCGTCAGTAAAAATTAATAGTAATAAAAAAGATTTTCTACACCCCGCCTGTATTAAAAACATTTCTGAAACACCGTGTATATGAGTGGTCATAGTAAGAATATCACACTAGGTGTAGATGTGTCACCGGATGAATTCTACCCAACCCCCTCCACCCCCACCGAGACACGTAGTTTATGGACGCTCCCTTGCCGAAATGTGTTTTCGATGATCAGGGGCACCGCATAGATCAGGGGTGGCCAACTTGATTAGACGCAAGATCTGACAAAACCCTGTGCAATCTACCAGTTACATACTTCTTGAAACATTAAATGAGAAAGTATAGTTCAGTACACAATTATGTAGTATTTTTTATTTTATTAAGAGCGAAAACATAAAACTGAATATTATTATTAGTAACTACTTATTTATATTAGTGCGAGCGTTGCGTCTGAACATTTTCCGCTAGATTAGCAAAATCAGGTTTGTAGTTGTAAATTACCAACCTTAAAGAATCCAAGCGTCTGTCAAGCGAAAACGTTGTTTATTTTTTGTTTGCTTTAAGTAGGAAAATGCTGATTCACATAAATATGTTGAACCAAAACATGAATGCAGTTATTCAACACATTTCTTCAAATTTGGATATATCTCGTTGGAAACCAATGCCTAGAAATCTAGACCTTGCCTTTAGAAATTTGTCACAACGCAGAGTAATAATTTCGTTTTGATATATCATGTGGTCCATTTGAAATATATCTGCAAATTTTTAGCCATTTCATAGATATCACTGTGATCAATGGAATTATTAAACTGATGAATTACACTAACTTCTCAATTTTTTTTTTGAAATCACTAAAGTGAATTTCGAAGTCCTTAATTTCTGCTGTGTGCTTATCAGGAATGAAACTGTAGGTAGGATGTTTTTTCATATGATCCCTGATGTTTATAAATCGTAGAAATTTTTTTTTTTAAATGTCAACTATTATAGACTATGTTTGACTTTGGAATGTTGCAGTAGAACTCATCATTTCTGTTAATGTTTTATTCTTGCGTTGTAGTTCCAGATTTAATGTGCTCAGTTTTCCGGTAAAACCTGCTAAAAATGCTAAATCACATTGCCAGTCTAAATCACGCAGTTGCCGATAATCATCACCCCTCTACAAGAATTTTTATTATTTCATCCAATAGATTTCGAAATCTTAGAAAAAACTTGCTACGACCCAACCACCTTACGTCAGTGTGCAATATTCTAGACCAGGGGTGGCCATCGCAAATGATCTTGCGGGCCACTTTGCATAACTCAGCGGGCCGCATATAAAATTATTTATCCCCATATTAGATTTAGACCCATTATAGACATTTTTTGTAGTGAAAAATTGAAACATAATGAGTTATTATTATTGTGTTTGCTATTATTCTTACATGTAAATATGGATAATATAATAATAATGATACTAAACGCACATTGTAAAGAAATATGTACACTAAAAATGAAATATAAGAAATATTATGTAAAAGTGTGATGAATCTCGAGGGTCGGAAAATGTTTAAGGCGGGTCGCGGGTTTGCCACCCCTGCTCTATACTGTATCGGAGGTACCAGCTGCCTTTACGGCTGCGCAGATTGGTAATGAGTGCGGTGAGTGATGTAACTAATCCTTGTATAAACGTCAGGCGACCCCGCTGGTAGATGTGGAGCGTTAATTCCGCCGTGACTGCTGTGGTCCTTAAAGCCGAGAAGTAATAAAGCTCCAGTGAGCAATAACGAGGAGCCCGCCGAGACAGGCGTTTAATTGCTTCTCCGCTAAGAACGGAGGAAGAACCGGAAATGAGAGTCTGGGAGCGGAAGGCAAGTTGCGTGCCGGATAAACAAAAGGAGCAGTAGGGAGCTGGGTTTCTGTTTGCTTACACACACACATACGTCTAGGTGGTTTCCGTCAACTCAAAACAACTGCCGGAAGACATGTAGAGGTTCTCACGGAAGTTTTTTAATGTAACAGCTGGATTAGAAGAAGCTATTAAGGGGCCATACATAAATTACGTCACACGAATTTCATGATTTTTGGACCCCTCCCCCCTCCCATGTCACAGGTTGTCACATTTGGGGGACCCCCCTCCCCAAGTGTGACGTCACATATTTTGCAATTTTAAATTTATAAATTAAAATAACACTTCCAAAATGATTTATGTATTTCTAGTTAAAAATCATATCAACAATAAATCAAACATTTAAGAAAATATAAAAAAAACATAAAAAATAGAATTAATGACACAAAATTGAGTCATCATGTGTCCATGTATTTTGAACCCATTCATTGATACTGTTTATTATTGGCATAATAGTTACTTCATTCTTGATTTCGATAGTGTTGGGAACATTCGATGTGTCAACATCATCTTCATCCAACCATAAAGCATCGTCATCGTTTAATAAGCAAAGAACTTCCCTGTTACGTCTAGCGGCAATGCTTTGTGGACGAATCTTCATGATGGGGAAAACCTCTAGTTGCCTCTTATGTAATTGCTTATGTTGGTTAGTGGCTTTGTATGATGAAAAATATAGTCCACAGATGCAATATGATCATTTAAATAAGTATGCCTCGACACTGGGGCAATACGACCCAAAAAGTGATACAAATTATGCATGTGATGTCACAAAGTTTATGACACGTCCCCCCCCCCCCACTTGTCACACGATGTCACACTTTGTTAACCCCCCCTCCTCAAGGTACGACGTAATTTATGGATGGCCCCTAAGCAATGCAGGGTTGCTGTAAATGACTGAGGTGATTTGACAAATTTGACATATTGAAATTATTTGACATATTGTCACAAAATTTTACAGTCTTAAAGAAAAACTCTTTTTTATTTTATTTATTTTTATTTTTTTATAAAGGCATCCGGCAATTGAGGCCATACAGCAAGCTCAATGTGATCATCGTAGCTTACAGTGAATCAGCCATCCAGTATATACATTGCATCTTCTAAGCATGATGGACACCGCAGGACGGACAGGATATTCACACAAACACACAACACTTAAACACCCATGCCCTAGGCCGGAATCGAACCGGCGACCTGGGGGCGGTACTCTTAGCCCCTACGCTACCGAGGCCGCAACGCGGATGTTGATCGACTGCAGAGTAATCTTAATAAACAGCATACCTTTGCATTATTCTCAGGCCACACTCATTTTTTTTTTTTTTTTTGTAACTGCTTTACGTCTCTTTCTAACATCGAGGTCTTTAGAGACGGGAAAGGATGGGGGGCAAGGATGGGGGCAAGGAATGGGAAGGAATTCGGCCATGGCCTTTTGAAGGAAGCATCCCGGCATTTGCCTGGAGTGATTTGGGGAAACCATGGAAAACCCAAATCTGGATGCTCGGACGGGGATTCGAACCGCCGTTCTCCCGAATGCAAGGCGAGAGCGCTAACCGTTAGACCGCCCCGCTCGGTGCCACACTCATTGTTTCCATTACGTTCCCGTAAACTTCCGGCGGAAGCTAAACTCTCGGGATTATTGGAGATTGCGATTCAGCAAGGAATTGGCGTCTTAATACCGCAGTAGTCAAACGCATGACACCGCTCTAAATACTTTCCGAAGTAGATTTGACTGTGTCATGCTGGTCCCTCCTTCCTTTAAGGATTGAGGTTTTTTTTTTTTTTTAAGTATAGGTCTTAGGAGTCCGTGGTACGTGCCGATAGCAATTGATAGGATTGGTTAATAATGCACAAACAGATAAAAAATAATGGGCCCATGTAATTTAGTGGTCCGTAGAATTATTTTTGACGCTTTGCTGTTCCTCGGAATTAAAAAGCAAAATTGACTAAAATAACAATCGCTTATTAGAAATTGTTCGACAGTGTTAATGAAAAAAATTCCTAGATCCGTTAAAACTAAGAAGATGGGAAACTAGTCCGATAGTCTGTAAAATATCGGAACAAGTCAAGTGTTACTTAGCTGAATTAATAATTGACTGACATAAATATAAAACCGGAAGCGATACAAACCTTTAAATTTCTGCGTATAGTGATTCAAGGAACGTAGAACAAGATGGTTGGGATTCCTAAGGGAAAGGATTAAACAGCAACTCAGCACTGCGCTGGTACCGTAGGTGCAACGCCCCGCATCAGGACCATTAGCAGGATACCGCCCACCTTCGCCAGAGGCGTCACGATCGCGTGGGATTCCACTCGCATTCCAGGCCGCGAGCGTCAGGATGCTACACCGGACAAAACTTACAAGTACTTATCCGGCGAAGAAAGTACAAAATGTTTGAAACCACTAAATTTTAAGATAACACTACAGGGGAAGTTACAGCCAATTAAGATTTTTTAACCATTTCAAAAATGTTGAGTTTTAACTAATAATTTAAACAGACCACATCTAGGAGATGATTGCATTCACGTTAGACGTCTCTGCTAGTATCCACTTGCAGCCAAGCGACCACTGAAGTGATTCTGGTTTCGAGGTCATTTACTTTGGATTCTTGTAGCGACACAGTGGAGATTGTAGGATTGGCTTGCGCCTCACCACTGGTCGTCTAGTCGACGCTGGGATCCATCATCGGGGGTACCGGAGCAGAGCTCATAACCCCCGTCGAGAACCAAACCAGCACTGCCCTGCCACCCACCTCCTGCCACCATTTTCGTTGGAGGGAAGGTACGGACCCTCAGAGAGAAACGTCTTTAGCCGCCCATGCGAGTGCCCACGGGGAACCTCGTGGCGATAACGCTGTAATGGGGTCTAAGAATGTTCCCCAGCCATATTTGCCTTCCATTATAATGCACTGAAACAAACAGGTAGTCTACAGCTCCCTGCACCAGCTGGTATGGTACTCTATTACTGAGCCCGGCTTGCGCGGGGTACACATCATCATCATTATCATCAGTTTACTGCCCTCGGGCAGGTTTTCACTTGGCTGCTCTCCATTCTCTTCTATCTTCTGCCTTTCTCTTAAGGACCATGTAGTTGCCGTCTTCCTTGATGTTGTCTATAATTTTGTACCTTCTTCTTCCTCTTATTCTCCTCCTACAGACTAGACCTTCCAAGGCGTCTTTTATCAGGCACTCCACTCTCAACAAGCTTATCTTCTCCATCCTCCTCCACATCCACATCTCAAATGCTTCTAACCGCTTTTCATCCTCTCGTCTCGGTGTCCATGTCTCCGACCCATAAAGAGCCACACTCCATACATAACATTTACCGAGTCTTTTCGTCAGTGTTTTCTCTATTTTTCAGTTAGTATCCTCCTTTTCCTAAAGCTTCCTTCCGAAGGAAATGTAGAATTCTATACTTGCGCCGTCATTTCTGCTTATTCTTACAGTTGCGAGAGTGTACTGATTCTTCTTTGGGTAGTCGTCTTCTATGCTTCATCCATAAGTCTGCGATTCCGGGTATTGATGTGTGGTAATGATGATGTGATGATTGTATCTTGGATCCAACCCTCTTCTTGGTATACGATATATGGCTCTTGATACGGCATGTGATTTTAACAATTCTTAAACCCTGGCTTCTTGATGTCTTAGTGCGAGTTTATCTGTTACTGAAAGTCATTGGCCAAAATAGTCGCAGTATCAAATGTCTGAGGAATTTGGATACCAAGAGTGTAAAACAAAGTCTCGCGCTCGCCTTCTTTCACCAACTAGTATAAAAGCCTATTGGCTGTCTGGAAGGAGGCACCAAGCGATTGTGGCGTAAAACTCTTTGCTAGATCATGTGACAGCTGCCGGCTACTGAGGAATGGAGCTACGACTAGTTTTTTGTTTTTTTTGTTTTTCTTGTAGCTTTATGCCTCGTCGACGTCGAGGTCATTAGAGGCGTGAAAAGATTGAGGACAGAGAACAGAAAGGAATTCAATCAAAGCCTTTTAAAATACCATCCTGGCATTCGCCTGAAGTGATTTGGGGAAACCATGGAAAACCTTGCGACTAGGATTGTTTCCTGTAGGCTCCCAGAGTGTGAAAGTATCGCTGTACTTGTGAATGACTGATTGTGTGTTTGTTGTAATAAAATGAACGAACATCTTGTGCAAGTTCATTCCGCCCATTCTTCCATCAAATTGTTCACCAATTTTATCGCACATTTCGGACGGACGTTTCATTATCAGCAGCATCGTAGACATGGCACACATGGCAGAGATGTTTTGTAGGACTTTGGCACATAATCTGGTGATCAGGAATCGTGCACCACCATGTCTGCTATCCTACTGGTCAAGTGCGCATGGTGAAAATTGATTCCACCACCAGCAGTTGAAACAGGTAAGCCAATACCGTCAGCGACGGATTAGCCAACCATAAATGTTCTTATTACGCCAAACACCTACCCATCTTGACTTCTCAAACCCCTAAACATTCGTCCATTTCTGTACAATTACCGTTATAAGGCTGATTTTCCGGTAAAGCCAAAACCAAATAAAAAGTCCTACTGTAGGTACAGAGAAATTTAAAATATTCTAAACAGCAACGGCGGGCCCAGAAATTGATTGCTATAACGTTTCCCCTTGCGACATCAACATTTATATGACGAAAGAAAGTTTCTTTGCTTCAATATTGTGTTGGTATCCTACTTTGTTCACAACTTCCGTACCGGTAATAATTGTTAGAGATGAAACATCAGTCTTTATTGAAATGAAAATGGAAGATATCATTTATTAGTATTTGCGAATTCTTCCAATAAATGGAAGACGTTAAGAAAATGACCCAATCAATTTTTCTTTGAGTTCTTCTTGTTGTTCCAATAGGCTTTATTTCTTTCCGAGAAAGCTAGTTTGCGTTCTTCCGACCACTTTGGTCTGTATTGTTTTTGTTTTGGTTGCTCAGTTATAACTTCCCATTTGTCTACTTTGTGTCTGAAGGTGTCTCTTTCTAAGATGTCTGTTGCTCTTATATTTGCACTTTTAAGATCCTTTCCAATTTCATTCAGCCAAGGTGATGGATTTTTAAGTGAAGTTACATAAGCTATTGCCTTTTTTGCCAACCTGGTAACCTCTTAAGGTGACCAATAATTTCATTCGCCTTTTCTTGATGTTAGTTTCAATGTTAGAAAACTTTTCTGTTGTCTTGATTGATTGTAGTCTGTATCCATCTTGGTTGTAGAATTTTTCTAATGACTTTTCTCTCTACTTCTTTTATTTCTTCAAGGTCATGTTTTCTGTTAAATGTTAACGTTTCACTTGCATAGAGGATTTATTATTATTATTATTATTTGGCTTAAGGACTTGCGCCTTTTCGACGTCGACGTGGAAGTCATTAGAGGTGGGAAAGAACCAAGGGCAAGGAACGGAAAAGAATTCGGTCATGGCTGTTCGGAGAAACCATGCCAGCATTCGTCTTGAATGATTTTTGCTACCACTCACCAAGCTCGCTGAAACTTTCAAATGATCTGTATCTACGTAGTGATATGCTATAAAGATACGTACGTTTCAGATAGGACATTTCCATGGAACAGATCATTTGTAAAAAAATAAAAAAACTTGCTTATTTGTAGTAGTTTTTTAATTTTATCTGGTAGAAGGATAACAATGCTTCGTTGTTATGTGTCAACAATTCTGGTTTCGGTAAGATGACATGTGGAGTCTGCAAAATACTTGATATGCCTTGTATTACTACGATATGTAACACACCTGCGAGGATCACGTCGCAAAATAAATAACAGCAAGTATCTGCCGAGGAAAACGCAGATAGCGGCCTTGGGGCTCGAGAATCTCGTGTCACGCACAGCGGTTGAAATTAATTGGCATTCTTTTTATTCACTCAGTGTTGTTAATGGGGGACAGTGGTAGTTGCGTGATGGGTAATTTGTGAAACATTTCCATTACTTTAATTGAAGGGGCTGCTTCACGATCGCTATCGTGTGGTGTCGCTTGGAACAGTTCCAAGGCAGACCATTATTATTATGCCTCTAAATTATCTCCCGCATTTAGCAATGTAGACACAAGAAATTTTTCAATTTGCTTAACTTAATTATCGCCGCCTCTCTCTCCCTTGCCTATCCCAGTTCGCTTCCATACAAAAACGACATACAGGGACGTAAAAAGAAATCTTAAAAAGGGATAAAACATGATCTTACTAAATGAGATGCATGCCTTGTAAAAAATAAAGGCGTATAAAATCTGCGTGCTCAAACATCTGAGCAATTTTTATAACATTCTGAAATCAAGTACATTTTTCTACAAGTATCCTAAATTAGACTCCTAACCTTCAGTTTAACCATAATCTTCTTCTGCACCCGAAACTCTTTTAAAGTCAAATGCATAAAACAAAAACTCGTGTGTTCCACCCAGAAACAACCTCTATTACAATCAATGATGTAACAAAATTTTTCAAGTTTTGAGTTACTAAGATATTTGGAACAAAGAAGGTTCTTGTCTTCTGTTATTTACTGTAGAAAAGAATTTTACAATTATATTTTTTAACCAAAGGCTTTATAGATCATCGAAATTGAAGACATCAAGAGAGGAATGTAGGCAGGAAAATGAAAGGAATTCAGCCATTGCTTTTGAAGAGACCGCCCGGGTAATCACCATAGTGATTTCGGAAAACCGTTTAACACCGAAATCAATATCGAACTGGCACCGAGCGTGGTGGTGTAACGGCTAGCGTTCTGGCCTCGCATTCGGGAGGACGGCGGTTCGAATACCCGTCCGGGCATCCAGATTTGGGTTTTCCATGGTTTCCCCAAATCACTCCAGGTGAATGCCGGGATGCTTCCTTCAAAAGGCCATGGCCGAATTCCTTCCCATTCCTTGCCCCCCATTCTTTCCCGTCTCTAAAGACCTAGTTGTTATAGGAGACATTAAGCAGTTATATAAAAAAATATCGAACTGGCGGCCTCCTGAATGCCGAGGTACTCCGCTAACCCCTCACCACTGGGGAAGCTTTTTTTGGGATGGGGAGGAAAGGCGGCTTTACGGCTCGTCAATGTTGAGGTCATTAGAACCTGGTGAAGACAGGCGACAAAGAACGGGAAGGAACTCAGCCATGGCCTATTTAAGGAACAATCTCGGCACTCGCGCGGAGTGCTTTCGGGAAACCATGTTAAACTGAAATTAGGATGGTCGGACGGCAATTCGAACCCACGTCCTCCCGCATGCCAGACGCGGACGTTACTGTCCACGCACCAGGTTCGGAATGGGGCTCCATGATGAAATACTAACAAGAAAGGCGTTTAAACACGTTTCCATGCTATACTTAAACAACGAAACATGTGTCTTCATATCCTACTAGCTTCCAAGTCCGTCAAAGATGACAGTTGTGGCAATTCATTTCTTCGAACTTACTATAAGGAAACAGAGATAACAACAACCTCGAATATAAATAGCTCCTATAAACGACAGAAATGATTGGTTTAACGCAGTTCTTTCACAGTACATTTCCTCCCCGTCGCTTAACAAAATACAATTGTTAGTAAATAACGCTCATAACATTAAAAATGATGTAATGTGGTACATTTTTCTTAGGGGGCGTCCATTAATTACGTTAGATGTTTTTCCGGAATTCTGGACCACTGCAGAGATTTGGTGAGATCTGGTCGGACTTCTCCCCCCCCCCCCTAAGATGACGTGAGATTTTGACGGGATTTCCCCCCTCCCCCGCCTACTGATCAACCTCATAGTATTTTTAGACCTTTTTTGTTTTTATTTTTTTAAGCTCTCCTGCTTCCGAAGGCAATTATACCCTCCACAAAGGCTCTAATGCCCTTCAAGAATTTCAAAAACTTACGTGAAATTTTATGTCGATCCCCCCCCCCTTGTTGAGATTTGGTGAGATTTCGCCTTCCCCCCCCCCCGTTTCAGCTCACGTAATTAATGGACTCCTCTTTAGTTAACTGTAACAGTGATATCACTGGACACAGAGTATAAGAAAACATCTACATCGACTCAATATAAATAAACAAAAAGCAACTAATAATTGCAGTCTGTATTCAGACCAAATACACACCTTTCCTGCAGTGTTCTGTTAATTCATTTCTTCACAGTTGATTATCTAAATAGAACTGTCATTAAATAACGCTCATAAGCTCGATTTTGCAGAAACATCTCTGGCCGTCGTTAGTTCGGCAACCAAGGCCGGGAGCGTGACGTCAGGTTACGGACACGACGACACAGTGACCAAAGTTGTATTTTACTACTATTGATGGTTGGCGAGAAAATTTGGGGGAACACTCGATAGGAGGTGGACTTTATAGATAGCATGTTGGATCGTTAACAATTAGTCTCATATTCTCAGGGCCGCTGTAAGCGGGCGTGCAAGGCGTGCACCGCAGGCGGGCGGCACGTTAAGGGGGGCGGCAAATCGGAAAATTCCTAGATCCACCACTGACTGTAGTTAGACAAGGGGCGGCATAATCGGTATTGCACGCGGGCACTCAAACAGCTAGCGGCGGGCCTGCATATTCTTATGCTTCAGCTCTGCTAAAAAACCTCATTTAGACAGCAAGTTATAGTAAAAATTTGGTGCTGGGTAAAAGAACTCTGTTATCTGCTTTGAAATTGAATTCACAACAAAATTTTGTTTCTGATCTACAGAAATAGTTTTTTCATTATTCGGACTTTGAGAAAGGCCTTAATTAAACATTATAAATCTTTGCTGTTGAAATGAAATGATTAACACATTGAAGTCAAGAATCTCCCTCCAAGTAGGGACGTAACACACATTTTACTTTCTTTGACGCAACGAATTGTTACATTGCTTTTACGTTATTCGGAAACTGACGGATTGGACATAAATTCATTACATCTTCGTTATTTATGATTTTTTCCCGGGAAATTGAAGAAGATAGGTCAAGATGACAACAGCGTGGAGTTCCTGTATCGCGAACAACCTTCTACAGACGCATTCAGCATTTGCAAATCTCGAGGCAATTGTGTTAGAATCGGACTTTAATACGAAACCAAAGTGAATTTCTTAAGCGATTCAACATTTCGATGGAAACGCTCCTTCTATCAAAAGTTGTCTCAGATACTGGCTAGAGGTTTTGCAGTCATCTTGCTTGACCTACATCTTTGGTAAAATTTGGCTTGTGTGTCTGAATAAAACTGTGATCGCTCGATAGTTCGGATTCTCCTCTCTTCAATACACGCTCCTCCATTTTTCTCAGCCATCCATCCCTTCAACTTCCCGTGGGTTGTTTAATTTGAATATTCATTATGTGTATTGTAGTCAGTATTTTCTATTCGTCCATTCTCTTAACATGTCCATACTGTTTTAGTCTGGCTTTTTCTGTTATTTCATGTAGGGGTTTCATTTTTATTGTGTCTCCAATCATTTATTTTTCTCTTTGCATCCCTTGTTGTAACACTTATTCAGCCTCTTAAAAAATTTAATTTCACTAACATTCTGATTCTTCAGTGTCTAGCGCCTCACATTAATATTTAATTAAATTGCAATGGAGCACACACTCCAGTGACAACTTCCCTAAACACCCATCTTCACCCTTTTCTGCACCCACCTACCTTTGCCCTTTACAAATTTTAAATTTAAATTCTTTCAAGGTTTTCGGCAAATTATTAATCATTTCTCTTCGTAACTTATTCTAATCCCTGACGCCCTTACCTGAACAAGAGAATCTTCCTTCACCCTTGTGCTTGAAAATGAGTGCCAGCTTGTGGTCATTGTCATCTTTTCCCTTCCATGCATTACTTCCAATTCTTACACAAATATCTTTCCATACCTCATCACCAATATATGCCTTGTACACTCCCATGAGCCTCTTCACCCTCCTTCTGTCTTCCAATGAATTCCCATTCCAGCTCTTTTATCATCCCTGTTACTAATTGAGTTCTGTGATAATTTCCAGAAACAAATCTGGCAGCCCTTCTTTACATCTTCTCTAGTTTCTGTATTTGATGGCTGAAACGTATGTCCCATACTACACCACAATATACAAACAATGGTTTGACCAAAGTTTTGTAACCCAGTTCCTTTACTTCTCTTGTACATCACCTCATCACTCTCTCCAACAAACCTTTTCCTACTACCTGACCAATGTGTTCTGCCCAGTTAAGATTGTTATCAAATGTAATGCCAAGATATTAACATTTAAAGTCTTCAATAAGCAATTCTTTTCGCACCTTATGGTCATAATGAACCTTTAGATTTTTATTTGTGTATCTAATATGCTGATTCTTCTTTGCACTTATCTTCATCCCATGAAGTCTTCAGGGGTGTACAGCCGAATAGTGTTAACACTATCGGGCGGTACACGTGTGAAGACATTATTTCAAGCGTCTCCTTTCTTTCATCAGGTCTACTGTTTATCTTCCTGGTCTGAAGACATATTGCTCATCTCTTAGTTTTATGCATCCCTATTGAATATTCTTTTGCAAAGATCTTCTAATATACTTTGGCACTGTGACTTCTTTGCAATTTTTTAACTCCTTCTTGCTACTTTTTTTGAAGATAGGAATGATTATTCCTTTCTTCTAGTCTTTAGGGTTTGTCCTCTTCTTCCACATCTTTTTTTTTTTTATTATACGATATATAGACTGTGTTCTTTCTACTCCTGCGGCTCTTACATTAACACACTCACTTCAGCAGTGCATGGTGGTTTTCCACCATTCATCTTACCAGATTTGCTCCCACTTCTTCCTAAGTTAGATCCTTTTCTATTTCTATTTCATGGTTGTAATTCTCCAGCTTCTGCTGTCCCATCCTCTATCCAATCTGTATTCAGCAATGCTTTGAAATACTTCCCCATCTTTGTTAGGTTTTATGTGCTGTTTATTTCCTTTCTATTCTCATCCAGCATATCTGTCAGGTCATTCCTTCTATAGTATTTTCTTACTACCTGTGCTATCTTTTTCCATCATTTTGTTACATTTCTCCAGCCACTTCCTCCTTTCCTCTGTTACTACTGTTTTCAGTATTGTGTGTTTTTTTTTTAAATCTGTTGTCTCTAGTGTCCTCTGCTTAAACCGTGCCTTTCTTTTCCTGTCCAGTCTTCTAGATTTTCTCCTCACTGCCACTGTCCATAACTTCATTAGGAGTAGAGAGGGATCACTATCTAATGCCTGTGAGCCTATTACCTGTACATCCACCACACTTCTTATCAATTCTCCATTAAGTATCATGTATTCCATTGCAGACTTCCTCTTCCAATCATTAATTTATCATGTTACTGGCTCTATTGCTTTTTGTACCATGAATTTCCTATTCTCTTGCAGAAATTGCATAGCCTTTCCCCTTCCTCATTCCTACCATTGCACCCTTCTGTCCTCAATACTTTCTCAAACCCTTGCATTTTTTGTGTCCACATGGACTTTCAGCTCTCCTATTACTATAACATTCTAACCATTTAAATAATATCTGCAGCTCTTCTTCAAACTACTCTTTATCTTGTATTGGGCAGTCTATGTGTGGAGTGTATATATGCAACTTCTCCAGGCATCTTCCTTTAACTAATACAATTATATTCACTTATTTCTTTTACTTCCTCTTTTAGTATTTCTTTCACAACTACCCCCTACTCTATTTTTCCTTCCTTATCAATTTTATTCCAACACAATTGAAAATTTATCCTCTGTGCTCCACTAACTTGTCTCTCCTAATCTCATGATATCAACTTTCTTCCTTCCATTACATCCACAATTTCCCCCACTTTCCTGGTCAGTGTTCATATATTTAGAGTTCCAATTGGTAAGCTATTTCCAAATCCCCTTCTTTCATGTTTAGATTAATCCTTTCTGAGGCTCATTTGCATTTTTAAAACAAACTCTGTCCACTACCTGCTGGCTAGGTCTATCATAGCTTCGCCAGAACTCCGTCAACTACCATTTTTCAGGATCCCTGCAGGGCCTTCACAGTTACCTTCCTCGAGACAGTATAACACATCTGCTCACTATCTAGAAAGAAACATGGCAAACATATATGTATAAAAACTGCATTATATATACCATCAATTAATATAAATTTTTTCCAAATAACTGAATCTGTGGTGGGTCTGCAGGTTAAGTTGCGTCCATAGTCTGCATGTTTACGTGACATGTCACCAATCAAACATGTCTGGGATATATTCAGTCAGCAACTTGTTCATTCTGATCCTCCTACAAATACTGAAGATGCTTTGTGGATTTCACTTCAAACTGTGTGACAGAGGTTTACCCAGCAGCATATCAAGGCTTTTGCAACTCGTGGCGGCTTCATAGCATATTGAGTTCTCATGGTCAAAGTAAATGTAAGTTCTGCAATTTATTTATACATTGTGTTGTTCCATACCAGAAAAGCTAAAAAAGCAAAAAGGGGACATTGTAGAAACTTTTAGAACAGAGGTATTAAAAATAATGGGATACAATCTTTCAATTTTTTTTGAAATAGTGTTTCTACTCACCAGTATACTGGAAAAATGTGAGATTAATACCGGTCCTTAAAAGTGGGGTAATAGGTAGAGTTGAAAATTACAGGCCAATCAACTTGACATCAGTTGTAGGTAAATTATGTAGATATTTATTTGAAACCATTTCACAAATGTTTGTGTAGAAAGAAACTGGTTTGCAAATCAGCAACGTGGTATGAATAAGGGAGTCAAGTTGATTGCATAGCATTAGATCTTTCCAATGCATTTGAGAGAGTGAGCCATAAAATGGTATTAAATGAGGTCAAAACCATTGGACTGGTTGAAAAAGTGATTTGCTGGATAGATGAATTCTTAAAAGGTAGAAAGCAAAGGGTAAAAGTTGGAAATACATTATCAAAAGAGGTGAAAGTGAATAGGGGGCCATTACTATCCATTATTCTAATAAATGATTGTGTTGATGGGTTATAGTCAAAGATTTATGTTGATTTCAAACAATATAATGGTATGGATAAAATTTTCTCGGATAACCAGTTTGTCCATCGATCAATCACGATATTTCAGTGGTCACAATTTCTGCCACCATGTCAGGTGAACTAACTTGGCTAGTTACCGAAGAAAATTTTATTCATTTTCAACGCCGAGAAAACTTCAGTCTTATATTAACACTAGCCTTTGCCCCCAGCTTCACGCACATGTTCTTTGGTAAAAATTCTTTATCAATTTTATTCTATTACCAAATATTAACGTTGAAAGGAGTGAATTCTAAATGTCTTTTCCTTTGTTTAGGTATTGCCATATGTTCGGTTTTCATACTGATGCCCGAGAGTTTTGTTTCATTCATATTTTAATGTTAAAAAATTTATGAAATAGTAGAAAAGCTATCTGAAAAATTAACTGTTTTAATTCGAGAAGCAGAAAAATTGTTTAGAAAAGGTTTCATTTTTGAGATATAAGTAGGTGTAACAATGTTGAAGAGAAATAAAATGTTACCTTTACCTTACTTAGTAGGTTGGTCACTGCAAAGCCACTGTGTGCCAATTTTAAATGCTGATACAGAGGACTGCACAATTTATTATTGTTATTAATTTTATTGCAATGGAGCTAATACTCTCATGTCAATTTTCCCAGTCATCTAATTATTTCTTTTAATTTTATTTTTTTAAACATTTTCTTTTAGAATTGGTGTGTTAAATCCCTCACACATTTATTTTTATGATTTACAAATTTTAAATTCCTTAAGCATTTTTGGTACATTACTTACTCATTACTTCACTTGGTAATTTGTTCCAATCCCTGACACCCTTTCCAATAAAAGAAAATTTTCCTGCCCCCTCATACAGGAAATCGAGCACCAGCTTGTGGTTATTGTCGTGTTTCCCCTTACATGCAAATTCCTAATTCTTTGACCAATATCCCACTCTGCCCCATCACTAACATATGCCCTGTATATTCCCAGAACTCTCTTCACCCTCCTGCCCTCATCCAGTGATTCCCAATCCCAATCAAAATTTAATTTTCTGGAATAATTTTTTTTTTCCTTTTTCTGTTAGGATATTGGTTTTATTTTGACGATATGTTAGTGCGATCAGTTATTTTTGCTATAAAATATTCATTTACATGGATTAAAATTAATCTAGTGCGGTATTACACGTTAAGAATTATTTTTAATTTCCTTCACTTTCAAATCACCATATTTCAGCCTCATATAAATAATTAAAAAATGTCATGATTTGTTCACGATACAGAATATGTATTAATATGATTTTTGGACATATTATCTGAGATTGTGGTTCGGTTGAAGCACAGCTTGGACCATGATGACAGTTGGTAAGCTTTGTTGAAACATAAGAGAAATTATGGATTTAGCTTTATAATTAGTGCACTGTTACATCAGGATCTGAATTATTTTAATTTCTCGTACCTTTCTATAAAGCCGTATTATTGATGTTATTATTTTAGTCACCTATAAGTATCTCCAGCAGGCCAAGACTTGATAGCAAAACAGTGAATGTATTAATGCGCAGGTGACAGAAGCCAAGTTTGTAATTAGGTTGAATGCAGCCTGTAACAGAATGGCAATTGACAACCTGTGTTACAGCATATGGCATAATGGATCTAGTTTTATAATTTATGCGGTGTTGAGATGCCTAATTAATTTTTAATTTCATTGGTTGCACGTTGCTATCATCATTAACTCAATCGCACATATGGAGATAAACATTAGAAAATCAGGGTTATGAAGTTGTTTTATAGAAAGAACAGTTTATTTTACTGCCTGCGGATTGAACAGCAGTCAAAATTTGTACACACGTTTAAGAATATTTACACATGAGAGCCACCAAATATATATTAATCGAATAAAGTCTGTCGATGTAACAGGCAGTTCTGTAGAAGTTATTATGGAAAAACTACATATTGTTACCTGTTAGCTTTTTACTAGACATCTTTATTTGAAAAAAAAAATCTGAATTTTGTATCCATAATGATATGTATCAAAAATAAAAAAATAGTAGGCGTAATAGCAATCACATAAGACATATTGTACCAGAGACAAACTGTTTAACTGTCTACGAAAGGCAATCTATATATACAACATTAGTAATCTAACACATTTCACATGACAACTGACCTGTTACGATGTAAATTATTGGTGATTATGTTTGATTCACGTATTCCGTTTACTTTAGAGTAATTGGTGCAGGAATAACAAAAGTAAAAAAATAAAATGGAATCCTTAGTTTTGTCAGATTTTTGCGAAAGGAGTGAGCATCTGAAAGTGCATAATGATCCATGACCCACAATTTCCCATATATAATGGTTTTTAATTACTTGCTCCTTCCTATGGTACATATAAGTCATTAGCTTATTTTGACTCACACCATTAGTTCTAAAAATTTGATAACCCTGTCCAAATTGCTGTCATAGTTTTTGCTCAGCTCTCGTTCAAATAAAGAGGCACATGCAGCTTGCCTACAGACTTATAGTAGAATAGATAATGGTATATAATAGGATCAAAATGGGAGACGACTGAACTGCTGCAGCATGCCATGCCTTTTACAGATATCTTGGTGTGTCGGTCATCATGGAATGAAGATAAAAACACAGAAGATTAAACTTATTAGGTACACAGATAAAAAAACTAAAGATTGTTTATGATTATATGGTTGGGAAGAAATTGCTTGTTGATGATATTAAAGGTATCTAGGCATAAAATATGTTAATTAATTCAACTGGACAGGCTTAGACGGGAAGAGGTTTCAAAATCCTTGAATTATTGGAGAAGGTGATGAGAAGATGTAAAGTGAGGGAATTGCATTACAAAGCTTTGCTAAAACCATTGCTTGAATCATGAATGTATTTGTATGAGTATCAAGTACAGGAGTTTCAGGGGGTGCTAGATTTAACTGTGGAAATTCTGCCACAGAACACTATCATTAATTGATATAATAATGGGGCTGGATTTGGATTCACTGGAAGGATAAGGATGAGGGTGAAGAGAGTGCTGGGAGTGTACAATGTGTATGTTGATGGTGAGGCTTGGCAAGATGGTGGAAGAATTAAGAGTAATGCATGGAGAGGAAAAGATTTTCATGGCAACTAGCTGGCTCACACTTTCAGGTATAAGGAGGTGGGAAAATTTTGTTTTGCAGTTAAAGAAGTCAGGGGTTGGAAAATTTGCACTCAAAGGATTTAAGATATTAAAAAATAACAGGAATTGTGTAAGTAGATGACTAGGGAAATTTTGCCACTGGAGCGTGTGCTTCATCAAAATTAAATTGAACAGGGAATCCGACAGGAGTAGCTTTTGATAAAGCTCTCCGGCCATCCTGATCTGGGTTTTCCCAGATCACTCCACGTGAATGTTGGTATGGTTCCTCACAATAGCCCATAACCCTTTCGGATAGGTGCAATGCACCCTCTGCCACACACTTTTCGTGAATCGTGGAGTAATAGCAATAGACATGGGGAGAGAGGAATGTATACCCCGTTAATGCCATTATGTTTCCAGAATGGGGTGAGGTTCTTAATTGATGGGTTGTAGGTAAGGATAAATCAATTTAGCTAAAACTTTTTTATTTATTAAACATAATTAGTTTAAACTTATAATATTTACTAACAGGTACCCAACATTGATAATAACAAAATCAACTGAATACAATCAACTTCTTACAAATGTGCTACACAAGTTATAATAATTTTGTTTCATATATAAAAAATAAACAAAATAAAAAATACTGACTGTATGTTCTTACCATAAATTCGGTGATTAATATTTTGTGTGTGTGTGTGGGGGGGGGGGGTAGGGGGAGGATGACAAGCAAAATGTATCAAGTGAAATTATTTGCTGTGATATCACTAAATATACACCCATCGTTTTATAGATTTAGTGGTCTTCTTCTTCTGGCGTCAATGACAACTTCTCTACAAAGTAGATTTTTTCACCAATCCCATGGCTTTGTCACAGGCTGAATGAAGGTATGGTTGTGGTAAGATGATTCTGAGTTATTGAAATGTACCATTATTTGGATCTCGCCACAAGAACATGTGCTCTCTCAGGAATATCCCATGAATTTAGTGTGTCTCTGCCACAGCCAACCCCATCTTGAAGTCTAGCTTGATCCAGTCGTATTTTGTTCCTCTCCATCCTTCCGGCCGGTTGTTCTTTTCTACTTGGTATTTCTTTTGGTGGTGTTGAGGTGTGTAAGAAGCTGGAACTGGACTTCAGGCTCGATGGTGCTGGTGTATTACCATGCAGAAGGTGTAGGGAGTCTTCTTCCACTCTGTGACCTGCCGTGCTAGAAAATGTGCTGCAGGCGATGCCAGCCAGTATATTCACTTTTGCCACAGGTGACCAAATGAGGCATCCTATAAAGAGTCTGAATGTTTTGTGGAGTGCAGTGTCCACTGTCTTAGCCTGACTTAATTTTTCCCACACAGGACAGGTGTACTCTGCTCCAGAGTAGCATTATAGTAGAGCAGAAGTACAGAAACTCTTGAGGTAGCTCCCCAGCTTGTTCCAGTCAACTTGCTTATGATACTTTTGCTTGCAGATATTTTGATTTTGATGTTGCAGCAATGATTTTAAAAAAATGAGAAATTTGCGTGTGTTAAGCTGAGGGGTTTTAGGTTATCTCTGAGTTGCAAAATTACTCCATTCCAGGTCACCTTCAGCTTTGGCTTAGTGCATTAATTACACAGGTGAGCCATGCAGGCTTCAGTTTTGTCAGGTTTGACTTAAGATTATTCTGCTTACATTAAATCTTGGGAGTTCTAAGAGCTGTGTAAGTCTGCCATTAACAACTTCAAAATTACTATGTTTAGCAGCTGGGGTAAAAACGCTATGCTGAAGAAGACCATTCTTCAGTTAATGTGG
This sequence comes from Vandiemenella viatica, assembly GCA_031002005.1. NCBI lineage: Eukaryota > Metazoa > Arthropoda > Insecta > Orthoptera > Morabidae > Vandiemenella > Vandiemenella viatica. The sequence continues at coordinate 201,053,213 of JARYHS010012519.1, read as the reverse complement.
ATGGCTTTTGGTATTGTGAAAGCTGACAAAGAATTGACTGTTGCCGAGAAGTTTGTAAACTATTATTGTGAAACAGAAATATATAACTCATGATACAGTTTCTGCTATCAGGCTAATGAAGACTACTCCAGTAACAAGACCATTCTCAAAACATGTTCAGTGTGTTTTTTAAGATGTAAGATACAGTTTGTACAAGAGAGGGCTCTTCTAAATGCCGCTTGATGTGGTATTAGTTTATTCTCAATAAATGTGGTAATACATTTCAGGCACGTTCTCTCGATAAGTATGTAGACATTGCTGAGGAGTGATATTGGGTGGCAGTTTTTTGCAACTTCTGGGGACTCACCACACTTCAGAAGTGCTACAACTTGGGTCTTCTGCAAGCTTTAGAATCTTGCAGCGATGTAAACATCCATTAAACATTTTGAAAAGCCATTTTAGTCCTCTCTCCCCCAGGTATTTGATTAGTTAAACGTGAATGGAGTCAGCTTCCTATTACTTTTTCGTTTTATAGATATTTAATGCAGGATATTCTTTCTTCAAGAATGCAGGGGGCACTAATGGTTGATATTTTACTGCCAGTGTCTCAGGTGATCTCGGACTTTTCTCCGGCTTTTCCTTTTGCTGGCCAATTTACAGTTAAGAAGTAGCTGGTGGGCCGTTTTGTCACGAGTATTCTTGTATAAGTGTATAACTTCACAAGGGTTCCATGATAGTTTTTAATAGAGTTTTCTCTGCTTTTTTGCTGTGATGTACCCTATTAGTTTTTCCAGTCAGATCACTCCATGTTTTTCTTCTTGATATTCCAATTATTTACATTAGTAATTTCCCACATTCTTCTCTGGTTTCATCAGAGTGTGCGTCTCCCTTGAACAGGTGACAGTATTGGCTGTATAAGTCAGTTTCTCCTGACTGCATATCAGGGATGTAGTTCATTCTGCAACCCCATGGAATGCACTGATGTGAGGATTTTTGTAAAATTTCAACAAACTATTCACAATTATGTGGATCTTGTAATAACTGTGAAATTCGATTATCTACAATATCTCCTATTACACTCCATTAATCCCTTTTTAAAATAAAGCATCTTCTGGTATACACAGTCAACTGTGTGATAACTTGGAGCACACAGGTTTTTATAGAATAGAATATATCAGTGATTAAACTTGGTTCTTGCACATTTGGCTGATGTGATTTTTGGGGAACAAAATTTCAAGATTATGACCACTTTTGGCTTTGCACCATAAATCAGAGTCTTGTTATTGATCTCTTCCCAGAATTTTAACACAAAGCCGTTACTCTGAAAATAGTTCCACTTATGGTGGTGAATATTGATGTTTACAGTGACAATCTCACTAAATTGGATGTGAATGTTTTTTGGTGGATTAAACTCAAAGTCAATTTCTGAAGTGGTTGTTTGTCTGCTTCCTCTGCAGGTGTTTCTAGTCTTCGGTATCTATCACGCAGATGGATTTAACAATTATAATTTGTTTGGAAAATATAACACTCACAAATTTCAGATATGGTATGCGCATTAAAAGACTCATTCCTTCAATCTTATGTCTCATGTGGTTGTTATCACAGTGAATCTGTTTGATGCATGAATTTTTTTGTAAACTTTTCGGTAAAAATGAGTTGTTTTGAAAAGAAGCCTTCTATATTTATCAATTGTCAATAATTTCGGCTCTGAGAAGGACCGATTCATTACAACTGTTCTAACTGCTGTCATCGTGGTGCAAGGTTTGGCCAGAATGTATCTCCTGTTACCAGGGGACTCCAGACGCTAAAAATAAAACATAATTTTTGGAGGCACATTGCTTGTATCCCAGTAGTACTGAAAAATTATTCATAAAACTAGCTTTCCGGTATCTACATGAATTGTTTTATTTTAATAAAAGAAAATCAGATAAATATTTATAAACTTGGTCTGTATCATCCCAGAAAGCTTGTTAGAGTAAAGTTCCAATACCACAAAGTCTACAAAATATTAATTCATAAGAACTACTATTTATGACAAAATATTTTTGTATAGAGCGCCCAACAACAAAATACACCTTTAACATACACATTGGTTCATGCGAAAATGAGATTGGGCAACTGGTGTTATTAATGTTGAGCTCATTAATGGTAACATGTCAGAAACAAAATGTTTATATTGTGTCAATATATATATATATATATGTATATATATATATAATTCAATAAAACGCAGTACATGGAGAAACAAAACAACAATGTACAAACAATATACACAAAATTTGGAAACATAAAAAGAGTTGAGAAATTCAAATATCTAGGGGAATACATACAAGTAGGAGGATCTAACAAGCTATCAAATTCAGAAAGATCAGAAAAGCTTCAGAAGGCTTATAGACTCACATGGTCATATTATAACAAAAGAAATATATCAAGACAGGCCAAACTCAGACATTACAAAACAGTGGTAATGCCAGAAGCATTATATGCATCAGAAACAACAACGATTGGGGCTTCAGGCATAACAGAAGCGGAAAAAGTTGAACGCAAAATCCTTAGAAAAATTTTTGGAGCTATATATAAAGACGGTATGTGGATGAAAAGACCAACGAAAGAACTATACGAACATACGGATAGATTGACAGACATGATCAGAAGACGTAGATTACAATTTTATGGACATTTACAGCGAATGAACAGCACTAGACTCACAAAGAGGATCTTTGATGTGGTAAATGGTTCACTCAGGAAAACCAATTGGTTCCAGGAAATAGAAGAGGACTTGAATCACGCAGGGATCAGCAAGGACATGACACGGGAAAGGGGACAATTCAGGAACAAAATTATGAACTCAAAATTTAAAATACAGAAGAAAACAGGAACAAAATGGACTGAACAAAGGAAACAGGAACACAGTGAGCGTATGAAGAGGTTTTGGGAAGAGAAGAGGAAGAAGACAAATACAAACAAAAACTGAATAATCATGAATAATTTGAGTTTAAACACTGTCCTCAAGGGCAATAATGATTAATAATAATAATAATAATATAATTCAATGATATTTTTAAGATCATGGGTAGCTTTAATTAAATATAGCATAATTTAATACAAAATTTTGCATCTTTAGCTGTGAGTCAAAGGGTTGACAAATTCTCTTGATGGATTGTGCTTCCTGCTATTCTCCGACACTTAGTACAAGCTCCTTGCTCACTGACTACATTTAGTGCTCTAGACTGACTGATAGTTTTTGTTGATTTGAGTTTAGGTTTTATGATATGACATACTTCCTCCCCATTCCCTCCCAAATGCACACATTTGATACCTGATAACTGTGTATATTTGTGAAAAATTAACAATAATAGACATGAGTAATTTTTATGATTCAGAGTTTAGAGGTTTATACATAATTGTGACATAACTGCAAAGGTTTTCCAGATAGTAGCATCTGTATAGTAACTGACAAACAAACAATATAATGTTTAGTTAGAAACTTTCTATTTAACATAAATATAACTTACAAAAGTTTTTCTTATAGCCATCATTTAAATTCAAACACTAATCATGGCGTGTAGTGAGACTTTCTATCCCTGTCTTATACTCCACTGTTGCCAATACAGTGATAAAAAAACTCTTTCTTTGACGTCTTTGTAAACATGTTACATCAAAAAGATGTTTGAATTCTGTAAAAATATGAAAATCAGAAACATTATATCCAAGCTGTAGGGTGAGTGGCTCGAAGCTTTCCATTAAACTTGGTCCAAAACTGTTGTGTTTTTTCAGAAGTGTGGGGTCTAACACAGTTTCAGAGCATCTGTTGTAGTAGTTTCTGTTGTAGGTATTTTTGTGGCAGATGGTTTTGGAGTAAGAGTTTTTGTAGTAAGATTTGCTACAATAGAAGACTTTTTAGTAAACTGTTCAGTAGTTTGAAAATCTGGGGAGGGATGTTCCAGTAATAGGTTCTATAGCCACAGGAAAGTAGTAGGTACTGTAGTGGTAGGTACTACAGTGTTACATCCGTAATGGTAGGTTCTGTAGTGGTAGGTTCTATAGTAGTAGGTACTGTAGTGGTAGCTTCTATAGTACTAGGTACTGTAGTATTAGGTTCTATAGTGGTAGGTTCTGTAGTGGTAGGTTCTATAGTAGTAGATACAGTAGTGGAAGGTTCTGTAGTAGTTGGCACTATCATAGTAGGTTCTATAGTAGTAGCTATTGTAGTGGTAGGTTCTAGAGTAGTAGGTAGTGTAGTGGTAGGTTCTACAGTAATAGGTAAAGTAGTTGTAGGTTCTATAGTAATCGATACTGAAGTGGTAGGTTCTATAGCAGTAGATACAGTAGTGGAAGGTTCTGTAGTAGTTGGTTTTATAGTAGTAGGTTCTATGGTAGTAGGTACTGTATTGGTAGGATCTAGAGTAGTAGGTATTGTAGTGGTAGGTTCTGTAGTGGTAGGTTCTATAGTAATAGGTAATGTAGTTCTAGGTTCTATAGTGGTAGATACTGTAGTGGTAGGTTCTATAGCAGTAGGTACTGTAGTGATATATTCTGTTGTGGTAGGTCCTGTAGTGGTAGGTCCTATAGTAGTGGGTACTGTATTGGTAGGTTCTATAGTGGGTACTGTAGTGGTAGGTTCTAGTGTAGTAGATACTGTGAGTGGTAGGTTCTGTAGTGGTAGCTTCTGTAGTGGTAGGTTCTATAGTAGTAGATACAGTAGTGGAAGGTTCTGTAGTAGTTGGTACTATAGTAGTAGGTTCTATAGTAGTAGGTACTGTAGTGGTAGGTACTAGAGTAGTAGGTACTGTAGTGGTAGGATCTGTAGTGATAGGTTCTATAGTAATAGATAATGAAGTTGTAGGTTCATGGTAGTAGATACTGTAGTGATAGATTCTGTACTGGTACATTCTGTAGTGGTAGGTTCTATAGTAGTAAGTACTGTATTGGTAGGTTCTATAGTAGGTACTGTAGTGGTAGGTTCTACAGTAGTAGATACTGTAGTGGTAGGTTCTGCAGTGGTAGGTTCTATAGTAGCAGGTACTGTATTGGTAGGTTATATAGTAGTAGGTACTGTAGTGATAGGTTCTACAGTAGTAGGTGCTGTAGTGATAGGTTCTGTAGTAATTGTTTCTGTAGTGGGAGGTTCTGTAGTGCTGGGTTCTATAGTAGTAGGTATGATAGTGGTATTTTCTATTGTAGAAGGTTCTGTAGCAGTAGCTGCTGTAGTGGTAGGTTGTATAGTAGTAGGTGCTGTAGTGGAAAGTTCTGTAGTAATAGGTACTGTAGTGGAAGGTGCTGCAGTAGCAGCTGCTGTAGTGGTAGGTTCTATAGTAGTAGGTGCTGTAGAGGAAGGTTCTGTACTAGAAGCTGCTGTAGACGTAGGTTCTGTAGTAGTAACTGTTGTAGTGATAGGTTCAATAGTAGTAGGAACTGTAGTGGAAGGTTCTGTATTAGCAGCTGCTGTAGTGGTAGGTTCTATAGTAGTAGGTGCAGTAGTGGAAAGTTGTGTAGTAGTAGGTACTGTAGTGGAAGGTTCTGTAGTAGTAGCTGCTGAAGTGGTAGGTTCTATAGTAGTAGGTGCTGTAGATGTAGGTTCTGTATTAGTAGGTGCTGTAGAAGAAGGTTCTGTATTAGTAGTTACTGTAGTGGTAGGTTCTATAGTAGTAGGTGCAGTAGATGAAGGTTCTGTATTTGTAGCTGCTGTAGTGGTAGGTTCTGTAGTAGTAGCTGTTGTAGTGGTAGGTTCTATAGTAGTAGGTGCTGTAGAGGAAGGTTCTGTATTAGTAGGTGCTGTAGAGGATGGTTCTGTGTTAGTAGCTGCTGTAGTGGTAGGTTCTACAGTAGTAGGTGCTGTAGAGGAAGGTTCTGTATTAGTAGGTGCTGTAGAGGAAGGTTCTGTATTAGTAGCTGCTGTAGTGGTAGGTTCTATAGTAGTAGGTGCAGTAGATGAAGGTTCTGTATTAGTAGCTGCTGTAGTGGTAGGTTCTATAGTAGTAGGTGCTGTAGAGGAAGGTTCTGTATTAGTAGGTGCTGTAGTGGTAGGTTCTATAGTAGTAGGTGCTGTAGATGAAGGTTCTGTATTAGTAGGTGCTGTAGAGGAAGGTTCTGTATTAGTAGCTGTTGTAGTGGTAGGTTCTATAGTAGTAGGTGCTGTAGATGAAGGTTCTGTATTAGTAGGTGCTGTAGAGGAAGGTTCTGTATTAGTTGGTGCTGTAGAGGAAGGTTCTGTATTAGTAGCTGCTGTAGTGGTAGGTTCTATAGTAGTAGGTGCAGTAGATGAAGGTTCTGTATTTGTAGCTGCTGTAGTGGTAGGTTCTGTAGTAGTAGGTGCTGTAGAGGAAGGTTCTGTAGTAGTAGCTGCTGTAGTGGAAGGTTCTGTAGTAGTAACTGCTGTAGTGGTAGGTTCTACAGTAGTCGGTGCAGTAGATGAAGGTTCTGTATTAGTAGCTGCTATAGTGGTAGGTTCTACAGTAGTAGGTGCTGTAGAGGAAGGTTCTGTATTAGTAGGTGCTGTAGAGGAAGGTTCTGTATTAGTAGCTGTTGTAGTGGTAGGTTCTATAGTAGTAGGTGCTGTAGATGAAGGTTCTGTATTAGTAGGTGCTGTAGAGGAAGGTTCTGTAGTAGGTGCTGTAGAGGAAGATTCTGTATTAGTAGCTGCTGTAGTGGTAGGTTCTATAGTAGTAGGTGCAGTAGATGAAGGTTCTGTATTTGTAGCTGCTGTAGTGGTAGGTTCTGTAGTAGTAGGTGCTGTAGAAGAAGGTTCTGTAGTAGTAGCTGCTGTAGTGGAAGGTTCTGTAGTAGTAACTGCTGTAGTGGTAGGTTCTATAGTAGTCGGTGCAGTAGATGAAGGTTCTGTATTAGTAGCTGCTGTAGTGGTAGGTTCTACAGTAGTAGGTGCTGTAGAGGAAGGTTCTGTATTAGTAGGTGCTGTAGAGGAAGGTTCTGTATTAGTAGCTGTTGTAGTGGTAGGTTCTATAGTAGTAGGTGCTGTAGATGAAGGTTCTGTATTAGTAGGTGCTGAAGAGGAAGGTTCTGTATTAGTAGGTGCTGTAGAGGAAGGTTCTGTATTAGTAGCTGCTGTAGTGGTAGGTTCTACAGTAGTAGGTGCTGTAGAGGAAGGTTCTGTATTAGTAGGTGCTGTAGTGGTAGGTTCTACAGTAGTAGGTGCTGTAGAGGAAGGTTCTGTATTAGTAGGTGCTGTAGAGGAAGGTTCTGTATTAGTAGCTGCTATAATGGTAGGTTCTATAGTAGTAGGTGCAGTAGATGAAGGTTCTGTATTAGTAGCTGCTGTAGTGGTAGGTTCTATAGTAGTAGGTGCTGTAGAGGAAGGTTCTGTATTAGTAGGTGCTGTAGTGGTAGGTTCTATAGTATTAGGTGCTGTAGATGAAGTTTCTGTATTAGTAGGTGCTGTAGAGGAAGGTTCTGTATTAGTAGCTGTTGTAGTGGTAGGTTCTATAGTAGTAGGTGCTGTAGATGAAGGTTCTGTATTAGTAGGTGCTGTAGAGGAAGGTTCTGTATTAGTAGGTGCTGTAGAGGAAGGTTCTGTATTAGTAGCTGCTGTAGTGGTAGGTTCTACAGTAGTAGGTGCTGTAGAGGAAGGTTCTGTATTAGTAGGTGCTGTAGTGGTAGGTTCTACAGTAGTAGGTGCTGTAGAGGAAGGTTCTGTATTAGTAGGTGCTGTAGAGGAAGGTTCTGTATTAGTAGCTGCTGTAGTGGTAGGTTCTATAGTAGTAGATGCAGTAGATGAAGGTTCTGTATTAGTAGCTGCTGTAGTGGTAGGTTCTATAGTAGTAGGTGCTGTAGAGGAAGGTTCTGTGTTAGTAGCTGCTGTAGTGGTAGGTTCTATAGTAGTAGGTGCTGTAGATGAAAGTTCTGTATTAGTAGGTGCTGTAGTGGAAGGTTCTGTATTAGTTGGTGCTGTAGAGGAAGGTTCTGTATTAGTAGCTGCTGTAGTGGTAGATTCTATACTAGTAGGTGAGGTAGAGGAAGGTTCAGTATTAGTAGCTGCTGTAGTGGTAGGTTCTATAGTAGTAGGTGCTGTAGAGGAAGGTTCTGTAGTAGAAGGTTCTGTAATAGTACCTGTGGTAGTGGTAGGTTCTATAGTAGTAGGTGCAGTAGAGGAAGGTTCTGTAGTAGTAGCTGTTGTAGATGAAGGTTCTATAGTAGTAGGTGCAGTGGAGGAAGGTTCTGTATTAGTAGCTGCTGTAGTGCTAGGTTCTATAGTAGTAGGTGCTGTAGAGGAAGGTTCTGTAGTAGTAGCTGTTGTAGATGAAGGTTCTATAGTAGTAGGTGCTGTAGTGGAAGGTTCTGTGTTAGTAGCTGCTGTAGTGGTAGGTTCTATAGTAGTAGGTGCTGTAGAGGAAGGTTCTGTAGTAGTAGCTGTTGGAGATGAAGGTTCTATAGTAGTAGGTGCAGTGGAGGAAGGTTCTATAGTAGTAGGTGCAGTAGAGGAAGGTTCTGTAGTAGTAGCTGTTGTAGATGAAGGTTCTATAGTAGTAGGTGCTGTAGAGGAAGGTTCTGTATTAGTAGCTGCTGTAGTGGTAGGTTCTACAGTAGTAGGTGCTGTAGAGGAAGGTTCTGTAGTAGTAGCTGTTGTAGATGAAGGTTCTATAGTAGTAGGTGCTGTAGAGGAAGGTTCTGTATTAGTAGCTGCTGTAGTGGTAGGTTCTACAGTAGTAGGTGCTGTAGAGGAAGGTTCTGTAGTAGTAGCTGTTGTAGATGAAGGTTCTATAGTAGTAGGTGCTGTAGAGGAAGGTTCTGCAGTAGAGGAAGGTTCTGTAGTAGTAGCTGTTGTAGATGAAGGTTCTATAGTAGTAGGTGCAGTGGAGGAAGGTTCTGTATTAGTAGCTGCTGTAGTGGTAGGTTCTATAGTAGTAGGTGCTGTAGAGGAAGGTTCTGTAGTAGTAGCTGTTGTAGATGAAGTTTCTATAGTAGTAGGTGCTGTAGAGGAAGGTTCTGTATTAGTAGCTGCTGTAGTGGTAGGTTCTACAGTAGTAGGTGCTGTAGAGGAAGGTTCTGTAGTAGTAGCTGTTGTAGATGAAGGTTCTATAGTAGTAGGTGCTGTAGAGGAAGGTTCTGTAGTAGTAGCTGTTGTAGATGAAGGTTCTATAGTAGTAGGTGCAGTGGAGGAAGGTTCTGTATTAGTAGCTGCTGTAGTGGTAGGTTCTATAGTAGTAGGTGCTGTAGAGGAAGGTTCTGTAGTAGTAGCTGTTGTAGATGAAGGTTCTATAGTAGTAGGTGCAGTGGAGGAAGGTTCTGTATTAGTAGCTGCTGTAGTGGTAGGTTCTATAGTAGTAGGTGCTGTAGAGGAAGGTTCTGTAGTAGTAGCTGTTGTAGATGAAGTTTCTATAGTAGTAGGTGCTGTAGAGGAAGGTTCTGTATTAGTAGCTGCTGTAGTGGTAGGTTCTACAGTAGTAGGTGCTGTAGAGGAAGGTTCTGTAGTAGTAGCTGTTGTAGATGAAGGTTCTATAGTAGTAGGTGCTGTAGAGGAAGGTTCTGTAGTAGTAGCTGTTGTAGATGAAGGTTCTATAGTAGTAGGTGCAGTGGAGGAAGGTTCTGTATTAGTAGCTGCTGTAGTGGTAGGTTCTATAGTAGTAGGTGCTGTAGAGGAAGGTTCTGTAGTAGTAGCTGTTGTAGATGAAGTTTCTATAGTAGTAGGTGCTGTAGAGGAAGGTTCTGTATTAGTAGCTGATGTAGTGGTAGGTTCTATAGTAGTAGGTGCTGTAGAGGAAGGTTCTGTAGTAGTAGCTGTTGTAGATGAAGGTTCTATAGTAGTAGGTGCTGTAGAGGAAGGTTCTGTATTAGTAGCTGCTGTAGTGGTAGGTTCTATAGTAGTAGGTGCTGTAGAGGAAGGTTCTGTAGTAGTAGCTGTTGGAGATGAAGGTTCTATAGTAGTAGGTGCAGTGGAGGAAGGTTCCGTATTAGTAGCTGCTGTAGTGGTAGGTTCTATAGTAGTAGGTGCAGTAGAGGAAGGTTCTGTAGTAGTATCTGTTGTAGATGAAGGTTCTATAGTAGTAGGTGCTGTAGAGGAAGGTTCTGTATTAGTAGCTGCTGTAGTGGTAGGTTCTATAGTAGTAGGTGCTGTAGAGGAAGGTTCTGTAGTAGTAGCTGTTGTAGATGAAGTTTCTATAGTAGTAGGTGCTGTAGAGGAAGGTTCTGTATTAGTAGCTGATGTAGTGGTAGGTTCTATAGTAGTAGGTGCTGTAGAGGAAGGTTCTGTAGTAGTAGCTGTTGTAGATGAAGGTTCTATAGTAGTAGGTGCTGTAGAGGAAGGTTCTGTATTAGTAGCTGCTGTAGTGGTAGGTTCTATAGTAGTAGGTGCTGTAGAGGAAGGTTCTGTAGTAGTAGCTGTTGTAGATGAAGGTTCTATAGTAGTAGGTGCTGTAGAGGAAGGTTCTGTAGTAGTAGCTGTTGTAGATGAAGGTTCTATAGTAGTAGGTGCTGTAGAGGAAGGTTCTGTAGTAGTAGCTGTTGGAGATGAAGGTTCTATAGTAGTAGGTGCAGTGGAGGAAGGTTCCGTATTAGTAGCTGCTGTAGTGGTAGGTTCTATAGTAGTAGGTGCAGTAGAGGAAGGTTCTGTAGTAGTATCTGTTGTAGATGAAGGTTCTATAGTAGTAGGTGCTGTAGAGGAAGGTTCTGTATTAGTAGCTGCTGTAGTGGTAGGTTCTATAGTAGTAGGTGCTGTAGAGGAAGGTTCTGTAGTAGTAGCTGTTGTAGATGAAGGTTCTATAGTAGTAGGTGCTGTAGAGGAAGGTTCTGCAGTAGAGGAAGGTTCTGTAGTAGTAGCTGTTGTAGATGAAGGTTCTATAGTAGTAGGTGCTGTAGAGGAAGGTTCTGTATTAGTAGCTGCTGTAGTGGTAGGTTCTATAGTAGTAGGTGCTGTAGAGGAAGGTTCTGTAGTAGTAGCTGTTGTAGATGAAGGTTCTATAGTAGTAGGTGCAGTAGAGGAAGGTTCTGTAGTAGTATCTGTTGTAGATGAAGGTTCTATAGTAGTAGGTGCTGTAGAGGAAGGTTCTGTATTAGTAGCTGCTGTAGTGGTAGGTTCTATAGTAGTAGGTGCTGTAGAGGAAGGTTCTGTAGTAGTAGCTGTTGTAGATGAAGGTTCTATAGTAGTAGGTGCTGTAGAGGAAGGTTCTGTAGTAGTAGCTGTTGTAGTAGGTGCTGTAGAGGAAGGTTCTGTATTAGTAGCTGCTGTAGTGGTAGGTTCTATAGTAGTAGGTGCTGTAGAGGAAGGTTCTGTAGTAGTAGCTGTTGTAGATGAAGGTTCTATAGTAGTAGGTGCTGTAGAGGAAGGTTCTGTAGTAGTAGCTGTTGTAGATGAAGGTTCTATAGTAGTAGGTGCTGTAGAGGAAGGTTCTGTAGTAGTAGCTGTTGGAGATGAAGGTTCTATAGTAGTAGGTGCAGTGGAGGAAGGTTCCGTATTAGTAGCTGCTGTAGTGGTAGGTTCTATAGTAGTAGGTGCAGTAGAGGAAGGTTCTGTAGTAGTATCTGTTGTAGATGAAGGTTCTATAGTAGTAGGTGCTGTAGAGGAAGGTTCTGTATTAGTAGCTGCTGTAGTGGTAGGTTCTATAGTGGTAGGTGCTGTAGAGGAAGGTTCTGTAGTAGTAGCTGTTGTAGTTGAAGGTTCTGTAATAGTAGCTGCTATAGTGGTAGGTTCTATAGTAGTAGGTGCAGTAGAGGAAGGTTCTATATTAGTAGCTGCTGTGGTGGTAGGTTCTGTAGTAGTAACTGCTGTAGTGGTAGGTTCAATAGTAGTAGGTACTGTAGTGGAAGGTTCTGTAGTAGTAGCGGTAGTAGTGGTAGGTTCTATAGTAGTAGGTACTGTAGTGGAAGATTCTGTATTAGTAGCTGCTGTAGTGGTAGGGTCTATAGTAGTAGGTGCTGTAGAGGAAGGTTCAATAGTAATAGGTACTGTAGTGGTTGGTTCTATAGTGTTAGGTACTGTAGTAGTAGGTACTGTAGTGGAAGGTGTAGCCGCAGTAGTGGTAGGTTCTATAGTAGTAGGTGCTGTAGTGGAAGGTCCTGTAATAGTAGCTGAATAATACGCTAGATGAAATTTTTCACATTGGTTAGTTGAACACCAAAGACAATTTAACCCTGCTTTCAGATGTTCCAATATAACTCCAACCAATGCCTTTCCAAATATGTATGCTTTTCTCAGAACTTCTTCTATACATATTTGGTATTTATATTCAGCTGTTCTTCTGTAATTGGTATATTTATCAATCTGCTTTTCCAGTTCAGAAAGAAAGTCTTTCATTGATGTCAGTAAGTTCTTGGAGATCATCAGTACGATGCTTTCAGTTGTTTCTACTGGAAATCCTAAGGTCAGGCAACACTGGAAAAAAAGAATGTATTGAGTAGTTTTAAACTATTTGGACATTATTATTTTAACATAATTTACTCTTTTTTCTCTTCTTTAATCTTCAACTGCCTGTTTCTAATTTATGGTTCCATCAGCAACAAAAAACATAATTTTCTAATATTCATTCATTCATTGTATTTGCAACTATTATCATTTATATACAAGAACTTGTGTAACGAATTGGGCCAAATCAAGGTATATAAGGTTCTATATGACTTCTATCTTGCTTAACAATTTAATGCCTTAAATTAAATTTAAATCTATTCTTTCTCTTATCATAAATTTTTATGTAAGTCACTTACTTTTCATACATACGAAAACAGATTGAGATTACTTGTAAATATTAAAAACAGCAATAAGATAGGAAGGTTATCTCCCCTGCCACAGTATGTAACAACTTTGTATTACCTATTTTTAAATTTTTCCATGGTGAAAATATATGTATATATGTAAAGAATTTGCTTTCTCCGGTATGTGTTGGAATGCCTATTTAACTTTCTAAGTGGGTACACATGTGCAAAATAAATTAATAACTATTTTTTGTGCATAAATTATATTTTAAAATGTTTATTCTAGTGCTCTGGAATATATGTTACAGTTATAGAGAAAAGGGGGGGGGGGAAGAAAGAAAGAAAAAAAACATAAACAAAAAAAACCTGCTACAACGTGTTCTGGTTTCTTGAAAAAACAGCCAGAACACGTTGTGGCTAACTCAAAACGGCCACAACACGAAATTCGTATTAGGCCCAGGTCGCATTCTGCACACATGACAACTCGACGGGTAGAAAGCAAAATGTTAGGGTATGAAATGCAGTATCAAAAGAAGAAGGAGTGAATATAGGAGTTCCACAGAGTTGTGTATTGGGACCATTGTTATTCATTATTCTAATGAATGATTATGTTAATGGTTTAATGTCAGAAATTAGATTGTTTGTAAATGACATCTATAATAGTACAAGTCTATAAGCAAGCTGCGTGTATCTGTTTATTTGAACGGGAGCCGCGCAAAAACTATGACAGCAATTTGGACGGGGTTTTCAACCTTTTAGAACTAATGGTGCGGGTCAAATTCTGCGACAATAGCTAATGACTTATATGTACCATGGGAAGGAGTACGCAATTAAAAACCTTTATATATGGGAAATTGTGGGCCGTGGATCATTATGCACTTGCAGACGCTCACTCCTTTCGCAAAAATCTGACAAAACTAAGGATTCCATTTTATTTTTTTACTTTTGTAATTCAGTTTCCTGCACCGATTACTCTAAAGTAAAGGGGATACGTAAATCAAACGCAATCACCATTAGTTTACATTATAAAAGGTCAGTTGTGATGTGAAATGCGTTAGATTATTAATTTGGAAGACATAGATTGTCTTTGGTAGACACTTAAAACGTTTGTCTCTGGTACAATATATTTTACGTGATCTCTAAAGGTAGTACAATAAACGTTATTACGCCAATATTTTTTCGTTACATATCTTTATGGGTATGAAATTCAGTTTTTTTTTTCAAAGAAAGGTGTCTCTGAAAAAGGCTAACAGGTAACAATACGTAGTTTTTCCCTAATAACTTCTACAGAAGTGCCTATTATTTGGATGGACTTTATTCGATTAATATATATTTGGTGACTCTCATGTGCAAATATTCTTAAACATGTGTACAAATTTTGACTCTTGTTCAAACCACAGGCAGTAAAATAAACAGTTCTTTCTTTAAAAGAACTTCACAACACTGATTTTCTAATTTTTATCTCCATATGTGCAATTGAGTTAATGACCATAGCAACATGCTTCCAATGAAATTAAAAATTAACTAACGAATTTAACACCTTATGTTACACCGCGTAAATTATAAAACTAAATAAATTATGCCTTATGCTGTAACATAGCGTGTCAGTTGACATTCTGGTCCAGTCTGCATTTCAACCTAACGACAAACTTGATTTCTGTCACAAGCACATTAATACATTCACTGTTTTGCTAACGAATCTTGGCCTGCTGGAGGTACTTATATGTAACTAAAATGATAACATCAATAATATGGCTTTATTTAACGCAAAGAGAAATTAAATTAATTCATATCCTGATGCTACATTGCATTAATTATAAAGCTAAATACATATTGTCTCTTATGTACAAAGCTTATCAACTGTCATCATGGTCCAGGCTGTACTTTTTTAATTTAATTTAATTGCAATGGAGCACAGGCTCCGGTGGCAATTTCCCTACACCCCCATCTTCCCCCTATCCTGCAGCCACCTACATTTGCCCTCTACAAGTTTTATCTTTAAATTCTTTCAACGTTTTCGGTAAATTATTCACCATTACTTCAACCGAGCCACAACCTCAGGTAATATTGACGTTCGAAAATCATAGCTTTCTTAACGTGTGATACCGCACACAAGATTAGTTTTAATCCATGTAAATTTATATTTTATAGCAAAAATAACTGATCGTACTAATATATCGTCAAAATAAAGCCAATATCCTAACAGCAATAGGAAAAAAAAAAATAATAATAAAAAAAAAAAAAAAAAAAAAATTGGGATTGGGAAACACTGGATGAAGGTAGGAGAGTGAAGAGAGTGCTGGGAATATACAGGGCATATGCTGGTGATGGGGCCTGGTGTAATATTGGTCAAAGAATTAGGAATAGTGCATGTAAGGGAAAACACGACCATGGCCACAAGCTGGCGCTCGATTTCATGCCTAAGGGAGGAGGAAAATTTTCTTTTGTTGATAATGGTGCCAGGGATTGGAACAAATTACCAAGTGAAGTAATGAGTAGGTAATATGCCAAAAACGCTTAGGATTTAAAATTTGTAAATCAGAAAAATAAATTGGGGAGGGATTTAACACACCAAACATAAAATAAAATGTTAAAAAAAAGTAGTAATTAGATGACTGGGAGAATTGACACCGGAGTATTAGATCCATTGCAATTAAATTAATAATAATAATAAATCGTATCAGCATTTAAAAATGGCACACAGAGGAGTTACAGTGACCTACCTACCAAGTAAGGTAAACGTAACATTTTATTTCTCTTAAGCATTGTTACACCTACTTATAACAAAAATACAGGGTGTGGCAGCATAACTTCCTTTTTTAAAAACTTAATAAAACCCACTGTATGAATCAGAAACATTTTATTTGTTTCTTATAATGTAGGCAGATACATAAAGTTTTGTTTTACTTAGTTTTGAAAATCAAATCAGGTAGGTGACGTCCTCCATTCTGCACACACCGAGTAAACCGATTTCTGGTGATTGTCATGACTCCCGCCAGCATAACAGAAGTTATGTTGGCAATTTCTTCCTGGATGCTGGTCTTCAAATCTTGTAGGTCTTCAAACCTTGATGGTTCACATAAACACAGGATTTCAAAATAAAATAAAATAAAAAAAACATAGAAAACCACAAGGGGTCAAATCGGGAGAGTGGGCCGGCCACTCCAAATCGCCCCTAATTGAGATGAGGCGCTCAGGGAAGTGTTTCCTGAACACAGCCATCGATGCTCTTGAAGTGTGTGCCTTTGCACCGTCTTGTTGGAACCAAGTGTCCTCTAAGTCCGACTCATCTGGCCGTGGGGAAAAAAAATCCTGTAACATGTTTACACACTGATCCGAATTCACTGTCACTGTGACTTCAGTTTCCTCAAAGAACCAGGGACCAATAATTCCACCTGAGGAAATTGCACACCACACTGTGACTTTAGGTGAATGCAAAGGCCTTTGACACAATTGTCGAGGATTGGTGTCAGCCCAATAGTGCATGTTTTGTTTGTTAACGGATCCACACAAATGAAAATGGGCTTCATCACCCAAAAAACAATAGCGTTCTCAGGAAGGTCTTCTAGAAGAACCTCACACGCATTCCTCCGAGAAGTTAAAGGCTGATTGTGATTATAATGTGGGGAAGGAGCTACTTATCGAAAACTCGAAATGTAAATACGTTGGCATAACATTTGATAGGAGACTGAACTGGGCAGGAGACATTCGACAGGTAATAGGGAAAGGGTTCAAAATCCTTCACCTGTTTGGAAGAGTTATGTGGGGATGCACTAGAGAAGTAAAGGAATTTGGGGTACCAAACTTTGGTCAGACCACTGCTGGAATATGGTGGTGTAGTTTAGGACCCACATTTTGGGTATCAAATACAGGAGTTGGAGGGGATGCGGAGGAAGGGTGCCAGATTTGTCTTTGGAAATTACCGCCGAACACAATCGGTAATTAATATGATAAAGGAGCTGGAGTGAGTTTCATTGGAGAATAGAAGGAGGATGAAGAGAGTCTGTAAGTGAACAAGGCCTAAACTGGTGATGAAGCTTGGAAAGATTTTGGTGTGAAAATTAAGAGAGGCGCTTGGAAGTGTAAGGCTGACCATGGCCACAAGCTGGCACTTTATTTCAGGCATAAGGGTGTGGGAAAATTTTCTTTCCTAGGTACGGGTGTAAGGGACTGGAATAAATTTCCAAGAGAATTGATGAATAATTTACCGGAAACACTAAAGGAATTTAAACTAAAAATTAGTAGAGGACACAAGTAGTTTGGAAGGGGAAAAGGTGTGTGTGTAGGGAATTTGCCACAGGAGTGGGCGCTCCGTTGCAGTTTTATAAATTATTATTACTAGCCAAAAGCACGCCTTTCTGGTGGCTCGCGAAGTTTTGTTATAAAAACATTATATACAATTAAAGAAATTACTCTCATCAAAACCCGTGATTTTAGTTCGTTGAAAAAAAAATATGCATGTTTATAATAAGAGGCAAACTTTAAACATTTAAAATATCAATTTATTTCATTTGTTCATTCGTGTTTGCGCAAGAATTTGAGTGGTCTAGATTTGAGAAAATTAATCTGCATGCCGATATTGAGGACAAGAGAAGATTTTTATGTTGGATACAAGAGAAACATATACCTCATATTCCTGCTGAGTAGCAAACACCTTTTTGTAATCATCAATACTTTATAATAATTTAGTATTTTTAATTAATTTAAATCAAATAGCTTTTTTTCAGTAACGTTTTAACAATAAACGACACGGGGTTAAAATCAGATATAAATAAATCTGTCGTGTATGATGCAATTCTATAATTCAGTAACAGGCGCAGCTGCTACGCCTATATATGCGCGAACAGATCACTCCAATCCAAGGGAATATAATGTGGCTCCGTCCATTGTAAGCGCTTGAGTCTTACATACGTGATGGCGATGAGATCCGAAATTGGATTCGGTCGCGCGATGAATTTAAAGGAGCCGACATACCTTTTTTGAGCTCCAACAATCACACAAACGAAACTAATCGAACAAAAAAATTAAAACTTACGCAAAATTAAGAGGCTGCTTGAAATGAATAGGAAACGTTTTTAAATGAAAATAGAAAGTATATACAAGCACATAGTGGTATATTTACGAAACCAAACACTTCTAAAAAAATTCAAAACCTGAATCGAGACATTGTGGCCAACATAACATGATGAGGCTCTTGGGGAGACATTAAATTCATACTCAGGTTTCAGAGGTGAGAATAGAATGGTCATTATTGGTGGGGATTTAAATTTACTGGGTGTAAACTAGATAGGAAAAAAGATTAATAACGCAAGGGAACAGAGATTTGCAAACACCTTAATAAGGGAAGGAGGATTTACACAAGTGGTAGAGCAAAACACTAGGTGACAAAATATTTTGGATATGTTCCTAATAAAGCCCGATGATAACTTTGTGGGGTGTCAAGTAATGGAAGGAATAAGTGATCATGAAGCAGTTCTGATGGATATTAAAGGATTCAGTGAGCCAGCAGCCAAAATGGAAGGGAGAAATAGGTACAATTATAAAAAGGCACAGAATTCGAACTTGAAGAGATATTTCAGAGAACGTTTCAGCAAATGGAAGAAAGGCACAAGTACAGTAGAGTCAAGGTGGGAAGAGTTCAAGGAGATAATAAGAAAGGGGGAAGAAAAATTTATTCCAAAGCAGAATATAAATTGAAATAGAGAACCTGCGTACTATAATAGAGCAGTGGGGAGGTTAAAGAGGTTGTGAGAACATAACAGAGTTAAGACACAGCAGGGTAGTGGGGAATATTTAAAACAAATAAACAAGGACTTAATGATAGCAAAGAAAGTGGCTTAAGATGGGTTTATGAAGAGTATTATCAGTGCAGGGGAACCATGGACTGATGCATTGAGAAATTTCTATTGTTATGTTAAAAAAACTGAGGGGAAGGGAGGGTGTAGAGACACTTATAGATATGGATGGAGAAGACGTTTTATTTATTTATTTATCAATCTTGTTCCATGGATCCCTGCTGAGGAAGTACCTCTGGGATGTGAAACATGTCATTGTTGATACATATACACATAATATGAGTCATATCATAGTAAATATATATATATACATATTTTAAAAATACGAGAAATAATAATAAACATACATTTTTGCAACTGAGTTTTGCAAACATCATAATGAGTACAATTAATTATTTTCTTCAAATTCTTGAATGGAGTAGAAGGAGTTGCCAATGAGATAATCTCTAAGTTTTTGTTTGAATACATCTTTATTATCTGAAAGCTGTTTTATTCGATTAGGTAGTTTATTAAACAGATGTATCCCAGAATAATTAACTCCTCTTTGTACTAATGACAGAGATGTTTGTGTTTTATGCAAGTTATTTCTGTTTCTTGTATTGAAACTGTGTACCTGTGAATTAGGTGTACTGAGGATTTAAAAAAGGCAGAGATTTAAAGTAACTGGTTTAGCGAGAGCATTAGGGACAATGAATCAGAAACGGAAGGGTCTAATTCGGAGAAGGAGCTTAACAAAACAATTAGAAATGAAGATACCAAAAAATTTGAAATATGTCCTGAGGAGATCAAGAAGGAAATAAGAAAGTTGTAAAAATATAAAGGGGCTGGTGTAGATAATATTACTACAGATCTCTTAAAGATAACTGGATGTGAGATTGTACCTTATTATTTAAATTGAGTCTAGATACTTGCTACTTACCAGAGGACTGGAAAAGTGCAATAGTAGTGCCGGTACATAAAGGAGGGGTGAGAAGTAGAGTAGAAAATTATAGGCCAATCAGTTTGACATCAGTGGTAGGTAAATTAATGGAGAGATTGATATGCAACCACATGTTCAGGAACATAAGTATTTTTTTTTCTTTTTTAAGTAGGCAACATGGCTTTAAGCAAGGATATTCATGCAAATCTCAGTTGGTGGGATATGTGCAAGATACATCAGGTTGAATGTGAGGTCAAATTAATAGTGTAGCATTAGATATGTCAAAGACTTTTGACAGAGTGAGCCATAAAGTGGTAGTAAATAAGTTAAAAACTATTGGAGTGGATGAGAAAGTGATTTTCTGGGTAGAAGAATTTTTAAATTGTAGAAAACAGAAAGTTAGGGTGCAAAATGCAGTATCAAAAGAGGTGGAAGTAAAAATGGGAGTGCCACAGGGTAGCGTATTGGGACCATTGCTATTCATTATTCTAATGAATAATTGTGTTGATTGATTACTACCAGAAATTAGATTGTTTGCAGATGACATAAAGCTATATAAAACGATCAAAATGGTAGAGTACTGTAAACAGTTTCAGGGTGATCTAATTGGGATGAAGATAAATGCAAAGATTAGAAACACGAATATAAAACAAAAGGCTGATTATAATTATAAGGAGGGTTAAGAATTGCTTGCTGAAGACTTGAATTGTAAATATCTTGGCATTACATATGATAACAACCTTAAATGGGCAGGACACATTGGACAGGTGGTAGCAAAAGTTTCAAAATTCTGCACCTGATGGAGAAAGTGATGGCGAGATGTACGAGGGAAGTAAAGGAATTGGGTTACAAAACTTTGGTCAGACCATTGCTCGAATATGGTAGTGTAGTATAGGACCCACATTTTGAGTATCAAATACAGGAGTTGGAGACGGTGCAAAAAAGGGCTGCTAGATTTGTTTCTGGAAATTATTGCAGAATGCAAAAAGTGATGGATATGATAAAGGAGCTGGAATGGGATTCATTGCAAGACACGAGTAGGATGAGGAGGGTCATGGGAGTGTACAGTGCGTATACTGGTGCTGAGGCATGGAAAGATATTGGAGTAGGTATGAAAAGTAGTGCATGGAAGGGAAAAGATGAACATGTCCACAAGCTGGCACTTGATTTCAGGCACAAGGGTGTGGGAAGATTGTCTTTATTAGGTAAGGGTTTCAGGGATTGGAATAAGTTACCAAAGGAAACGATGAATAATTTACCAAAAACGTTGAAAGAATTTAAAGTGAAAATTTGTAGAGGGCAAATGTAGGTGGTTGCAGAAAAAGGGGAAGATGGGTGTGTAGGGCAATTGCCACCGGAGCGTGTGCTCCATTGCCATTTAATTAAATTAACATGTTTAATTACGGTCCCCTAATGTTCCATGGACTCTCTTGTTTTTAATAGATTCACTACAGTGATTCAGTTAATACACACCATTTTAATCCAACATGAGACAACACATCCATGGAATAATTACAAAATTTGTAATCAATTTCTTCGCTTCTCTCCCAAACACGGTTCAATTTACTATGCGGATTATAATTAGTGGCGACAAATCTTAAATACATAACAGTCTATATAGTATTATACAGGGTGTTACATAAAGGTACGGCCAAACTTTCAGAAAACATTCCTCACACACAAACAAAGAAAATATGTTATGTGGACATGTGTCCAGAAACTCTTACTTTCCATGTTAGAGCTCATTTTATTACTTCTCTTCAAATCACATTAAACATGGAATGGAAACACACAGCAACAGAATGTACCAGAGTGACTTCAAACACTTTGTTACAGGAAATGTTCAAAATGTCCTCCGTTAGCGAGGATACATGCATCCATCCTCCATCGCATGGAATCCCTGATGTGCTGATGCAGCCCTGGAGAATGGTGTATTGTATCACAGCCGTCCACAATACTAGCATGAAGAGTCTCTATATTTGGTACCGGGGTTGCGTAGACAAGGGCTTTCAAATGCCCCCATAAATGGAAGTCAAGAGGGTTGAGGTCAGGAGAGCGTGGGGGCCATGGAATTGGTCCGTACAGTACAGTACATACTAACGAAACTAAAATGAGCTCTAACATGGAAAGTAAGTGTTTCCGGACACATGTCCACATAACATATTTTCTTTGTTTGTGTGTGAGGAATGTTTCCTGAAAGTTTGGCCGTACCTTTTTGTAACACCCTGTACATTAAGGATATGTTAGCTGTCGTATCGATAAAATTACAAAAGCACTTAACATATTGCGTAATATTGCTAGCAAAATACCGTCAATTTATAAAGATTATTAAGGGTGTAGTTCATTTCACCGAGTTTATATGAGGCCACCTGTTTACCCGAATTTAGCTGGAAATTGTTTCAGCTACCCTTTCGAATTACCTTTTTTTGTGTCCCATTTGCAAGCACTTATTTTTCTCTTAACATAAAACTATTTTTTTGGGTGTACGGCAGTGCATCCACCAAGTCGAGTCAATGGCGGCACTGCCTACCCTTTTCTCGAAGCGGTTCGTTCCATTTTTAACCTAAATTTCTTCGATTGTATTTATGATAGATGTCTCAAATTTCAATTATGCATAGATATCAGCAATCATAGCAACCGTACTAAATTTTATTTTGTTACTGTTCTTAGTTCGTATGTTATTCGGATGCAAACTTCAGAGATTTTGTCACTCACTGACTGACTGATATTTCTAAGGTATCTAAAAAATAACTGCCAGTATCTTGTGTAAATATAGTTCACATAATTAATTTACCATGTATGCTATGACTGTACATCTCCTGGCGTATGTATTTAGTTTGTTTCGTAATTGTTTACAGTACCATATATGTTATGACTGTACATCTTCTGGTGTAGCCAGTGGCGGCCCTAGGGCGGTGCGAGCGGTGCGACCGCACCGGGCGCCATCGTATGGGGGGCGCTGAAAAAGCTGCGATAGATCGTGTGCGCGAAAAATGAAAAATAAATTTTACGATAACTCAGCTTGCTATTCACCTATTATTTTAACACACTGTTAATCCACAAGAGTTTATAGGCGTAAGAGCTTGAGCTTGATGCATAGTCGTATGTCGTCATAGAATCGCGTAACCTCGAGTTACTCGAATCAAGAAAATCACAGCTCGTCCCATAACTAGCAGTCTCCAGTGTCGCGCCTCCCGCACCTGTTTCCTGCCTTTTGAGCTGTAGTCTTGTAGTTCATTCACACACCTGTGCATGTTCATGGGGAGAGATTCAGCCTATTTATATATTTCTATCAAATTAGATTTTAGTTATCGTTCGTATCGTAAATATTTACAAAGCAAAAAAAAAATCTGGCGCACAGTACTCAAATAGAAAACAAACCAAGGGGAAACTGAGAAGGCTTGCAAAATATTTTAAAGTTGAGAAGTCATCTGAATCGGCACCAGAACTAGTTCAACACGCGTCGGAAGAAAACTTATTTAACAGAAGTTCTTCAGACGAGACTAATGATAATAAAGAGCAGCATATATGGTTTGAACGTCGGCTGCAGTTCAAAATATTACGGAATAGGGTATACCAGACATACCACCACCGTCGCCTTTTCAAAGTACAATTTATGATGATATTTCAAAATGGTCGCTCTTTGACTCTGCAGCCAGAGATTAAATAATTATTCCAGCAACGGAAAAAATGAAAAATAAGTTTTACAATAACTCAGTTTGCTTTTCACATATTATTTTAACACACTGTTAATCCACAAGAGTTTATAGGGGTCGACGTCATTTTTCAAATATGCATTTCAAAGAGTAATGCCAAATGAAGATACTTTTAAAAAAAAGATGGCTTTAAATCTGCAGATAAAGTAAATTGTTCTTTCTGTTGTTTATTCAAAGAAGATCTCATCTTATTTGGGCATAGAATGAATTGATGACTGGAGCTATTTATAAAGGTCTCAAAACTCACGAAAATTCCTGAAATCACCAGCGTTCCATGCCTAGTTGGATAAAAGCGTTGATTCAATTAAAGAACTTCAGTGTAATAAACAAGGATTTATAACTACTGATTGAAGACAAGACGAAAAATCACGATGGGTTGCAATCCTGAAATGAATATATTCGTTTTACATGCAATAATTTCTTGTTCAGAGGAACCTTTGGATTTGAAACAGTAAATACTTCTGATAATGGTAACTTCCTGGGTACATTGCAACTGCTAGGAAAATATGACCCTGTAATAGTGGAGCATCTCCGCCTTATTGCTAATAAGGAGATTAATGTCTATCATCTTGGTAAACGTATTCAAAACGAAAGAAGTTCGTAATAAAAATTTGACTATGCATAAGTAATCTAAATACTTTTCCATCACAATGAATTGAGCTCCTGATGTCAGTCGCGTTGATCAATTATCTTTAATACTGTTTTAGTTGACACAAATGAAGACGGAGCCCAAGTGTGTGAGTATTTCGTTGCTTTTACAAGCCAGAAAGTGACTCTTCGGGAGCTGGACTCACTGGCTTGTGTATCAAGGATACTTTCCAAAAGTTCCATTCGTAAATGAAAAATTTTTGAGGCCAAAGATATGACAATGGATCCAATATGATAGGAAGAAACAGAGTTGTCCAAAGCAGAATTCTGAACCAATATCTTCGAGCTTTTTTTAATTTATGTAGCTTTCATTAAATTTGGAAATAGCAAGTGCCACAAAGAGAAAAGTTAAATCAGCTACCTTGTCCAGATTTAATTTAAAAATATTTGTCTTATTATTCTCTCGATCAAAAAAGCGATGGGAAGTGGTATGCAAGCCCTTAGAAGAACTATAGCGAAAAAATAAATAAAAATGTTAAACCTGTTTTGAGAATTGAGGTTATAGCTTCGCTGCAGTTCGTTATCAACTTGTTCACTATTCTTCAGTTCAGTTCTGGAAAGGAATCATTCAGTTGCAGCAACAGAGGCCTTGCCCCTGGCTATATCATGGAGCAATTTGAGTTCATAGTTACAATGGTGACTTGGTATACTACTTTGTTTCAAGTAAATATTCTAAGCAAGGCTATGCAGGCTAAAAGTATATTTATAAAACGCTTCATAATTGGTGGAAAACAGCTCGGAATTTAGAGTACCAGGGTTATTCGTCTGCTCCGAAAACAGCTAGAGAAATAGCTTCTCAGAGTGAGAAATATACTATTGTTAGAGACCGAAGAAAGCAGAGATTTCTTTTAGTATGAGGCCTTAGATGAGATAGCAACAGATCCAGAGGAATTGTTTACAATGAACGTATTTTGGCACATGATCGATACAATTAAGAATGCTTTGGTCACTCAATTTTCACAACTATCCAAATTTAATGATACAGTGTCATTCTCACACATTATGAAAATAATTCCTGAAAAGTCGGAATGGGAATAATTCTGTGCGAATTTAGAAATAAGTTTCTGTTGATAAAAATGTGACATATCTGGTTGTGAATCGATGGAAGGACTTTTTAACTGAAACTATTGTTGATGGGGTTTGAATCAGCAACACCAATAAAAGTTCATCTTATGAAACAAAATGGTTGGCAGGATATATTTCCGAATGTGTGGACAGCACTACGAATTTTGCCAACCGTACTGTTACAAAAGGAGAACGAAGTTTCAATAAATTAAAACTTATGAAAACTTATTCACGGTAGACTGTCAGATCTTGTAATTTTATCTATATAATATAATATTGCCCAAGGAAAAAAGCGAGGAAGATGGCAATCTAGGCTTTTTGGTTATGACTTTATTTCCTCATGTGCTTGTTTAAAAAATTATTAAAAACTATGTGAATTTCACGGATAGGTGATGTGAGCTTTTTGTACTGTATAGTAGCTTAAATAAACCTTTCCAAATATATGTTCCTTTTTACAGTTGTTGTTTCTCATTCTGCTATCCTAATCTTTCTGGGGTTTGAGTTATTAATATATAAAATCTTCTGCCAGCAGCTTTGCTCGAGTGCAGTTCATAACGCATTCATACATGTATTCGTATTTGAATCCCACGGAAACTACTTTTTCGATTGGGATAAAAGTAGGTGGCCAATAAATACATTAATCCAAATTTTATCCTAAGCTGTTTCGACATGAAACAGTAAAAACATCCAAGCATACAAACATTTACATGTATAATATTAGAACGATGTAACAAACGTATGCTATCTTCTGTCTGTACACAGGGAAACCTTCATAATGAATAAGCGACTGCACATTTGGGGCGCCACGACGAGATCTCGCACCGCCCGAAAAACTTGCTAGGGCCGCCTCTGGGTGTAGCCTATGTATTATTTTGTAATGGAAGTGTTTAATGACTGTACATCTAGTGGTGTACTTATTATTTTGTTATGCAACTGTTTATCTGTAAATTGACAACTTTCCACATCCCACAGAGCCAGTCTCTTAATTGGGATCAATGGAAAATGAATGTATTGTATTGTATTGTACTGACTGATCATCATCATAATTCTAAATCACTTCCCGTAGCCGTATAAAGCTGAAATTTGGTATACAGATAACATTTTACCCACATATTATAAGAAAAGTCTGAAACTCGTAAATTTTCAAACATCTATCCCCTTACCCACCCCTAACGTGAAATCGCTTTCTACCCTAATTACTTTATAAACCTCAGTTTTTCACTGTAGTGTTTGATGTTGCTTCTTTCCTTTTCTTACTTTTGAAGTTATTGAAATTCAAAATTTTATTTCGACACAAAACCCCGACATCAACATTCAACTGCACTTCCAGTAATCCTAGAAACAAGTAATTAGGTACACATACATGGTTTCATCCCTAAATCATAAAGAAATCTGATATTGGAGTTTTTCCCCGTATTTATTTAATTTCAATCCCAAAAATGAAACATTCTGGCACATATTTGCGGCTTAATTACTTTGCTCCGGATGAAGCTATGAACCTGAGATTTCTATACTCTATAGAGGCAAGCAAGTTTAACAAAAGCCTTAAATTTTACTTTTTTCCTATGGTTAGTTTGGAAGTTACTTGTTATTTATTTGAGGTGGTAGTTAAACCAGCGGCAAATTACATTGCTCGGCTACGGCGCACATTGTTTAAGGACTGTTGATAATATATCGATATTATTTTTTGAAAATATCGTTATTTATGAGTGATATTTTTTAGGACGATATATCGATATTTCGATACTGATATCTTGATATCGGCTTCAATATTTTTAAAAATCAGTTATCATTTTTCGTTTGCTCAAAATGACACTATGTCCTTCATATTTCTGTTACGCACAGAGATCAGCAAGTAAAACTTACTACGTTTCTATAATTAATTTAAAAGTTATAGGTACCAAGTCTGCTCAGATGATGACAACAGAGTAGGCAAGGCATCGTTCGCCCAACACGAATCAAACGCGAGCCCATTGTTTGAAATATCATGTGGATTGTCCAGGGTAGTCTAACTGGAACTTAGTGAGTTAGCAGGAATAGTGGGAAGTGTAAATAACAAATAGTTGCTAATTCGAGAGCAAGGAAAATAAGACAACTCAGAATAAGCTATCAACATACAAATCTAAAGGAAATACCACAAAAAAATCATATGAAAAAAAGTTATGTAACTTGGACATGATAGATAAACTTCTAGCTAAATAAATGCCTCAACTGTAATACTTATCAATCTTAAAAATATACAAAAAATAAGATTTTCCTCGAACCTCTTGCGAGTTTTATAACTTTTATTAATTTTTGTAAAACTTATGAGACGCATAATGGTTAAATTTTTAAAAAAATCAACAATCACCATCACCAACAGAAACCATTAGAAAGTGAAAAACTGATTAAGAACAAAATCATACGTCTATTTATCAGTGGACAGCCTTATTTTTGTAAGGTTTGATTTTATGAAATTACAATTATGAAAGTATCGATATATCGATACTTTTTTCCGATATATCGACAGCCGATATTGATACTTTTTAAAATATCGATATATCGAAAATCCGATATTTTTAAAAATATCAACAGCCCTACATTGTTTGCAGAGATTGGAGCATTGTTGGTAATAATATTACTAATTTTTACTGTATTTTTCAGTGGCAACTCAAATGTTCCGGTACATTTTTGCAGGTTAATTTATTTGTTTTGGATGAAGCTATATGCTCAAACCTTCGAACCTGTTTCATGAAGACAATCAGTTTCCAACATACGGTATTTAAAAACGGAAAAATTAAAGAAGGTGCGGGGATGTGTGTGTGAGTGTGTGTGTGTGTTGGGGGGGGGGGGGAGGGTTAAACTAAGGGAAGCTTTATTTCAGTTTCTTTTCTTCTTTCTTTAGCATGAGCATCCAATACTTGGGCTCTAATAACTTTAGCTGCACGTGCTCTGCTAGAGCTACACTTTAGGCCAGGTTTACGCCCGTAAGGCATGCCAAAAAAGAAGACAAAATAATCTGGTGCCAGAAACTTTGAGGCAGACACAAAATAATTGTAGAGTGCAGAGCAAATCGACCTCTATACTAAATAATACGTTTTGTCACTAAACGAAATTTAAAAACAAATCATACACTAGCAAATCGTGCGAGAAGCACAGCTTGAGCAACCAACTTTAATTTAATTTAATTGCAATGGAGCACAGGCTCTGGTGGCGATTTCCCTACACACCCATCTTCCCCTATCTGGCACCTACCCACATTTGCCCTCTACAAATTTTATATTTAAATTCTTTAAAACTTTTCGGTAAATTATTCATCATTTCTCTTGGTAACTAATTCCAATCCCTGACACCCTTACCTAAAAAAGAGAATCTTCCCACACCGTTGTGCCTGAAATCGAGTGCCAGCATTGTGGTCATGGTCATCTTTTCCCTTCCATGCACTACTTTTCATACCTATTGCAATATCTTTCCATGCCTCATCGCCAGTATACGCCCTGTATACTCCCATGACCCTCCTCATCCTCCTCCTGTCTTGCAATGAATCCCATTCCAGCTCCTTTATCATATCTGTCACTGATTGCATTCTGCGATAATTTCCAGAAACAAATCTAGCAGCCCTTTTTTGCACCCTCTCCAACTTCTGTATTTGATACATAAAATGAGGGTCCCATACTACACTACCATATTCGAGCATTCGTCTGACCAAAGTGTGGTAACCCAATTCCTTGACTTCCTTCGTACATCCCCTCATCACTCTCTCCCACAAGTGCAGAACTTTGAAACCTTTTCCTACCACCTGTCCTATGTGTCCTGCCCAGTTAAGTTTGTTATGAAAAGTAATGCCAAGATATTTACATTTCAAGTCTTCAGCAAGCAATTCTTTCCCCACCTTATATTCATAATTAACCTTTTGTTTTTTATTTGTGTATCTAATAAGCTGACTCTTCTTTGCATTTATCTTCATTCCATGTTTACCAACCCAATTAGATATCCTGTCCAGATCATCCTGCAACTGTTTACAATCCTCTATCATTTTGAATCTTTTATACAGCATTATGTCATCTGCAAACAATCTAATTTCAGATTGTAAACAATCAACACAATTATTCATTAGAATAATGAGTAGCAATGGTCCTAATACGCTACCCTGTAGGCACACCCATTTTTACTTCCACTTCTTGTGATATTACATTTCCTACCCTAACTTTCTGTTTTCTACCTTTTAAAAATTCTTCTACCCAACAAATGACTTTCTTATCCACTCCAATGGTTTTTACCTTATTTACTACCATTTTATGGCCTACTCTGTCAAACGCCTTAGACAGATCTAGTGCTACACTATCAATTTGGCCTCCCTTGTCCATTTCATCTGAAATATCTTGCATATATCCCACCTACTGACATTCGCATGACTATCCTTGACTGAAACCATGTTGCCTGCTTGAAAACCACTTACGTTCCTCACATATATTTCTGATGTGGTTGCATATCAATCTTTCCATTAATTTACCTACCACTGATGTCAAACTGATTGGCCTGTAATTCTCAACTCTATTTCTCACCCCTCCCTTATGTACCAGTACTACTATTGCACTTTTCCAGTTCCTGTGGTAAGCAGCAAGTTTCTAGACTCACTTTAAATAATATTTCAAGATAAGGTACAAATGTACAATGTCACATCCGGCTATCTTTAAGATATCTGTAGTAATATTATCTTCACCAGCCCCTTTATTCTTTTTCTGCTTTCTTATTCCTTCATGATTTCCTCAGAATGGATATCAAATTTTTTACTATCGTCATTTCTAATTGTGTTGTTAAGCTCGTTTTCCGAATTAGACCCTAGTGTTTCTGATTCATTGTCCCTAATGCTTTCACTGAACCAGTTACTTAAAATCTCTGCCTTTTTCAAATCGCCAGTAACTTCTTCTCCATCCTTATCTATAAGTGTCTCTACACCCTCCCTTCCCCTCAGTTTCCTTATATAGCCATAGAAATTTCTAGATGCATCAGTCAATGGTCCTCCTGCACTGACAATTTCTTCATAAACCCATCTTTAGCCATTTTCTTTGTTGTTATTAAGTGCTTGTTTAGTTGTTTTAAATATTCCCTACTACCCTGCTGTCTCTTAACTCTGTTATGTTCTTTTCTTACCAACCTCTTTAACCTCCTCACTTCCCTATTATAGTACATAGGTTCTCAACTTCTCTTTATTTTCTGCTTTGGAATAAATTTTTGTTCCCCCTTTCTTATTATCTCCTTGAACTCTTCCCACCTTGACTCTACTTTACCTGAGCCTTCCTTCCATTTGCTGAATTGTTCTCTGAAATATCTCTTCAAATTTGAAACCTGTGCCTTTTTATAATTGTAGCTATTTCCCCCTTCAATTTTGGCTGCTGGTTTACTGAATGCTCTAATATCCATCAGAACTGCTTCATGATCACTTATTCCTTCAGTTACTTGATACCTCAAAAGGTTTTCATCGGGCTTAATTAGAAAGATATCCAAAATATTTTGTCCCCTAGTGTTTTGCTCTACCACTTGTGTAAATCCTCCTTCCCTTATTAAGATATTTGCAAATATTTGTTCCCTTGTGTTATTTATCTTATTCCCTTCCTTAGTTTACACCTGGTAAATTTAAATCCCCGCCGATGATGATCATTGTATTCTCACCTCTGAAATCTGAGTATGAATTTAATTTCTCCCCAAGAGCCTCATCCTCTTCTGTCATTCCTCCACTGCGGTAAACAGCCAACACTCTGATGATTTTTTCTTTTTTATTACCCCAGAAATCCACCCCAAGTAACTCATGGTCTTGATCTATGAACGCCAGTGAACTGTGGTAGTTTTTGCTAACTAGTATGAAGACTCCTCCACCAATTGCTCCTCTGTCTCTGCGGTACCATCTGTAACCATCAGGAAAAACCTCACTGTCTAGTACTTCTTCTTTTAACCAACTCTCTACCCCAATAATTACTTGTGGTTCGTGCATCTCTATTAAGTTTGCAAATTCGATTACTTTGTTCATTATACTTCTACAGTTTACCATTAACACCCTTACTACTGGCTTTACATTTTCAGAATTTATCTCCTCTTTCCCACTTTTACCGCAGTCAGTTATTGTTTCAGCCATTTCATCTATTTCTTTAATATCTGTGACTTTCCCCATCTAGAATCTTGCAATCAGTATCACTTTGATAATCTATTTCTGTCCCTTCACCAGCAGCCCCTAACCTAAAAAAGGCACAGTCCTGACCCCATCATCACTGGAAATGGGCTCCCTCACTGCTTTAACTAACAACTCAAAAAGTACTCCCTTCCCCCTTCTATTTAGGTGTAAGCCATGCCTAGTGAAACCCCACCTACCAATGGTGTTCACAGGCACAACCCCCAACACAGAACTAATGCCTTTCCCAAGTAACACTTCCGTTTCCACATTAACCCGCCTCACAGCATAGTTCAATTGTGGCCGGTCATGGCGACTTAGGACCTGCACGAGCTCCACCCTGGTATGCTGTTGCATCCTTCACCACCTTCCTCAGGTCACTCTCTATACTATAACTCGCGTTTCTATCAATACTATTTCCCGCACCTCCCACTATCCCTACTCTATCATCCTTAGTGAAACTCCTACAAAGGGAACCTATATCCTCTATTACCTGGCCTAATGTTGCACTAGGTTTGAAAAAACTTGTGACCTGATATCCTGTACCTAACTGATCCTGCAGAAGAGGGCCTACACCTCTCCCATGGCTACTACCTAGCAGCAGAACCCTTTTTTTCCTAATCTTGCTCTGCACGCCCTTATTCCTAAAGGTCTGCTGCATCTTACCTACTCCTACATCTACATGAGGCTCATCTCCTCCTGACTCTGGCAACAGGTCAAACCTATTTTTTCCCACAATTACTGAAGTGTCTGGCTTGTTCATCCTGTTAACCATGATTCTCCTACGACCTGTTACCAGCTCCCACCCATCCTTATCAACTTCCTCCAACCCACTATCTCTACTTTCTGCCTCTACAGCTTGAGCCTCGACAAGCTCAGCCCCCACAGGCTGTGCCTGTGCAGTCTGAGCCTCCACAGGCTGAACCTCCACAGGCGAGGCCACCACAGACCACGCCTGCAGAGGCTGAGCCTCCACAGGACGAGCCTCAAGAACCCTGATCCTTTCACGCAATTCCCTAATCGTTTCGCCCATCTCCCACATCCTATCATCCCTAAGACACAGTGAACAAAACCATGGAGAGCCTCATTTATTTCCCCCGTTTCCTCTTCCCCACATGCCCAGTGAAACCACTTCTTACACCAACTACAACCCATCTCCTTAGCAACGTACCTACGACAGGCGCCACAGTTTCCAGTCATGATTTTTCCCAAATACTTCAACCATCTTCTAAACAAGCCTTAAATTTATTTGATAAAGTAGTCTTATAAAGTTTATACTATATTTTTTAACGTTTTTTACTAAATATAATAACTGTTGAATTGTTATATATATTTAATTTGATTGAAGTTTTATGAAAAACGACTAGGTAATTAAACTACTTAAGACCAATGAATAAAACTTAAGCTAATGGATTTCGAAACAAACTTAAGATGGTAGGTCGATACTGTTTAGTGCTAATGTGGATAACAACTATTTTGTTAGTTATGAAAGTTAAAAAAAGAAGAGAGGTAGGAAATTTTTTATAAATATATATATATATTAGATGGCAATTAAACACTATTAAATTTCAGACAGAACAGGTTAATTATTAGAACGTACGTTTTTGTTATCGTAAACTTGATTTCGATATCGATAGTCGAACTTAACGATGATGTAACCTATGTGAGTAACTAAATGCTATATATGAATGCTTATGTTTATTATTTATTATTTCCAGTTGATTTTATTACTATTCCGGAACTAATTAATTAAGAAACTGTGTTATTTTAAACTTAATAAAGCCTTAATATAGGACAATACAGAAAGCTTTAACAATCGAAATTCAAACTAGTGATTTTAACTATTTTTTACGGTATATAAGAAATTTAACACCACAAAATAACTTAAACTACTATTTTTACCTATGCTATAGTATTATAGTAATCTAACTATCAAGCTTATGCTAAGTTTACTTCAATAAAACGTGCAATAACTGGCAATAACTTTAACAACAATGACGTGAAATTTAAAAACTGTTATTTATGGTGAAATCTTAAATAATTCTTCTTGCTAGCAATAATTCTAAAAATTTAGATGATAATTAAAGATTTTAAAATAATTTAGTCTACAAAAACTTAGCTGATGAATGCAAAATCGCAGTTTGATGAGCAGCTCTCGACAGACACAGCCAATCGATCGCACTTAACATTACAGATTAACACACGTTACCATTCGATAAGTTCTCAAAATTTGCTGAATACAACTGTTATTCATAACGAAAAAATATTTCCGGTATCCTTTCCACAGATACAAAGTATTTCCTTGTCAAATTCCATGATTATCGGTGTAGCCATTTAGTCGTTTAAAACGTAACATAAAAGACAGAGACCTACTTCCGCATTTATAATTTGGGTGCACGGCAATGTATCCGCCAAGTCTAGTCAACGGCGGCACTGCCTACCCTTTTCTCGAAGCGATTCGAGCCTTTTTGAACCCCAATTTCTCCGGGCGTATTTATGCTACATGTCTCAAATTTCTGTTATCAGCAAACGTACTAAATTTTATTTCGTTACTGTTCTTAGTTCGGTTGTTGTTAGGATGCAAACTACAGCGATTTTGTCACTCACTTACTCACTGACTGACTGATGATCATCAAAACTCTAAGGTTCTTCCAGCAGCCGTACAGAGCTGAAATTTGCTACACAGATAAAATTTTACCAACATACTCACATACCCACAAACTCGCAGATTTCCATATATCTACCCCTTACCTACCACTAACGTGAAATCGCTTCCTACCCTAATAACTTTATACACTTCATATTTCGATTGTAGAGTGAACTTACTAAGTTAAACTAATGTGTTAAATTTTACTTATTTGCTTTTCGTATTCTGGAAGTTATTGAAATTCAAAATTTTGTTTCGACCACGACACCCCGACATCAAAATTCCACTGTACCTCCAGTAATCCTAGAAACAAGTAATTTGGTACATATCAGGCCCGTCGCTAGCTGTTGGAGCGCCCGCGTACAATCCCGATTATGCCGCCCCCTGTCTAACTACAGCCAGTGGTGGATCTAGGAATTTTCCGAACCGGGTCAAAAAACTGTGAGATTGCCGCCTCCGAACATTATTTGCCGATTGTTGCCATCCCTAGTGTCACCGACCGCCAGAAGCAGCTGTTGAGCTAAAAAAAAAGGTCACCTGCTACATTTAAGGCCTGGCCACACAGAACGGGACAAGCGACGACACGCGATATTGTGTCGCGGCCCGACGTCGCTATTGTTCACAGTTTTGAATCGGGACGGTCACACACAAAGCGATCTGTCGCCGGGCCGCACGCAGCCTTTGTCGCGGCGACGAGCGACACAGTTGTACAAAATTACAGAATTGTCGCGCGACAGAGCGACATGGCCGATGAAGAAATATGGATTTCCACCGCATCCGACGGCCACTACTTCAGCCCTTCAGGTGTACTAAGAAATGCATATGAAAAGATTTCCAGCTCAAAAAATAAATAAATTTTCGCATTCAGAATTGTATTTTTTCTTCTTAGTTTCTCACTTTATGTTTGTTTGTTTACACTGTAATTATTTAAAATAAATAATACTTGTATTTGAGCCTATCTCAATAATAAATAAATAAATTGTATAATAATAATAAATTGTATATTTTATTGTGAATATTTCACTTTGTGACGAAACTCCTGGTTTTAGGGGTATTTCTTAATATTGACCTCCACGTAAATGACACAGCTGCCTGCAGGGGGGAAGAGCTGGGAAGTGATAAGATTGAAAATCACTTAGAGGTCAGGGGCTTTGGCCAGGGCGCTAAGATTTTCGGGCCCCGGGTAAGGATTCTTAGCCCCCTTCCTCTGCCCCCCCCCCCCAACAAAATTATTTATATTAAACTTTTAAAAACTTTTAAATTTTAAGGCAAAAAAATCAAATTACACCTTTTTAAGCAAGATTTTTAAAGTTTTATTTCTATTTAATTAGACACTCTTGCAGAGGAGCCCCCTTCGGGGGCACAGGCCCAGAATACTTTTGCCTCGCTTAACCCCCCCTAGCACCGGCCCTGGTTTTGACAGTGTCGTTTTTGTTTTGTTTTTAAGAATATATATTAAATGAACAGAACATACCTCATACTGTCATACAAATGGCTAATCTTTCTATTGTACCAATTACTTTTCTCCAGTTCGTGGTGCAATTTCGTCGCGGCGACACTGGAGTGGCAACTATCGCGGGGTCGGCGACTGTAGACCACTAGTTTTGCCGCCCCCCCCCCCCCCTTGAAGTGCCGCCCGCGTGCGGTGCACGCCTTGCACGCCCGCTTACGGCGGCCCTGGTACATATATATGGTTTCATCCCAATATCATGAGAAAAGTCTAATATTGGAGTTTTCCCCGGTATTTATTTAATTACAATCCCAAACATAAAAATTTTGGCACATATTTGCGGCTTAATTGCTTTGCTCCCGATGAAGCTACATGGCTGAGAATTTTTTAATGCATAAGGATAAACAAGTTTAACTGATTTCTTAAATTTTACTTTGTTCTTATGCTTAGTTTGGAAGTTACTAGTCACATCTTTATGGTGGTAGTTAAGCCAGCGGCAATCTGCATTTCTCGGCTACCGGGCACATCAATTGTTTTCAGAGAGTGTGGCATTGTTGGTAAACGTATATTTATGTCTTGAAATCTGAAATGTTCTTATTCACCGATTTTCAAGGTGAATCATTACATTTGAGCGGCGATTGATGATAAGCGATAAACTTACAAAAAGAAAAAAATGAGACCCAAAACAATTCTTGTAAAAATAGGCCAAGTCTCGTGTTCGTGTAGTGACAAAATGTTATGAGATCTTCTTCTGAGCCAAGTCTACACTTTACAGTGTGTATTCACTTCACTTTATGAAACAGAATGGTTTCTCTCGGTATCATAGATCGTTTATTTATGATAAAAAAATCTGATGACTTGGCCATTATGCACGCAATGTTTTAGTTAATGTACACAAATACCTTAAACGTGTTGATTTATCAAACTTATAAATACGTAAAAGCCAAGATTTCCCTCGCTCTTGTACGAATTTGACAAGTATTTATATTATGCCCTCAATTTATGTAAAAATTATGACGTTTTTAGTTGCAGGAAACGCACATCCGAATGTGTATTGTTTATAGTATCCAAAAAGTGCAAAACAATTCAGAGTTAGGAATTCGTCTGACTCGAAGCTGTACGGAGAGAAAGTTGGAGCCTAAGTGGTGTAATTATTATTTTTCAGGTTCGCATATTATGTATCAGGTTAGTACTGTCTTGGTCAATGCATATGTCTTCATGTAGGAACTAACGTCTATTATTTGAAACATTTACCTTACATAACTAATTAAAGACAAATTTAATGAATGTTAATCAAATTATTATTATATATTGGTTAAATCTATGGGTGAGTAGGAAACTAACGGTTTACCAGGTTGTATATAGATCAAATATTAACTTAATCATTAAAAGCTAAGGGTGCAGAAATTATATTTTAACATACCTGAGTTATTAGCACTATTGCGCACAACAGCTTCATCATTGGTGAGCGCTATCTGTCAATAAAAATGAACCAAGTCATTACACATAATTTAATATCAGAAAACATAGTTCTCCTTTCGGAATACGTTACGATATTAAGTTTTTATTACAGATATACATAATTCACAGTGGATTAATAATTCATTGTTTATAAATCTTTCCATAATCTAAAATATTTCAAAAACTATTTGTTACACAAGCATGGTAAGCAGGTAAAGATTCATTACTTCCTTTTTGAAGTCCAAATAGTTAATTTTCATTTACAGCCAAACTATGCACGTGTATGGCCCGATCCTGGAAGTTATTAGCCTGCCATCTTCACCCGTAGTGTATGGAATAACAGCATATTGTCAAAGCTTCTCATAAATCCTGCAGCACATTCCCTACTACGGTTAAAAAGTCGGTTTAAACAGAGACAAAAATCGAACGTGACCAGAACGAGCGTCGGACATTGCTGTTTACACAACTACATCGAATGGAACGTGCAGAATCTGAGCGTTTAACCAAGTCTGTTTACCCGAAGCAAACGTAACAGGGAACTTTTCTCTACATGTTTCATCAATTTCAAAGGAGCTATGACACAGGTAAGTTTTCTGTTGAGGATTTGGTCATCATGGCAGTTTTATCAGAGAGCGAAGAGAACACTGATAATAAAAGGAACAGTAAACGGATTTTGTATCAAGCATGGGAGTTCCGAAAAACACTTGGAGCAATATTTCAGAATGAACATATCAATATTTGAATTACTTCAGAACAAAATGAGATTGCTTATCGACTGATAATCCACCAGCTAGGGTTGCCAGATGGTCGGGAAATCCGGGAATGTCCCGGAATTTTGTGTCTGTCTTTTGTCCAGGAATTAAGCTTTACTGTACCGGAATTTACAGTTTACTAGTTTTTTTCTTTCAAACTTAAGATATCAGGATGGCCAAGAGACCAAGCCAAGCATGCCGCTCTTCACAGCAGGAGGTAGAGGAGTGCGGGGGTCCGCAATACGCGGTTCACCTTGCCATCATCATCTGTGCCAATTACTACTCGCTTTGAGCAGTTCATGTGAAGGCTTTGTCCTTAGACATTTACTCCAATTTTCTTCAACTGTATGTATCTTTTCTGTTGGTGTGTCTAGTCGGTTGACAACTGTTGTTTCATTTTTTTGGGTGGCATGCCACTAACTTCTTCCTCCGGGGTGGTCAGCCACTTAGGGCTGCCTCGAGGGTGGAGTCGAACCATCCTTTGTTGATAGATGGTTGACGAGTTTCGTGAGGAGAGTAATTAAATCGTTGAGCTTGTCTTTCTGGTAGTCAACGTCTTGTCGGGCACAGCCGTTGTGGTTGCAGTAGCAGGTGCCGAGCTGGCTTCTGGAGATCTTAAACCGCGTTCCCACGATCTCTTGTAACGGAGGCGAGACGGGACGGGACCTCATTAGCCGAAATGTAGGGACGAGCGCACGCCACAGGTTAGCCCTTGCTTACCTGGCCGCCACATCCCCACCATGTCGCCTAGTGTCGTTTGAAGCACTTTACAACAACAGAAGGGATGCTCACCGCTGCTGCAAACCGATGGCAACAGCGCTCCGCTACATACGCCTGTGATGTTTACCGTCACAAAGTGGGTAGCTGCGTCTCATCTCCGCTAGCAGAGGTGGCCCTGTTCCCATGGCGTGTTGTTGAGTATTCGTCCCGTCCCGTCCCGTCCCGTCCCGTTTCGCCTCCTTTACAAGAGATCGTGGGAACACGGCTTTCGGTGGGTCGTGGTTCTGTGTCGGGCGCTTTGCCGACGTCAGCGTCATCGGTATGGCTTGCGCCATTTAGTTGTTGCAGTGCCAGGGAGTACCCTATGACTGCTGTCTATGATGCTTTTTTTTTACTTGGCTTTTTGTTTGAATCTTCAGTTGATGTCAATGTCTGTAGTTATGCTTGATTTTGACGTGGCATCAGGGCGGTGATCAGCTGCGTGAGCAGCGTGACCACCACCGTGAGTTGGTCGCTGGGTCCGGTGCGGCAGTGGCAGTGGTCGGCAGGTCGACCTTCCCGGCGGTCGGTTTGCTGCCGACTGGACCCAGGAACAGAACAGAACAGACATATGGTTGGGCATGCGCCCATATAGTTGTTGAAGTGCCAGAGCATTGTAGCTCCCTAACTTATTACGGAATAGGGGGTTTCAGGCTGGTTTTTTTATGACAGTCATGGTGTTATTTCTTTTAGTTTGGTGTTATTGTCAGACCCTGTAATTTCTGGTAAGAGTTGTAAGTGGTTGGCCATGTCAGCCTAGTTACAGCTCACCATTGAGCTGGTGTAAGGTGGAGTATATTGCCCTAAGGCATTGACTCCAAGTATTTGGACGGAACAAATCTTCGCTGTCGGTGTGTCTTCATTTTGGCTGTAGATGTCTTCTTCGAATGGTGTTTCTTCACAAGATGGAGTGCCGGCGCATCTGCCATCTCAGAAATGGTCATCAGTTTATGCTGTGGTGCCCTCAGGGCTGCCGCGGCGTGTTTCGTAAATCTTCCTTTGAAGCAAGGTGGTTGACGAGGTTCTTGAGTAAGTCGACGAGGGCATCCAGTCGGTCTTCTCGCTGTCCCGGGTCTTGGCAGTTGCAGGAGTGGCTGGTGTGGGCTCTATCGAACTTATGAGGCTCCGACTTCTTCTTCTGTCTTGCTGCTGGATGGTGGATAGGAACTCGACGCTGCTCTGGCGATCCATTGCTCGACTGCCGCTGCTGTGGGCGTGTCTTGCACACTTCCCGACTTGGTGCGGGCTGCGTATGGAGCCTTGGACGAATCTTGCGAAGTTGCTGCTTCCACTTGTCGCAACCGCGGAAAGAAGCTGCGTGCCTGGATCCGCAGTTACAGCAGACTGGCTCATCCCGTGGTGTTTTGCAGTCTGCAAGCATATGTCCTCCTCCGCAGCGGACACACCTGACCGGTTCAGTGCAGTCCCTGGCATAGTGCCGGAATTTTTGGCACCTGAAGCACTGGACCGGGCTGCGTGAGGGTGGCTTCGCTGAGATGGTCTGCGTTGTGGCGTTGCGTGGGGGCGGTTTCTCCACGGTGGTCGGCGTTGTGTCACTGGTACTCACTCCATCAGGGAGCATGTGTTGTGGCCCTCTGGATTCTGCTGCTCAGGAGCTTCCTTTCCCACTGCAGTGGTGTTGACATCTTGGGTGGGTCTCTTGGGCAGTTGGGGCGTGGACGATCCCATTCGCTTGAAGGAACTTGGTCAGCCGTTGTAGTTGGTCGGGATGTTGCGGGAGAAACTTCAGCCCGCCCTTCAGTGGGATAGCGAGAAGGAGGTCCGACGTTTCCGCGTGGAGCTCGGCCATCAGCTCGACGTAGTTTCCGTCGTACTCCGCCGTGATGGGTACGACTGGCCCTTGTTCCGTCTGCTGTGTTTCTTCTTGAGATGACCGATCTTCCACTTCTTGCGTGTCTTCAGTTTGTGGGAGTTCGTCGACATCTTCCGTCTCGTCTGCTACTGGTTCTTCTTGCGGGTACGGCATGATGTTAAATCGTCGTTTCAGCTTGGCGATGTATTGCTCCAGGTCAAAGTCGTGCGCCCAGAGCGTTGGGAACACCACCGCTTCGGGCCACTCCTCTGGCCAGCTTGGGTCATCACGGATGATCCGCTTCTTGGCAAGATGGCTGCATTCGTGTCTTGTGAGACACTTCATGAGGTTCTTGTAGTTTGTTGGCAGGTCGTATACGAAATTAATGTCGTCAAGGTGGATCTTTACAACCAAAGACCACCTCTCCTCCTGGTTGTTGGCTG
Organism: Vandiemenella viatica; assembly: GCA_031002005.1. Taxonomy (NCBI): domain Eukaryota; kingdom Metazoa; phylum Arthropoda; class Insecta; order Orthoptera; family Morabidae; genus Vandiemenella; species Vandiemenella viatica. Next base: position 201,012,982 of record JARYHS010012519.1, on the reverse strand, counting down.
CCAGTCTGCGCTTCCATCTCTCGCGGGTTGCCTTGTTCTGGTTTGCGATGAAGTCACTGGCCCTGATTGTGCCGTGATGCCACTTCTGCCCGTCGTGGCGAATTTCTTCCAAATATACTCGTATATTCTGGAAAACTCGTGGCATGGCGGCTGTAAGTGGTTAGATCAGGAGCTGTCTTCGGCTGTTCTTGGCGGCGCGCAGCGGGCCTCGTATGGGGATCGCGCGCAGGCTTGTCCGCCGGTCTGTGCTGGTGGGGAGGCTGTCTTGAGCTGGCTTCTTGGCGGTGGTTTGTTACCGCTGCTGGTCTCGAGCGGCGTCCTGCCCGAAGAGCTTTCTTGATCTCACAGCCAGAGAAGCAGGCCGCGTGCCCTCGGCCGCAGTTGCAGCAGATTGCTTCTTCTCTGGCCGTGGAGCAGTCTGCTAATTTATGGTCCGCCCCACATCGGACACATCTTCGCAGCTGGGTGCAGTCGCTCGCCTGGTGTCCATGGTTCTGGCAGTTAAAACACTGCCGGAGTTCGGGCGGGGAAGGCCTCTTCTTGGCAGCCTTCCTAACCCTCTCTCTCGGCAGTGCTGACACGGCCACAGGCAACGGCGGGCTGGGCTGCACCATGCTGCAGCCTATGTCCTGCTCGCTCATCAGGTCGGCGGGGCATGAGGCTAGGATTTGCAGGCCTCCCTCGACAGGCCAGCAGAACAGAGGCAGCTCTGTAGCCAGCAGGAGCTGTACATACAGGCCGCTCCAGTTACCCTCATAAGCCGCCACCACGGGTTGGACAGGACCCTGCTCCGTGGTTGGTGCTGGCTCTTCCTCTTTTCTTCTGGCGTGG
>JARYHS010012519.1:200988951-201011151 GCA_031002005.1 Vandiemenella viatica | reverse complement strand
CGAAACAAACTTAAGATGGTAGGTCGATACTGTTTAGTGCTAATGTGGATAACAACTATTTTGTTAGTTATGAAAGTTAAAAAAAAAAGAAGAAGAAAGGTAGGAAATTTTTTATAAATATATATACATATATTAGATGGCAATTAAACACTATTAAATTTCAGACAGAACAGGTTAATTGTTAGAACGTACGTTTTTGTTATCGTAAACTTGATTTCGATATCGATAGTCGAACTTAATGATGATGTAACCTATGGTAACCTATGTGAGTAACTAAATGCTATATATGAATGCTTAGGTTTATTATTTATTATTTCCAGTTGATTTTATTACTATTCTGGAACTAATTAATTAAGAAACTGTGTTATTTTAAACCTAATAAAGCCTTAATATAGGACAATACAGAAAGCTTTAACAATCGAAATTCAAACTAGTGATTTTAATTATTTTTTACGGTATATAAGAAATTTAACACTACAAAATAACTTAAACTACTATTTTTACCTATGCTATAGTAGTATAGTAATCTAACTATCAAGCTTATGCTAAGTTTAATTAAATAAAACGTGCAATAACTGGCAATAACGTTAACAACAATGACGTGAAATTTAAAAACTGTTATTTATGGTGTAATCTTAAATAATTCTTCTTGCTAGCAATAATTCTAAGAGTTTAGATGATAATTAAAGATTTTAAAATAATTTAGTCTACAAAAACTTAGCTGATGAATGCAAAATCGCAGTTTGATGAGCAGCTCTCGACAGACATAGCCAATCGATCGCACTTAACATTACAGACTAACTTTTAATTTAATTTAATTTAATTAAAATTGCAATGGAGCGCACGCTCCGGTGGCAATTTCCCTGACCACCCACTTTCCCCTTCCCTGCACATTTCAACTTTAAATACTTTCAACGTTTTTGATAAATTATTCAACATTTCTCTTGGTAACTTATTCCAATCTCTGACACCCTTCCTACACCCTTGTGCCCGAAATCGAGTGCCAGCTTGTGATCATGGTCATATTATCCTTTCCATGCATTACTTGGAAAGTTCAAGAGCATTAAACGTTCCCATATGATCGTAAAACCTGCCAACCTGTATGTCTGTGACATTTTGGTATCCAGACATCCCGTGACCTTCATTACCTGAATTATTGCGTTTACACCAGACAAACAGAAGAATCTGTTGAGGCTATCCTGTCCTGATCTATATAAATCGAATACATCAGTCCTCTTCCATACTCTGATCTTGTATGTTATTCTACTTTTGAGTGTTTCTACTGTTTCCTTTGCCAACTAATTAATAAATTCTGAATGTCTTAACATGCTAACATTCTTCTACAAAATAATAAATTAACAACAATAACCCCTTACTTGAGAAGCGCGGGTCGCATTCACTATATTAGATTAGAAAAGAAGCAAATAAATAGGGGAAGAGTTGAAAAATTTTAATCTAAATAAGAAAGTAATTAGATACTGGAAGAAACGTGCGGACACGTAACCGCATGGAAGGTGCTGCTAAAGTACAAATCAAAACAAGGAAGATAGGCTGTTCTAAGAACAAGTGGAAAAAACAAAAAGTGTGGGTGATATACTGACCGGATCCCAAATCCCCAAAAACCAACCCAGAGGAATGGGAGCGTCCATAAATCACGTAGCTCCATTTTGGCCTCCTGCGAACCTCCCCACGTATTCTGGCGTGGCTTTTGTCTCTACCTTCCCCCCTCCCCCCCCCCCCCGCACGTAGTACGTAGCATTTTTCCCTATTGATTCCAGAAGACATTTTGAACTGTTTTCTCTTGTCAAGACTATCATAAATTACATACGGGGTCACGGGGATAATTATATGGCGTAAATAGATATTTTCATGCTGTTGTGTGTTCTGTATCTCACTTTAACTGTCAAAAATAAAATGAACGAAAAGCTACGTGGCCTGGCTCTTTAACCCCTCTCCCCCTCCTCCCACGTAGCCTACCCCTCACCTGCGCTAGACCGAGCCACGTAGTTTATGGACATTCCCCAAGGAAGATGAAGAAGACCATCAAGAAGATGGATTGAGACCGTAACATGCCTAACACTGGATAGGAAGAAGAAGAAAGAAGAGGAAAAGTTTGAAGGTGGAAGAAGGCCTATAGATGATGATAGTGTAGGTTTACAGTAGAGTTGTAACGGAAGTCATCTTTGCGGATGCGGATGTTTTACGGATGCGGAAGTGGAAAAATAAATTTATAATTATTTCGATTTAATATTTTATCAAAAATAAACTTAAAATCAAATAGTTAGGCTATATTTTTATGCCAAATTCTATATTTTTTTAGATTAACGTCTATTTCCATATAATACTTACCACATTGATTTATTTTTTGCCTCATCTTTCAACAACAAAAAACATGGGATGATTTCACAAGTGAATTAAATTATTTAGATAACGACGCACGCGTGTAAAAAAAAAAAAAATGGTGAGCGCATCCTATTGTAGTTCTACACGGATGTCCTGTAAGTTGGACTGTGAAGAAGGTGCTTTACTTTGCATGCAAGTTTAAACTTGTAAATTCGTAGCTTAGGTAATAACACCATTTAGTTCATTGTTATTTTTATTGCAAGATCGTCAGGAAAAAAAAAACCACTTTGTTGTTAGCTAAGAAACGATGGGCAGAATCTCGTATCAAAAGAAAAGAATAACATATTTTGCAATGTACACAAAAAATCCGCTATACATCCGCAATAAAACACACGTTACCATTCGATAAGTTCTCAAAATTTGCTGAATACAACTGTTATTCATAACGAAAAAATCTTTCCGGTATCCTTTCCACAGATACAAAGTATTTCCTTGTCAAATTCCATGATTATCGGTGTATCCATTTAATCGTTAAAACGTAACAAAAAGACAGAGACCTACTTCCGCATTTATAATTTGGGTGCACGGCAATGTATCCGCCAAGTCTAGTCAACGGCGGCATTGCCTACCCTTTTCTCGAAGCGATTCGAGCCTTTTTGAACCTCAATATCTCCGGGCGTATTTATGCTACATGTCTCAAATTTCTGTTATTAGCAAACGTACTAAATTTTATTTCGTTACTGTTCTTAGTTCGGTTGTTGTTAGGATGCAAACTACAGCGATTTTGTCACTCACTTACTCACTGACTGACTGATGATCATCAAAACTCTAAGGTTCTTCCAGCAGCCGTAGAGAGCTGAAATTTGCTACACAGATAAAATTTTACCTACATACTCACATACCCACAATCTCGCAGATTTCCATATATCTACCCCTTACCTACCACTAACGTGAAATCGCTTCCTACCCTAATAACTTTATACACTTCATATTTCGATTGTAGAGCGAACTTACTACGTTTAACTAATGTGTTAAATTTTACTTATTTACTTTTCTTATTCTGGAAGTTATTGAAATTCAAAATTTTTTTTTCGACCACGACACCCCGACATCAAAATTCCACTGTACCTCCAGTAATCCTAGAAACAAGTAATTTGGTACATATCAGGCCCGCCGCTAGCTGTTGGAGCGCCCGCGTGCAATCCCGATTATGCCGCCCCCTGTCTAACTACAGCCAGTGGTGGATCTAGGAATTTTCCGAACCGGGTCAAAAACTGTGTAAAAAAAAAAAAAAAGAAGAGGTCGCCTGCTATATTTAAGGCCTGGCCACACAGAACGCGACAAGCGACAACGACACGCGATATTGTGTCGCGGCGCGACGTCGCTATTCTTGTAATTCACAGTTTTGAATCGGGACGGTCACACACAAAGCGATCTGTCGCCGGGCCGCAGCCTTTGTCGCGGCGACGAGCGACACAGTTGTACAAAATTACAGAATTGTCGCGCGACAGAGCGACATGGCCGAAAAAGAAAAATGGATTTCCACCGCCCACTACTTCAGGTGTACTAAGAGATGCATATAAAAAGATTTCCAGCTCAAAAAAAAAAAAAAAAAAAAAATTCGCATTCAGAATTGTATTTTTTCTTCTTAGTTTCTCACTTTATGTTTGTTTGTTTACACTGTAATTATTTAAAATAAATAATACTTGTATTTGAGCCTATCTTTTTATTGTGAAATACATTGTCAATAATAAATTGTATATTTTATTGTGAATATTTCACTTTGTGACGAAACTCCTGGTTTTAGGGGTATTTCTTAATATTGACCTCCACGTAAATGACACAGCTGCCTGCAGGGTGGAAGAGCTGGGGAGTGATAAGATTGAAAATCACTTAGAGGTCAGGGGCTTTGGCCAGGGCGCTAAGATTTTCGGGCCGCGGGTAAGGATTCTTAGCCCCCCTCCTCTGCCCCCCCCCAACAAAATTATTTATATTAAACTTTTAAAAACTTTTAAATTTTAAGGCAAAAAAATCAAATTACACCTTTTTAAGCAAGATTTTTAAAGTTTTATTTCCATTTAATTAGACACTCTGGCAGAGGAGCCCCCTTCGGGGGCATAGCCCCAGGATACTTTTGCCTCGCTTAACCCCCCCTAGCACCGGCCCTGGTTTTGACAGTGTCGTTTTTGTTTTGTTTTTAAGAATATATATTAAATGAACAAAACATACCTCATCCTGTCATACAAATGGCTAATCTTTCTATTGTACCAATTACTTTTCTCCAGTTCGTGGTGCAATTTCGTCGCGGCGACAATGGAGTGGCAACTATCGCGGGGTCGGCGACTGTAGATCACTAGTTTTGTCGCCCCCCCCCCCCTTGAAGTGCCGCCCGCGTGCGGTGCACGCCTTGCACGCCCGCTTACGGCGGGCCTGGTACATATATATAGTTTCATCCCAATATCATGAGAAAAGTCTAATATTGGAGTTTTACCCGGTATTTATTTAATTACAATCCCAAACATAAAAATTTTGGCACATATTTGCGGCTTAATTGCTTTGCTCCCGATGAAGCTACATGGCTGAGAATTTTTTAATGCATAAGCAAGTTTAACTGATATCTTAAATTTTACTTTGTTCTTAAGCTTAGTTTGGAAGTTACTAGTAATATCTTTATGGTGGTAGTTAAGCCAGCGGCAATCTGCATTTTTCGGCTACCGGACACATCAATTGTTTTCAGAGAGTGTGGCATTGTTGGTAAACGTATATTTATGTCTTAAAATCTGAAATGTTCTTATTCACCGATTTTCAAGGTGAATCATTACATTTGAGCGGCGATTGATGATAAGTGATAAACTTACAAAAAGAAATGAGACCCAAAACAATTCTTGTAAAAATAGGCCAAGTCTCGTGTTCGTGTAGTGACAAAATGTTATGAGATCTTCTTCTGAGCCAAGTCTACACTTTACAGTGTGTATTCACTTCACTTTATGAAACAGAATGGTTTCTCTCGGTATCATAGATCGTTTATTTAGGATAAAAAATCTGATGACTTGGCCATTATGCACGCAATGTTTTAGTTAACGTACACTAATACCTTAAACGTGTTGATTTATCAAACTTACAAATACGTAAAAGCCAAGATTTCCCTCGCTCTTCTACGAATTTGACAAGTGTATATATTATGCCCTCAATTTATGTAAAAATTATGACGTTTTTAGTTGCAGAAAACGCACATCCGAATGTGTATTGTTTATAGCAGGTATGGGCAACCTTTGCTTAGTTGAGGGCGTAATTTCCGGACTTAATCAAGTCGCGGGCCGGACTTAATCAGGTCGCGGGCCGTAGGTCAGAAAGAAGTAGATAGTAGTGAATAAAAAGGCGATAAAAATTCACCCATTTTTTTATTTACTAGAATTACAATAGGGTAATCAAACATACAAAAAGCAAGTTAACAAAAACAGATAGAAAAATCAAATGAAAATTAATGGGGGACTTGAGTTTGAAGTGTTATTTGAAATTTCTGAATCTCTCGCGAGCCGGACTGAAGTTGGTGGAGGGCCGGATCCGGCCCGGGGGCCGGGGGTTGCCCATATATGGTTTATAGTATCCAAAAAGTGCAAACAATTCAGAGTTAGGAATTCGTCTGACTCAAAGGTGTACGGAGAGAAAGTTGGAGCCTAAGTGGTGTAATTATTATTTTTCAGGTTCGCATATTATGTATTAGGTTAGTACTGTCTTGGTAAGCAAAACTACCAAATTTCTGGCTATCCTGCCCTGCCTTGTTCAATGCATATGTCTTCATGTAGGAACTAACGCGTATTATTTGAAACATTTACCTTACATAACTAATTAAAGACAAAATTAATGAATGTTAATCAAATTATTATTATATATTGGTTAAATCTATGGGTGAGTAGGAAAAGAACGGTTTACCAGGTTGTATATAGATCAAATATTAACTTAATCATTAAAAGCTAAGTCTGCAGAAATTATATTTTAACATACCTGAGTTATTAGCACTATTGCGCACAACAGCTTCATCATTGGTGAGCGCTATCTGTCAATAAAAATGAACCAAGTCATTACACATAATTTAATATCAGAAAACATAGTTCTCCTTTCGGAATACGTTACGATATTAAGTTTTTATTACAGATATACATAATTCACAGTGGATTAATAATTCATTGTTTATAAATCTTTCCATAATCTAAAATATTTCAAAAACTATTTGTTACACAAGCATGGTAAGCAGGTAAAGATTCATTACTTCCTTTTTGAAGTCCAAATAGTTAATTTTCATTTACAGCCAAACTATGCACGTGTATGGCCCGATCCTGGAAGTTATTAGCCTGCCATCTTCAGCCGTAGTGTATGGTATAACAGCATATTGTCAAAGCTTCTCATAAATCCTGCAGCACATTCCCTACTACGGTTAAAAAGTCGGTAAAATCGAACGTGACCAGAACGAGCGTCGGACATTGCTGTTTACACAACTACACGAATGGAACGTGCAGAATCTGAGCGTTCAACCAAGTCTGTTTACCCGAAGCAAACGTAACAGGGAACTTTTCTCTACATGTTTCATCAATTTCAAAGGAGCTATGACACAGGTAAGTTTTCTGTTGAGGATTTGGTCATCATGGCAGTTTTATCAGAGAGCGAAGAGAACACTGATAATAAAAGGAACAGTAAACGGATTTTGTATCAAGCATGGGAGTTCCGAAAAACACTTGGGCAATATTTCAGAATGAACATATCAATATTTGAATTACTTCAGAACAAAATGAGATTGCTTATCGACTGATAATCCAGCAGCTAGGGTTGCCAGATGGTCGGGAAATCCGGGAATGTCCCGGAATTTTGTGTCTGTCTTGTGTCCAGGAATTAAGCTTTACTGTCCCGGAATTTCCAGTTTACTGGTTTTTTTTCTTTCAAACTTAAGATATCAGGATGGCCAAGAGACCAAGCCAAGCATGCCGCTCTCGCAGCAGGAGGTAGATGAGTGCGGGGGTCCGCACTACGCGGTTCACCTTGCCATCATTATCTGTGCCAATTACTACTCGCTTTGAGCAGTTCATGTGAAGGCTTTGTCCTTAGACATTTACTCCAATTTTCTTGAACTGTATGTATCTTTTCTGTTGGTGTGTCTAGTCGGTTGGCAACTGTTGTTTCATTTTTTTGGGTGGCATGCCACTAACTTCTTCCTCCGGGGTGGTCAGCCACTTATGGCTGACTCGAGGGTGGATGCGAACCATCCTTTGTTGATAGATGGTTGACGAGTTTCGTGAGGAGAGTAATTAAATCGTTGAGCTTGTCTTTCTGGTAGTCAACGTCTTGTCGGGCACAGCCGTTGTGGGTGCAGTAGCAGGTGCCGAGCTGGCTTCTGGAGGTCTTAAGCAGCGTTCCCACGATCTCTTGTAACGGAGGCGAGACGAGACGGGATCTCATTAGCCGAAATGTAGGGACGAGTGCAGGCCACAGGTTAGCCTTTGCTTACCTGGCCGCCACCTCCCCACCACGTTGCCTAGTGTCGTTTGCAGCACTTTACAGCAACAGAAGGGATGCGCACCGCTGCTGCAAACCGATGGCAACAGCGCTCCGCTACATTCGCCTGTGATGTTTACCGTCACAAAGTGGGTAGCTGCGTCTCATCTCCGCTAGCTGAGGCGACCCTGTTCCCATGGCGTGTTGTTGAGCATTCGTCCCGTCCCGTCCCGTTTCGCCTCCTTTACAAGACACTCCAGGTGAACGCCGGGATGCTTCCTTCAAAAGGCCATGGCCGAATTCCTTCCCATTCCTTGCCCCCATCCTTTCCCGTCTCTAAAGACCACGTTGTTAAAAAGGGACGTTAAACTGTTAAAAAAAAAAAAATCCTTTACAAGAGATCGTGGGAACACGGCTTTCGGTGGGTCGTGGTTCTGTGTCGGGCGCTTTGCCGACGACCAGAGACAACATATTATATAGGTTGTTCAACTATGACGAAGTAAGCGCTAACCGCGACACTAGCGCTCATAGACGACAACACAACGCCCCCTTCACTCCCATGATTTCCTTTACTTGTGTTGTGCTTGTTTTGTTTTGGTTCAGAGTGGACGCTTGCAATAAAATATTCATAGATATAGAAACATGGTCGTTACCCTCAACGAGCAAAATGAGATTCACTGGTTTCAATGACAAGTGGTCAAATGATCCTGATTTTAAAGACTGGATAGGAAAAAAATATAAGTTTACTGCAGTTTGTAAAACATGTAACTCGGATATCGAAATTTAGTATGAAGGTCGCCACGCGTTGACAGTAAATAATTACTTAAAAAAAAACGAGTCCGTGGAGTTGTATCGTGGATGGATAAAATAAATAATAATAAGCATGTAAAAGTACCTAGGTATTGAAGTATGTTTATTGTTTTTGTACACACTATCGCAACAATGTTATCGTAATTTTTATTGCATTGTTGCAGGCTCACGCCAATAGGACAGCGCATAAAAAGATGATGTCAGCCAAGAAAACTGCAAGATGTATGGACAAGTTTTTCATAAAAAAAGATAAAAAGGAAGATATTTCGATCGCAAATACGGAAGTAGCATTAATTTATCAAAATATAAAACATGGTTTAAGTTTAGACTGCTTGGAAAAAAATATACACAAAATTATTCCTGATAGCCCATGGGCGCCGGGAGGATTATTTTAAGGGAGGTGCATCTGTACATATTTTTTTATATACATTGTATATATGACACTTATTGCTAATTAACTAAGGATACTGAATTTATTGACAAGGTGTTGAAGAAATTTTGACAACAACCTTAGCGCCTAAAGTTATTATTCAATTTACTAATTTTTTTTTTTTTATCTTTTTCTGTGTATTTTACTTTCATAGCAGGGGGGTGAAAGTGCACCCCCTTGCACCCTCCTACCGGCGCCCATGCGATAGCAAAATAATAACGAAACTGACATGTGGACGTACAAAGGCTTCAGCAGTTACGCTGTGTTTTAGGACCCTATTTGCCCGAAAAGTTGATCTCTGATTTGAAAGAATCTCATTATTTTTCAGCAGGGTCAGATGCATCGAACGTTGGCAATATAAAAACATTTCCATACGCCGTTCAATTTTTGATAGCAAAAGAAGTATATGCCGAAAATTACTGGACTTTTATGAAGACGCCGACGAAACATCGCTTGATATATATCAGTGCCTTAAAAAATCACTGAAGATGCCGGCCTCAGCATTAATCAAATAAGTGCTTACAGTGCGGACAATGGTTCTGTACATTACGGCATGTATAATTCTGTATACCAGAAGTTAAAAGCGGAAAACAAGAATGTTTTCGAAACCAACTATTATTGTCTCTAATAAGGGAGCGTCCATAAACCACGTAGCTCCATTATGGCCTCTGCTGATCTCCCCTCCCCCTACGTAGCCTAACGTGGCTTTGTCCTGGAAATACCCCCCCCCCCCCCCCCGCTTATGCCATGTAGCTTTGTACTTCCACAAGAAATTTCGTGCTGTTTTCTCTTACCAAACTTTATTTATCATTATCGGATATTTAATGAACACAATCGATGTTTGCTTTATACACATTTGTATTTTTATAGAAATTCAGGAGAAAATGGTGACACTAACAATTCCTGCAAATTATTAATAATCAAATGTGCTTCCTGTAAATGTACAAATCATAATAGGTTAAAATAGCTCCAACGTTTAATTTTTACGGGGAGAAAGTAAATAATCTTAATTTTACCTTCAATCTGATCAGGCACGGTGAGGCAGTAGAAGTCTTACGGCACGGGGAAACCCGTTGCGTTTTTGGATTCAAACCAATAAATCGTCTGAGGCATAAGTCAGGGAAGCTATCCTTTTCGTCAGTGTTTTGTGGAAATGGAATCTCAAGAATGCCATCACTTGTCTTGCGCAACGGGAATGGCGGTGGAAGGAAACCTTTGCTAGAGACAAGAACATCTTTCAAATAGCTCCTACAGTCTCCACAGCATTCCCTGCCAGCACACTTGACAATCTGGAATTACAAGACAAATCTGAATTATTCCTCGCTCCCATTTCAATATCTGAATAGAGAGTATGATTAATTTATAAGTTCACCTGAAGAAAATACTGGCTTTCCTGCACATGAGCAGAGTACCATTCAGGCGATACGGTCTCTGGCTCCAGAGCAATGCACTCTGGTTTGACATACTTTGCATTAACCGTATATCCATCTATACCCATACTGCTCCATACCTCCGCAAGTGTCTCAGCAGCAAATTCAAAATTTCTGAGTTCCAGATCTTTGTCAATTGTGACAGTTGACTATTTGAGATGGGAGCAATAATGATCTTGGGGCAGTATTAAGCCGGACAGTTGCCGGCTTAATGGAGCCATACGCCTTTCCACACGATTATAAGCACTTCGCCCAGGAGCTTTGGTGGTAAGAAATAGTGCATCAAGGTTATGGTTTTTAAAGTGACCTATGGCATGAGCAATTACTTTTTGGTATCTCGGATTTTCATCTGGCCCTCCATCTGACATTATTACTATCACTGGTTTCACTTGCCGTCCATGACTATCTGAAAGAGAATATTTGTTGATGAATAAATTAAAATACGTCCAAGTATATTCCATCACAATACATTGAATTGTTCGACAATACCATAAATTAAATCTGTGAATGATTCCAAATGGAGTAGACTTTCGAAGTCGAAAGCAGGTGATGCCGCCGTGCTAGAGCAATGTTTGGCACTGCGGCTGGCCATGTATGTGGGTCCTGAGTATGTTATTGTCTTCGGGTCACGAATCTTGCCACTTTCAATTTTAATTCCCAAATAAATGGTAGGAATCAGTTTGTGCTTGGGAGCAACCACCCAGTCATCATCCGGCAAAGTTACTTTATACTCTAGGTGCATCAGTATGGGTGCTAGCTTGCACAGCTGAGTCCCATCGGTACTCTGCTTCTGTCATCTTGGGAGGTTGCAGCCACCTAACTAGAACCTAGAATTGAAATTAATTTTTCCAAAGACCTGTGAAAGGAAATGATTATTTTAGTAGAACTATAAATAATAATGTCTTGAGAGATTTGGAAATTCAAGACATGGAAATATTTACCTAATTGAGGCTGTACAAAATTTCCCATCGGGATGATCTTTTCTTGAATCAGCTTGAGCTCTGCAGAGCTTCATTGGAACTGTATTAACATGTCTTTTAGTTCCGAGGAAGGAGCCGGAGGTAAGTACCACTCTTTGATATACTAAAACCGTCTGCTTGTAGCTCAGTATGCAAATCTACCAAAGTTTTGCAGCTCCACACTAACTCTGATCGCCGTCGAGCACCAGCAGCTCCACCAAACATAGCTATGTTGATAGTCGCCTTCAGAAGTTCCTGTTGGTCCCTTTTTCTTTTTTAACAGTTTAACGTCCCTTTTTAACAACGTGGTCTTTAGAGACGGGAAAGGATGGGGGCAAGGAATGGGAAGGAATTCGGCCATGGCCTTTTGAAGGAAGCATCCCGGCATTCACCTGGAGTGATTTGGGGAAACCATGGAAAACCCAAATCTGGATGCCCGGACGGGGATTCGAACCGCCGTCCTCCCGAATGCGAGGCCAGAACGCTATCCGTTACACCACCACGCTCGGTCTGTTGGTCTCCCTCAAGTGCGGGCCGTCAGCGTGCATCTCGGATCTATTGAACGAGCACAATACGATACAACACTGCAATGATTACAACGTTCAACTTCCTTTTACTTAGATATATAAATAATACTGTGACTCAAAACTATGATTTGAAGTGGAGATTAACTTTCAACAACAATAAAAATTCATTTTGTTTTATACAAGTTACTATTTAACAGTCTTAAACAGACAGGCAGTGTGGGCAAAGAATAGGGTTTTCTTAGGACTTCCGTGCAAAAGCTTTGCTAGGTCCAGATTTTCTGTTTTGTTGCTTTTCATTCCCGTATCTTTTTTGGCGCTTTGCTTTGGCCTCTTTTGATACCAGTAACTTTTTATTTTTGACTAGATCCTTTCTGAGGCAATCGATTTCTTTCTGAACATTCGCCCCACTAAGACCAGAGTGACGACCTTCGATGGCAACATTAAGCTGTTTCTCCAAAAACCTTATTTGCGATTTCAGGGAATCTTGAGCAGGAGCGGTGTAGTGACGAGTCGTGCTGCAGCTGGTCACTGTACTATCCTCATCGCTATCTTCACCACTGCTCACGGTTTTAGCCAAACTCTGACTCTGAACTGTAAAGAAACCACACACCCGTCGTTTATTCCGGTACTAGATTATTGAACCTATAATATTAAGTTTATTTTACTCATACCTGACAAAGAACTGTCGACTTCCATACATGCATGTATAGCAACATGTGACGGAGTTGCCGCAGATGAAGTTGATGCTATCGCCGGTTCAGACTTCATTTCATTGCTGTCCATATCTTGCCGACTGTCAATAGCTGACAGAGTATCAGAGTTTTGAACAGTCTTGGAACTCTGTTCTAATTCGTATTTTATAGTTAGTTAAAGCTGGTAAAGAAATATTTGAAAATAAGACTGAAGTCAACCCAAAAGTTTATATCACAGAAGAAATTTTGGAGTTGGTGGTTCAGAGGAGAAAACACAATTCTAGATTGATACTGCAAGGGTAGATCAAGAAAAACGATGATACTATTATGTAATTTTTAGAATCAGAAAAAGATTTGATAATGTTAGATTGAACATGATGTTCGAAATTTTAAAAAAAGTCGGATCTAAAATATAGGGATAGAATAATCATTTATATAATCCATATAAGATTTAGATGGCTATAATAAAATTAAAGGATCACGAGGAACATGCGCCAGTTAAAAAGATTGTAAGGCAATGTTATAGTCTATCCCCGTTAATATTCAACTTGTATGTGGAGGAAGAAATGAAGGAAATAAAAGAAAAATTTGAATATAATTTAAATGTTCAGGGGGAAAAAATCAGTATGCTACAATTTGCTGATGACATGGTACTGTTATCAGAATAGGCAGAGGATAATGAGAAGTTATTGAATGGCCTGAACAAAATACTTAAGGAAGATTTTGGACTAAATATAAACCAAAGCAAGACAAAAGTAAATAAATGTAGCATAAATTACAGCAAAAACAGTAGAACTTTATATATATTTTTGAATGTTGGTGTGTTGGAAGTGTCTGAAGCCTCCGTGTATTACAGCATAACTCGCACGTCACATCAAACATAGCACACATAGATCCGTACATCAGGGAAAGTTTTTACGAAGAAATGAGGCAATAACATTGAATACACTTTTTTCAAAACTTGAAACGTCCAAAAATTCGGGGAAGAAATAACAGTATTTATTTCGATGTTTAAGAATCGAACCAACTAGTTTTTTTTTTTTTTCGTTTTTAAATATTGATTTTGATGGATATTTTACCGATATTATTTACCATAGTTTGGTATATCATAAATCTGTTAATTTTTATCTCAATAAAATAATTCAACGACCGTTATAATCCTTTAATGAAGTACATGGTTAGTCAAAATGATTGCAGTGATTTCAGAAAATTACTACAGGTTTATTTGACATATACTTACAAAATTGCATAGATATATAAACAAACTGTGAAAGTTTTTTTTTTTTTTTTTTTAGTGTCTACAGATGCTCAATATGTGCACCTTTAGCGACTCTGCACACATTAAGTCTATAATCGAGTTCTTCACATACCCGATGCAGCATGTCTCTGTCAATGAGAGCAAATTCATTGGTGATGTGAACCCGCAGGTCTGGCAAATCAACTGATACTGGTGGCACGAACACTTTTAAGAAACTCCAAACAAAGAAGTCGCAGGGGGTTAGGTTAGGGGAACGAGAAGGTCATAACATTAGCTGACGATCAGCATCCTCAGCACGACAAATCCATCTGTTTGGAATCCTGGTGTTTAGGAAATTACGGACAACTACAGAAAAATGCATTTAGTGCAATCGAAACTTGGAGAACCACTTGCCTTATAACAGCAAATAGACAGCCAAAAGAAAATCATGAAATCGCTGCAGTCATTTTGACTAGCCCTGTAGGCTGAATATCCATTTTTTTTGCTATAATTAACCACTAACGAGCTATCGATTGAGAAACCACTGCTGTGTCAGCAAATGAATAAAATAAGTTTTGTGCAATATTTGGAAATTCAGTTCATCCCGACCAACGCCAGATCATCTAGCTATTTTAATTATACATTATAAATACACAATAAACCATGCAGAGATAATTAATTATCCGTTCACCATTTCTGAGCGAAGCTGGGTACCATAGCTAGTTAAATACAAAATACCAGGTATAGATGTAATAGGAGACGTAACAGTATTCTGTTACTTAGAAAGTAACATTACAACTCGTGGGTGAAGCAGGAATGACGAAAGAGGAATAGTACTAGCGAAAAGAAAAAGTTTCAAATTTTGATCTAGAACTCGGAAAGAACTTTTTACAACTGTTTGTAATGAGAACAACGCTTTATGGTAGCGAATTTTGGACTTCAAGAAAATTCTGGACAATTAGAAAAAAAGGAAATTGAAAATTTGAAATGTGATGCTATAGGTATATTAAATGGACAGATAAAGTACGAAATGGGCATGTTTTGGAAATGATGGGCGAGGACAAATATTTGTGTACAAGTCTCACGGAAAGAAAGGATGGGATGGGGGGTCACATTTTCAGTAATGCAGGATTCGGAAGGAAACAACTGTATAGGTACAGAACGATTATAACTTCGAATGACTTAGTTTCAGCAAGCCGTATCCTGAGATGAAGATAAAAACAGATTGAGGATTGCGTCTGACAAATCGAGAGACTGACGACAGAAGAAATATCCCATCCAGTTTAAATTAATGGCTGAATGATCCATGGAAATTTGCATTAAAGAATATAAATAAAGATCTGCTACTAAAAAACATTCTCATCATCTCATTCATCATTGTTAATTAATCAAAAAAATTGCACAAACTTATCTGCTGCGAAAAGTAACTAAGAAGAGCTACATTCTTTTTAGTTTTCTTTTGCTGCAATTCTGTCACCATTCTCTGTACATTACCAGGACATAAGTCTTTGTCCTGTTTAAAAGATATCCACAGCTCATTGACGTCGCTTTGTATTTTGACTTTTGAAAATTCGCTGCAAAAACATTTCCGACAAGCCTCGTAGAGTTTATTGTACAGCGCCATTTCACATCACAATAACACTTTTTTCTTAACTGCAACGAGCACTAGAATTATAAATGCAATGAAGTTCACGTAGCCGGATCAAAAGTAGATTTATTTTTTAAACGAGCGGAGTAGTGACATGCCGCTGGAAAACAAAACAGTTTTGTTTCACGACATCAAAATAATACTAACTCTCACTGGCGAGAGAGACATCCTGCAACTGAAACGGAATTACTTTGGTTCGTGGCCTCTACTTCGGTTCATCTCCTATAATTCCCGATCTGTACTCCATGCCTTCTTTTTGCGTACTGTTGAATGCCACCGAGGATTTAAGAGGTGTCACTTCCGGCTAAAGCCGCCCTAGCTAGTTTAGAACAAGACAATAGCTGTCTGCTATACCCCGATTGTGGAGTTACTGGAATAGGCCTACAGTAATTAATTTCTACAAAAAGAATGACATAAAGTTATATATTTTATAGAAAAAGAGTATTTGTTTCAAAACTGTACTGTACTGACACCAAGAGTTGTGATTTGTGCATGGAATGGAAAAAGAGACAAATTACAAATATACGAATACATTTCTTGTAGTTTAATTTAATTTAATTGCAATGGAGCACAGGCTCCGGTGGCAATTTCCCTACACACCCAACTTACCGCTATTCTTCACTCACCTACACTTGCCCTCTACAAATTTTAACTTTAAATTCTTTTAACGTTTTCGGTAGGTTATTCATCATTCCCCTTGGTAAGTCATTCCAATCACTGACACCCTTACCTAAAAAAGAAAATCTCCCCACACCCTTGTGCCTGAAATCGACCAGGACCGTGTCGTGCTATCATCAGAGAGGCGACCACATCAGTCGGAAACAAAGCATAAAGCAGCGAATTGAAAATACAATTTGAATCAATAAATACTTAAAAATCTCTACATAGTGCTTCACTGTAGTGGTATATGTTACTACCAATATTACGACCAATTGTTGGCAAGCGCTCGGCGAAAGACAATTGATCTCACAGCGTGGAGACGACAATAATCACAACAGATAATTGCACGTGTGGTCCTGTTGAATTTACAAGTATTGACGCTACCGTAAAATTACTAAATGTCAGCTAACATGCCCCTACCGCCTTAGCAGAAAAGTCACCGCTCGCACAGCACTTGTTAGTGTATAGCGTATCTAAAATACAGAAATAATTAAATTACGGAAATAATGTCGACATGTTGTTGTCTATTCTGTGCTCCAGTGTTTCTCATCCTGTACTCTGTGAATATGGTTCAGGTGGTCCGCAGACGGAATAATACAAATTTAGATACTGTATTCGAACTGTATAAGGCTATAAGCCCAACTTTTTGAAAGCCAAGAATACTTCAAAGACCAGGCAAATATATGGCATTTCCAGGATATAAGGATAAGTCAGCATTGTTCCAACAATAGTCTGTTCGTTTCCAGTCAGCATCAAAATGAGCGCCGTTCACCTAAAGATTAAATAAATGACAGTTTTCTGAGAAAGTCTTGTAGTAAGTGTGAGTTACTGTAGCACTTGGTAGGGTTGGTGTTCATAAAAGGGCTGAAGCTGTAATAAAAGCTTGTCAGATCTAGTTTCTATTAGTTTGTGCATATAGTTGGGTGATATAGTGTAGCACTCAGCCTACAGTATAATTAGGCTTGCCAGATTTCTGAAATGTTCAACCGGGACACTAGAATGCCCCCCCCCCCCCAGCGTCATGGATATTCAAGGGTCCAGACCCTTGGTGGGTTTCAGAGTGTTTTAGAGGGTAGTTTATTCTCAATGCTATGAATACCTAATAAATGGTTAATGATCAGTAATTACTGATTAGGAACCTAAACCAGGGGTAATAATAAATTATACTAAAATACAAATTTAAATATTTTATTTCTTACATGTGAGTGTTTACATATACATGTAATAAGTTGACTAAGTAAGATTGTGAGAAGAAACCCTTTGGATGAGGAATAACAATTTTAACAGTTTTTACATGTACTTTTCATTGGTGAGCACTTTTTTTAGAAAGTCTTTTTTGGTTTTAATCTTGTTGTAAAAATCTTCACAAGTTAATCCGATAGGCTAGGCAGGAACAGACTGACATTTCTATCGCAGGCGACTTTCGCCGTGGTAAAGGTGGGCGAGTCCAATGATACAGTAACATTGTTACTGCACACGAGGAGTGTAATACTAATACAATACTGGACTCGCCCGGAGAGCGCATGCGCATGGTCATGATTGGAGAGACAAAGCGATGTGATGACAATATGACCCTCATTCTTTTATAGTTTTCACTTTTCATACAGTACAGTTAAATAAATGACAAAGTAATTATCCTAAGTTATACTTCACAGTTAATTGTTTTAAGACATTTTTGGTCATCTATATCTATAAATTATAGTTTATAACCAAATTTAATTTTTACCGGGACGGAAGGAAAACCGGCCGGGACACCGGGACTTTGTCTAAAAACCGGGACTGTCCCGGTCAAACCGGGACGTCTGGCAAGCCTAAGTATAATTATTATTCGTTTGGTTACTTAATATTAAGGATCGGGACAATGCGTAATTAAATAACTTTTGATAGTTCACTTCGTTTCATAGCAGTGTTTCGTAGGGATTCAAAATATGTTTTTAGATGCTATAACAGCACGCAAAATATGTCCCAGATGTTAATAATATACACATTAGTTAAAAATTGGGCCCATAGTGGTTCCCAGTATCATTTTAGACAATTTACTGGTCCCTGGATTGGAAAAGGTTGAGAAACGCTGCTGTACCCTATTTCAGTTATGGATAAAAGCTACGTAGCTTGGCTCGGCCCCACCGCAGCGTAGTTTTCTGCCCATCCTCCCCTCCTCCTCCCTCCAACCGGACCACGTAGTTTGTAAACGCTCCCTAAATAATTGCGTGAAGTATTCATTGAAAGGTCTTGATGTTGACGTGGAAAGCAGCGTCATGAAAATTTACAACGAATTTAGTTCGTCAGTTTGTGAAAACAAAAAAATTAAAAGAATGATATGAGTTTGCTCAAATCTATATTAATATTATAATTGCGAAAGTAACTCTGTCTGTCTGTGTCTCTGTCTGTTTGTTACGTTTCTTGGGTTAAACGGCTAATCCGATCGTGATGAAATTTGACAAGGAGACATGCACCCCCCTCCGGGCACCCGTGGTTGGTTTCGTTTTGTCAATTCCAACAAGCAACACCTTTTTGGGAGATTTGTTTAGCCTGTTGAACAATTTATGGACTAAAGAGCGAAACAGGATGTCCTTGGACTTGATCAAGGCTGAACTGCAAACTCAATCAATTTTGAAGAGTCTTGCTCAGAAATTTTATCAGTTTCACAAAATGAATGACGGAAAAAACTTGTGAAAATGGCAAAATGTAATAATAAATATTTAAAAAAATAGCTAGTTACTATTCAATTTGATTGATGTTAATTTTGATTTAACAAAAGAGACGTGTTCAATTTTTGTTTATTGTTTATAATACCTGATTCTGATTTTCTACCGACGTTTAATTAATAACCCTAAAATAAATATTCAGTTTTTGTTTTAAGTTTAGTATTTTTTGTCTTGATTGATAATACCAGATGTTGATTTTCTACCAAAGTATTTTTTTTAATAACCCTGAAAGAGATGCTCATTTTAAGCTTGATTTTTTTTTAAAGAAAATGGTATACTTGATATGGATTTTCAACCAAAGTTGAATTAATAATCTTATATATATGTTAAGTAGCATAGTTTTTACCTAAAATACAACCTTTTTATTAATTTGAATTTCTGTTCACTCTTTAAACACACCACTAAAATTCCTTTTTAACCCCAGAAATGTCCCGGAACATATAATCATGTATCACTAAAACACACTTTTAACCTCAGAAATGTCCCGGAAATTATAATCCTGTATCTGGCAACCCTAGCACCAGCTGGAAGAACCTAATATGTGCAAGTGAACGTTTAGTAATGTGAATTATGGTGACAAAACTTTTTTTTAACTGTTTTGTACAAAATTTCATTGCAACACTAAAAATCCAGAGACGATGTGAAAGTGTTGTTAGAACTATTTTGCAAACGAATATCCGTAAGAGTCATGCTGAGAATATTGAGATGAGACTGTTGAAGCAAATGGTGGTTGATGGAATAGTTGTGGATAATAGCGAAAATATTCTCTTCTTCAATTTGCTGATTGCAGCGACTCAATACAAAGGAATTAATTGTTTCATCCATGACGTGATTCTGGCCATTCACGGGGCATCCATAAATTACGTGAGACTTCATGAGATCTGGCCTGACCCCACATACCCCCTCTGGTGAGATCTGGTCCGTGAGACCCTCCCCTAGAAATCCGGTTATATCGACGAAATACCCCCCCCCCCCCTAAAATAGACTTTCGTGTAATTTTTTGTTTGTTTTTTTAGCTCTACAGTCCAACAATTTTTTTTTTTACAAAACCTCACGTGAGCCCCCCTTGGTGAGATTTCGTTGGACCCCCCCCCCTATTTCACCTCACGTAATTTATGGACGCCCCCTTAGACCTCTATGGGATCTGACGATACTTATGTAACTTTTGCCTGGTTATTCTTATCAAGAGTATATTGCATCAGTAATACAGGCAGCCTTGCAGGTAGAGCCAAGATCTTTCTTCATAATCTTGGTGTAGGGAATGTTTTCTGAGAGTAGATAATGAGATTGGATTCATCTATTGGTGGTCCTGGTTTCTCTGTTGTCGATGGTGGTTGCGGTGGTACATTGCACAATGCGTTTCTGCTACTTAAAAAATGTTTAATGAACTAAGCTATTTTCGTACTAGTATGTTTTGCTGTTATCATCAGCTAGCACAGACGTTGTTTTACGTTTCTACGTATACCTTAAGCAGACCCTACACGATCAATAGTATTGACCATGTCAGTATTTGATAATAAAGCCGTCAATAGTCGCGCCAGTCATTCTCAATACTGCGCTTCCTTACACAATCAATATTATTAACAACTAGCCTCAAAGCCCGTGAAAAATGACGGGTTTAACGGAAGTGTTGTGGCAGTTGCTTAGCTAAATTTTGTTTAGTGATAAAATAAAACTCAATGTAATTCCTCGTCCGTTGCGCTGTAGCAAAAAGTTTCAACAGTCAACTTGGTACAGGTTGCTTTCCAGCCTAACCACAATTTCCGCCAATATTGCCGCTAGAATATCAAAGCTTCAATCACACCCGAATTAATACATTCCCTGTATTTCCTGTCATTGTCATCATGCATCGCGATATAAACTTGATCCAAAATCTTCACGGGTCTTTCTTTCCTATTATCTGTGACGAAGATCACTATTTTAACGGCTGACACAGCTAACATGCAGCTGAAATAATAACCCTAGTCAAAACGAAGGATGCTTAAAATAAATCTTCACAACTTACGTTATGCCACGTAATATTAGTTTTAATTGTGGTTTAGACTGCATAGATCGCGATCAATTTCGAACTTCTGTCATTCAAACCAATTAATAACTTCAGTAAAAAAGCAACTGATGATTAATATGGCAGTTTAAACGAAATACATACTTTTCTTTCAGTTTTCTAGCAATTCATTTCTTACCAATTGCTTAAATAAATAGAATTGTTATAAAATAAAGTTCAATGTAATTTCTGGTGCCTTGCGCTTTAAGAAAAGGTTTCCGTTGCCATCCTGGTCCAGGTTGTATTCCAACCTGACCACATACTACGCTAAGCTTGCCGCCAGACAAACACTACTCCAATGACACGCATATTTATACATGTACTATATCGCATTTTAGTGGTGATAATGTATTGAGATGTAAACAAAATAAAAAATCTTCAGGTTCTTACAACTTCCTTTTTTTGTTATCCGTGATTCAGATCGATATTACAATGGCTGAATGGCTAATGCATTTACATGCAACTGAATTATGTCATCAGTGGAAGCAAAGGATTAAAAAAAAAATCGTATTAACGACTTACTTCGTGCCAGGTAATATTAGATTTAATTGTAATCTAGGCTTTATAGGTTGCAATCAGTGTGGAACGACTTTCGTTCAAATGAAGTAAAGCATAAGTAAAAGGACAATTTAAATTAATTTCTTTAAATTAATTTGCCATGCCCTCTGCTTTAAAATAATAAGAATCTAATAATTGCTAATAGAAAATTAAAAGATTTTATCTAAGAAATATTTTAACGAATACTGTTACTTCGAACGAATATTAAGTAAATATAACCAACTAATTAATTATTTCGTCTATTTAAACGCAATATGTACCTGTCTTTGTGTTCTGACAATTTATTTACTGATGCTTAGGTAAATAGAACTGTTATTAAATAACGTGCATAACCTAAAACAACATCTTTGGTCGTAAGCTGTGCGACGAAGACATCTTAGCGCAACGTCATAGTGTGACTAAACCGCATAACAGAACATGACCAAACACGCGTTTTATAACTAACAATACTGCTGTCTATAAATTTTCTCAATGTGTCTTTCTCACCTAACATGCAGGGTGAGTGTGTGTGATTTTATTTAGTTCTGGTTCTTGTCCCAAAATCGTACAAAAGTTTGCATAGCTATTATTTTGGTGGAACTACTTAGCGAAGTTGTGGTAGAAACATGTCATACGCTTGTATATGTTCTGTATAAATCTATTAAGCAAGTTTTCATATTTTTTTATT
>JARYHS010012519.1:200954636-200987951 GCA_031002005.1 Vandiemenella viatica | reverse complement strand
AGCTTTACGCATTCAATGAAATTCAAAGGACAGTATAGGGACTGTTCCGAAATGAGCATTTCTTGGTACAGTAGAAAGTTGAAACTAGAGAAACGATGCTTCGGAGAAAAAGTCGGGTTGCGGAACACCTCCGTTGGGAACCAGCGAATCAAACTGTGTTACGAACTTTTAGAAACCATAAGTTTTTTATGTTGCATGAGGAGCGCCAATGGAGATCATGGACGACGCGCCAAACGCTGTGACTCGCTGAAATTTTCCGCGTCTGCTAGAACTCGGGAGCCTGCAAGTTTTCAACGGAGCGAACACGCGGGAGGGAAGACATTCTGTTTCTGGGCAGCAAACAATCCACACCGGCGCACCACGGGAGATCGCCGAGCGAGGTCACTACCTGCGGGGAGCCAACTCGCCAAGTGGACGTTACCAAAGTCCAAGCACCCAGCTGATCGACAGGGTCCGACTGATTTCTCCACATGTCATCTGCCGCGGTAAAGAACGACGGCGATGTATAGACACTCTTGCGTCATTCAACCCTAGGCAACGCTCTGAGATGAGAATCGTGCTCTAAATTGTTCAAAAGAAACTTTTAATATTCAGTTCTGTTCAATAAACAAATCAATTTTATATTCAAAGAAAATAATAGGTGTTTTAAACCCTGCTTTCGATAACTTCCTTTCCAATCAATCAGTATATCATTTGAATAGATGAAGATTTGTGTTTTTTAATGGTATTTTAAAATTACAATTGCTTTGATTAAATGTATTTCAGAATTGGAATGTCGCTTCTCTCGGATAGAGAACACTTCCATTCTTGGCGCCTACCCGGGATTAATTTTGCAAATTAACTTATTAATTAATAATGCTCATTATTTTATTCTAATTTTAATAACGTAACAAACGAGACGTT
This sequence comes from Vandiemenella viatica, assembly GCA_031002005.1. Taxonomy (NCBI): domain Eukaryota; kingdom Metazoa; phylum Arthropoda; class Insecta; order Orthoptera; family Morabidae; genus Vandiemenella; species Vandiemenella viatica. Next base: position 200,987,048 of record JARYHS010012519.1, on the reverse strand, counting down.
ACAAACTTTATAAATATTTTTGAATGTTGGTGTATTACAGCATAACTCGAACGTCACATCAAACATAGCACACATAGATCCGTACATCAGGGAAAGTTTTTACGAAGAAATGAGGCAGTAACATTGAATATACTTTTTTCAAAAATTGAAACGTCCAAAAATTCGGGGAAGAAATAATAGTATTTATTTCGATGTTTAAGAATCGAACCAAATGTTTTTTTTTTCGTTTTTAAATATTGATTTTGATGGATATTTTACCGATCTTATTTACCATAGTTTGGTATATCATAAATCTGTTAATTTTTATCTCACTAAAATAATTCAACGACCGTTATAATCCTTTAATGAAATACAAGGTTAGTCAAAATGATTGCAGTGATTTCAGAAAATTACTACAGATTTATTTGACATATACTTACAAAATTACATAGATATATAAACAAACTGTGAAAGTTTTTTAATTTTTTTTTTTTGAGTGTCTACAGATGCTCAATATGTGCACCTTTAGCGACTCTGCACACATTAAGTCTATAATCGACTTCTTCACATACCCGATGCAGCATGTCTCTGTCAATGAGAGCAAATTCATTGGTGATGTGAACCCGCAGGTCTGGCAAATCAACTGGTACTGGTGGCACGAACACTTTTAAGAAACTCCAAACAAAGAAGTCGCAGGGGGTTAGGTTAGGGGAACGAGAAGGTCATAACATTAGCTGACGATCAGCATCCCCAGCACGACAAATCCATCTGTTTGGAATCCTGGTGTTTAGGAAATTACGGACAACTAGAGAAAAATGCATTTAGTGCTATCGAAACTTGGAGAACCACTTGCCTTATAACAGCAAATCCCATCATCGTTCCTATAATAGGACAGCCAAAAGAAAATCATGAAATCGCTGCAGTCATTTTGACTAGCCCTGTAGGCTGACTATCCATTTTTTTCTATAATTAACCACTAACGAGCTATCGATTGAGAAACCACTGCTGTGTCAACAAATGAATAAAATAAATTTTGTGCAATATTTGGCAATTCAGTTCATCCCGACCAACGCCAGATCATCTAGCTATTTTAATTATACATTATAAATACACAATAAACCATGCAGAGATAATTAATTATCCGTTCACCATTTCTGAGCGAAGCTGGGTACCATAGCTAGTTAAATACAAAAAAACAGGTTTAGATGTAATAGGAGACGCAACAGTATTCTGTTACTTAGAAAGTAACATTACAACTCGTGGGTGAAGCAGGAATGACGAAAGAGGAATAGTACTAGCGAAATGAAAAAGTTTCAAATTTTGATCTAGAACTCGGAAAGAACTTTTTACAACTGTTTCTAATGAGAACAACGCTTTATGGTAGCGAATTTTGGACTTCAAGAAAATTCTGGACAATTAGAAAAAAAGGAAATTGAAAATTTGAAATGTGATGCTATAGGTATATTAAATGGACAGATAAAGTACGAAATGAGCATGTTTTGGAAATGATGGGCGAGGACAAATATTTGTGTACAAGTCTCATGGAAAGAAAGGATGGGATGGGGGGTCACATTTTCAGTAATGCGGGATTCGGAAGGAAACAACTGTATAGGTACAGAACGATTATAACTTCGAATGACTTAGTTTCAGCAAGCCGTATCCTGAGATGAAGATAAGAACAGATTGAGGATTGCGTCTGACTAATCGAGAGACTGACGACAGAAGAAATATCCCATCCAGTTTAAATTAATGGCTGAATGATCGATGGAAATTTGCATTAAAGAATATAAATAAAGATCTGTTACTAAAAAACATTCTCATCATTGTTAATTAATCAAAAAAATTGCACAAACTTATCTGCTGCGAAAAGTAACTAAGAAGAGCTACATTCTTTTTAGTTTTCTTTTGCTGCAATTCTGTCACCATTCTCTGTACATTACCAGGAAATAAGTCTTTGTCCTGTTTAAAAGATATCCACAGCTCATTGACGTCGCTTTGTATTTTGGCTTTTGAAAATTCGCTGCAAAAACATTTCCGATAAGCCTCGTAGAGTTTATTGTACAGCGCCATTTCACATCACAATCACACTTTTTTCTTAACTGCAACGAGCACTAGAATTATAAATGCAGTGAAGTTCACGTAGCCGGATCAAAAGTAGATTTATTTTTTAAACGAGCGGAGTAGTGACATGCCGCTGGAAAAAAAACAGTTTTGTTTCACGACATCAAAACTCTCACTGGTGAGAGAGACATCCTGCAACTGAACGGAATTACTTTGGTTCGTGGCCTCTACTTCGGTTCATCTCCTATAATTCCCGATCTGTACTCCATGCCTTCTTTTTGCGTACTGTTGAATGCCACCGAGGATTTAAGAGGTGTCACTTCCGGCTAAAGCCGCCCTAGCTAGTTTAGAACAAGACAATAGCTGTCTGCTATACCCCGATTGTGGAGTTACTGGAATAGGCCTACAGTAATTAATTTCTACAAAAAGAATGACATAAAGTTATATATTTTATAGAAAAAGAGTATTTGTTTCAAAACTGTACTGTACTGACACCAAGAGTTGTGATTTGTGCATGGAATGGAAAAAGAGACAAATTACAAATATACGAATACATTTCTTGTATTTAATTGAATTTAATTGCAATGGAGCACAGGCTCCGGTGGCAATTTCCCTACACACCCAACTTCCCGCTATTCTTCACTCACCTACACTTGCCCTCTACAAATTTTAACTTTAAATTCTTTTAACGTTTTCGGTAGGTTATTCATCATTCCCCTTGGTAAGTCATTCCAATCACTGACACCCTTACCTAAAAAAGAAAATCTTCCCACACCCTTGTGCCTGAAATCGACCAGGACCGTGTCGTGCTATCATCAGAGAGGCGACCACATCAGTCGGAAACAAAGCATAAAGCAGCGAATTGAAAATACAATTTGAATCAATAAATACTTAAAAAAATCTCTACACAGTGCTTCACTGTAGTGGTATATGTTACTACCGATATTACGACCAATTGTTGGCAAGCGCTCGGCGAAAGACAATTGATCTCACAGCGTGGAGACGACAATAATCACAACAGATAATTGCACGTGTGGTCCTGTTGAATTTACAAGTATTGACGCTACCGTAAAATTACTAAATGTCAGCTAACATGCCCCTACCGCCTTAGCAGAAAAGTCACCGCTCGCACAGCACTTGTTAGTGTATAGCGTATCTAAAATACAGAAATAATTAAATTACGGAAATAATGTCGACATGTTGTTGTCTATTCTGTGCTCCAGTGTTTCTCATCCTGTACTCTGTGAATATGGTTCAGGTGGTCCGCAGACGGAATAATACAAATTTAGATACTGTATTCGAACTGTATAAGGCTTTAAGCCCAACTTTTTGAAAGCCAAGAATACTTCAAAGACCAGGCAAATATATGGCATTTCCAGGATATAAGGATAAGTCAGCATTGTTCCAACAATAGTCTGTTCGTTTCCAGTCAGCATCAAAATGAGCGCCGTTCACCTAAAGATTAAATAAATGACAGTTTTCTGAGAAAGTCTTGTAGTAAGTGTGAGTTACTGTAGCACTTGGTAGGGTTGGTGTTCATAAAAGGGCTGAAGCTGTAATAAAAGCTTGTCAGATCTAGTTTCTATTAGTTTGTGCATATAGTTGGGTGATATAGTGTAGCACTCAGCCTACAGTATAATTAGGCTTGCCAGATTTCTGAAATGTTCAACCGGGACACTAGAATGCCCCCCCCCCCCCCCCAGCGTCATGTATATTCAAGGGTCCAGACCCTTGGTGGGTTTCAGAGTGTTTTAGAGGGTAGTTTATTCTCAATGCTATGAATACCTAATAAATGGTTAATGATCAGTAATTACTGATTAGGAACCTAAACCAGGGGTAATAATAAATTATACTAAAATACAAATTTAAATATTTTATTTCTTACATGTGAGTGTTTACATATAAATGTAATAAGTTGACTAAGTAAGATTGTGAGAAGAAACCCTTTGGATGAGGAATAACAATTTTAACAGTTTTTACATGTACAGTACTTTTCATTGGTGAGCACTTTTTTTAGAAAGTCTTTTTTGGTTTTAATCTTGTTGTAAAAATCTTCACAAGTTAATCCGATAGGCTAGGCAGGAACAGACTGACATTTCTATCGCAGGCGACTTTCGCCGTGGTAAAGGTGGGCGAGTCCAATGATACAGTAACATTGTTACTGCACACGAGGAGTGTAATACTAATACAATACTGGACTCGCCCGGAGAGCGCATGCGCATGGTCATGATTGGAGAGACAAAGCGATGTGATGACAATATGACCCTCATTCTTTTATAGTTTTCACTTTTCATACAGTACAGTTAAATAAATGACAAAGTAATTATCCTAAGTTATACTTCACAGTTAATTGTTTTAAGACATTTTTGGTCATCTATATCTATAAATTATAGTTTATAACCAAATTTAATTTTTACCGGGACGGAAGGAAAACCGGCCGGGACACCGGGACTTTGTCTAAAAACCGGGACTGTCCCGGTCAAACCGGGACGTCTGGCAAGCCTAAGTATAATTATTATTCGTTTGGTTACTTAATATTAAGGATCGGGACAATGCATAATTAAATAACTTTTGATAGTTCACTTCGTTTCATAGCAGTGTTTCGTAGGGATTCAAAATATGTTTTTAGATGCTATAACAGCACGCAAAATATGTCCCAGATGTTAATAATATACACATTAGTTAAAAATTGGGCCCATAGTGGTTCCCAGTATCATTTTAGACAATTTACTGGTCCCTGGATTGGAAAAGGTTGAGAAACGCTGCTGTACCCTATTTCAGTTATGGATAAAAGCTACGTAGCTTGGCTCGGCACCACCGCAGCGTAGTTTTCTGCCCATTCCTCCCCTCCTCCTCCCTCCAAACGTAGTTTGTAAACGCTCCCTAAATAATTGCGTGAAGTATTCATTGAAAGGTCTTGATGTTGACGTGGAAAGCAGCGTCATGAAAATTTACAACGAATTTAGTTCGTCAGTTTGTGAAAACAAAAAAATTAAAAGAATGATATGAGTTTGCTCAAATCTATATTAATATTATAATTGCGAAAGTAACTCTGTCTGTCTGTGTCTCTGTCTGTTTGTTACGTTTCTTGGGTTAAACGGCTAATCCGATCGTGATGAAATTTGACAAGGAGACATGCACCCCCCTCCGGGCACCCGTGGTTGGTTTCGTTTTGTCAATTCCAACAAGCAACACCTTTTTGGGAGATTTGTTTAGCCTGTTGAACAATTTATGGACTAAAGAGCGAAACAGGATGTCCTTGGACTTGATCAAGGCTGAACTGCAAACTCAATCAATTTTGAAGAGTCTTGCTCAGAAATTTTATCAGTTTCACAAAATGAATGACGGAAAAAACTTGTGAAAATGGCAAAATGTAATAATAAATATTTAAAAAAATAGCTAGTTACTATTCAATTTGATTGATGTTAATTTTGATTTAACAAAAGAGACGTGTTCAATTTTTGTTTATTGTTTATAATACCTGATTCTGATTTTCTACCGACGTTTAATTAATAACCCTAAAATAAATATTCAGTTTTTGTTTTAAGTTTAGTATTTTTTGTCTTGATTGATAATACCAGATGTTGATTTTCTACCAAAGTATTTTTTTTAATAACCCTGAAAGAGATGCTCATTTTAAGCTTGATTTTTTTTTTAAAGAAAATGGTATACTTGATATGGATTTTCAACCAAAGTTGAATTAATAATCTTATATATATGTTAAGTAGCATAGTTTTTACCTAAAATACAACCTTTTTTATTAATTTGAATTTCTGTTCACTCTTTAAACACACCACTAAAATTCCTTTTTAACCCCAGAAATGTCCCGGAACATATAATCATGTATCACTAAAACACACTTTTAACCTCAGAAATGTCCCGGAAATTATAATCCTGTATCTGGCAACCCTAGCACCAGCTGGAAGAACCTAATATGTGCAAGTGAACGTTTAGTAATGTGAATTATGGTGACAAAACTTTTTTTTAACTGTTTTGTACAAAATTTCATTGCAACACTAAAAATCCAGAGACGATGTGAAAGTGTTGTTAGAACTATTTTGCAAACGAATATCCGTAAGAGTCATGCTGAGAATATTGAGATGAGACTGTTGAAGCAAATGGTGGTTGATGGAATAGTTGTGGATAATAGCGAAAATATTCTCTTCTTCAATTTGCTGATTGCAGCGACTCAATACAAAGGAATTAATTGTTTCATCCATGACGTGATTCTGGCCATTCCGGGGCATCCATAAATTACGTGAGACTTCATGAGATCTGGCCTGACCCCACATACCCCCTCTGGTGAGATCTGGTCCGTGAGACCCTCCCCTAGAAATCCGGTTATATCGACGAAATACCCCCCCCCCCCTAAAATAGACTTTCGTGTAATTTTTTGTTTGTTTTTTTTAGCTCTACAGTCCAACAATTTTTTTTACAAAACCTCACGTGAGCCCCCCTTGGTGAGATTTCGTTGGACCCCCCCCCCTATTTCACCTCACGTAATTTATGGACGCCCCCTTAGACCTCTATGGGATCTGACGATACTTATGTAACTTTGCCTGGTTATTCTTATCAAGAGTATATTGCATCAGTAAACAGGCAGCCTTGCAGGTAGAGCCAAGATCTTTCTTCATAATCTTGGTGTAGGGAATGTTTTCTGAGAGTAGATAATGAGATTGGATTCATTTATTGGTGGTCCTGGTTTCTCTGTTGTCGATGGTGGTTGCGGTGGTACATTGCACAATGCGTTTCTGCTACTTAAAAAATGTTTAATGAACTAAGCTATTTTCGTACTAGTATGTTTTGCTGTTATCATCAGCTAGCACAGACGTTGTTTTACGTTTCTACGTATACCTTAAGCAGACCCTACACGATCAATAGTATTGACCATGTCAGTATTTGATAATAAAGCCGTCAATAGTCGCGCCAGTCATTCTCAATACTGCGCTTCCTTACACAATCAATATTATTAACAACTAGCCTCAAAGCCCGTGAAAAATGACGGGTTTAACGGAAGTGTTGTGGCAGTTGCTTAGCTAAATTTTGTTTAGTGATAAAATAAAACTCAATGTAATTCCTCGTCCGTTGCGCTGTAGCAAAAAGTTTCAACAGCATACTTGGTACAGGTTGCTTTCCAGCCTAACCACAATTTCCGCCAATATTGCCGCTAGAATATCAAAGCTTCAATCACACCCGAATTAATACATTCCCTGTATTTCATGTCATTGTCATCATGCATCGCTATATAAACTTGATCGAAAATCTTCACGGGTCTTTCTTTCCTATTATTTGTGATGAAGATCACTATTTTAACGGCTGACACAGCTAACATGCAGCTGAAATTATAACCCTAGTGAAAACGAAGGATGCTTAAAATAAAACTTCACAACTTACGTTATGCCACGTAATATTAGTTTTAATTGTGGTTTAGACTGCATAGATCGCGATAAATTTCGAACTTCTGTCATTGAAACCAATTAATAAAAAAGCAACTAATGATTAATATGGCAGCTTAAACGAAATACATACTTTTCTTTCAGTTTTCTAGCAAATCATTTCTTACCAATTGCTTAAATAAATAGAATTGTTATAAAATAAAGTTCAATGTAATTTCTGGTGCCTTGCGCTTTAAGAAAAGGTTTCCGTTGCCATCCTGGTCCAGGTTGTATTCCAACCTGACCACATACTACGCTAAGCTTGCCGCCAGACAAACACTACTCCAATGACACGCATATTTATACATTTACTATATCGCATTTTGGTGGTGATAATGTATTGAGATATAAACTAAATAAAAAGTCTTCAGGTTCTTACAACTTCCTTTTTTTGTTATCCGTGATTCAGATCGATATTACAATGGCTGAATGGATAATGCATTTACATACAACTGAATTATGTCATCAGTGAAAGCAAAGGAAATTTAAAAATAATCATATTAACGACTTAGTTTGTGCCAGGTAATATTAGATTTAATTGTAATCTAGGCTGGATAGGTTGCAATCAATGTGCAACGATTTCCGATCAAATGAAGTAAAGCATAAGTAACAGGACAATTTAAATTAATTTTTTAAAATTAATTTGTCATGCCCTCTGCTTTAAAATCAAGAGCCGGTTAGAATAAGAATCTAATAATTGCTAATAGAAAATTAAAAGATTTTATCTAAGAAATATTTCAACGAATACTGTTACTTCGAACGAATATTAAATAAATATAACCAACTAATTAATTATTTCGTCTATTTAAACGCAATATGTACCTGTCTTTGTGTTCTGACAATTTATTTACTCTAGCGTTCTGGCCTCGCATCCGGGAGGACGGCGCCGGCGGTTCAAATCCCCGTCCGGGCATCCAGATTTGGGATTTCCATGGTTTCCCCAAATCACTCCAGGTGAATGCCGGGATGCTTCCTTCAAAAGGCCATGGCCGAATTCCTTACCATTCTTTGCCCCCCCCCCCATCCTTTCCCGTCTCTAAAGACCTAGTTGTTATAGGAGACGTTAAGCAGTTAAAAAAAAATTATTTACTGATGCTTAGGTAAATAGAACTATTATTAAATAACGTGCATAACCTAAAACAACATCTCTGGTCGTAAGCTGTGCGACGAAGACATCTTAGCGCAACGTCATAGTGTGATTAAACCGCATAACAGAACATTACCAAACACGCGTTTTATAACTAACAATAAATTTTCTCAATGTGTCTTTCCCACCTAACAAGCAGGGTGAGTGTGTGTGATTTTATTTAGTTCTGGTTCTTGTCCCAAAATCGTACAAAAGTTTGCATAGCTATTATTTTGGTGGAACTACTTAGCGAAGTTGTAGTAGAAACATGTCATACGCTTGTATATGTTCTGTATAAATCTATTAAGGCAAGTTTTCATATTTTTTTTATTAATTTTATAGATTTTGATTTTTTATCAACAGGTATTTCGGGTTCCTTTTTGATACTCTTTAGTTTTTATATGTTATTGGTTTCTAGAGCCAGTGCCGGATCTAAGGGGGGGGGGGGGGGGCAAACCGGGGCTCTTGCCCTGGGCGACAACTTTGGGGGGGCGCCAAAATCATATGTTGGTGGCATCTTTTTATAAGCGCCAGGGCGAAATATTCATGTGCTGCCGACCCTTCTTTTTTTTTTAGGTAAAGCGCTGTGGTACACTGACCGTGGTGGCAACTTGAAAGGACAGAAAATTCATTGTTCTGTGACAGAGCGGCCTTAAAACAAAGCTCTATTCACGGAATGGAATTCGTTCCGTCATTGTTAGCGGGAACTCCCGATATTCTTGGATTTATAATTTTTGCCACCTGATGTTCGCATTCTTGAAGCTGCGTTCGAGTGATTAGCCCAGTTTTTTACTATCTACTTTTGTGCCGAACGAGTTTAAATATTATTACTGGAAACAAACCATTAAAGGGGCCCACAGACGATCAACTTAGTTGTCAACCTAGTCGTCAACTTGCCAGTTGCCATGTTGAAGACTATAAGGCCGGGTACATACCGAAAGCAACCGGTGATAGCAACGCAATGTCAACTCAACTCAGTCAACTGGAGTTTCTTCAAGGTTTACACCACGTGTACATAAACAAGAAACCCAAGTTGACAAGTTTTCCAGTCACTTGTTCCGATGTCTTCGTCCGAGGAGGAGGCAGTACTTCTCTATGTGCTTAAAAAACAGAAAAAAAAAGTTGCATAGACGTTTTAGTGTTCATCCATACAATTCTAGCAATTTACACAGCAGTCAGTGGCATTCCTTGCAAAAATTGGGAAAATATCCCGAAAAGTTTTTCAACTACTACAGGATGAGCAAGGCTAGCTTTGATTTTTTGCTAGATTTAGTTACCCCTCTACTGTTGAAACAAGATACTAACTACAGAACCGCAATTGGTGTGGGCGAAAGATTAACAATCACATTAAGGTAAGTTTGATTAAATGAATTTATTTGTTGTTATAAAATATTTATAAAGTTATAAAATATTTCACTAAAAAGACTATGATGTCACTTAATGTATGACGAATGCATTGGTCAAGGTGTTGAAAACGTACTCTTCGTTCTCCTGGCCAGGATTTCCCGGAGAAATGATATTAGTCAGCACACTGGGTGATCGTGAGGACTGTAGTGATGAGCTTGAATACGTATCGTGCGTTTGCTTATCAGGACTATCATCTAGTACTTCATCGATCAAACTAAAAATTCTTCTTTTAAAAGTTCGCTTCTGCCGTGAATTCATTTCCTTCATATCTTTTTTAAGACTCAACAGAAAAAGTTCGTCTGACATATCTTCATTGTCAGCTACTGGAACCAATTTATCTTCAGCAGGCTTCATTGTTTTTGCTTTAAAATAATTGGTCATAGCTTTATCCAACGGTGATGTAGTCGGCTTCCTTTTGCCCAACTGTTTCTTCCGGAACTGTGATATGCTGTTATTAGCGGGTTCAGGTACGTTCGGCACTGCTTCTTGGGGTAATTCAGTCGCGTCATCATCCACAGCATCAGCAATTTCGTTAATGCTATAATCAGCTGGTTCTTCTTCTTGAAGAGTTTGTTGTTGATGGTCATCAGTTTCAGGAGGTGGTGGTAGGTTGCTTCCAATGTTTTTAGGGTTACCTTTTAAAATAGGCACAAGATATTGCAGCACATCAGCCAAGTAGTATTCCTTTTTTGAAGAACCTCCGGCTCCCGACACTGGTTTTGTGAAAATATGTCTTCTAAATACAGTCCTTATATTTTTCCATTTTTCCTTGCATTGCTTCACTGAAAAAAGAAAAACAGACTGTAACTTTATGTAATGTAAACGAAAAAAACGGTCCCAAATTGGGGACGGATCGTTTTCATACCTAAAAAATTAAAAACTAAAAAAATTTTTTTTGTTTTCATACCTAAGAAATTAAAAAACTAAAAATTTTTTTCGTTTTTTAATTTTTTAGGTATGAAAACGATCCGTCCCCAACTTGTGACCGTTATTTCCGGTTTTTTCACGTAAAAATACATAGGAAAAATATATTTTTATTAAAAAAATCGACAAGTACCCTTTTCTTTACAAATAACAAAAATTTTTTCGCTTATGATGAATGTTTGTAATTGTAACGGCCCTGCAAATGTTTGTAAATGTTTCAGGTTTTTGGGTGAGGGATGCAGCTACCATCAACTAGCTTACGACTTCTTTAGAGGTGTATCTACAATAGCAGCTATCGTTCCTGAAACATGTGAAGCTATCTGGTCTGTATTACAACCTCTTTTCATGCCAGTACCCGACAGAAATCAATGGGAAACTATAGCTGAAAGATATGAAGAATTATGGAACCTGCCTAACTGCCTAGGGTCAATAGACGGCAAGCACATTCGTATTAGATCCTTTGATCATTCTGGTTCAAATTACTACAATTATAAGCATTTTTTTTCAACTGTGTTGATGGCTTGCGCAGACGCTGATGGGACATTTATAAGTATTGATGTAGGATACCCCGGAAGAAATAATGATGCAGGAGTTTTCCACTCGTCGACATTGGGTAAATGGGTAAAACAAAATAGCCTAGACTTCCCTCTTCCAAGAGCACTTCCAAATAGCTGCCCACACACAAACACATTTGAGCGCGAGTATACTCGCCAAACATTTACGCGCAGATATTCTCGCGACGAGCCTGTACCTGTCAGAGCCCATACACACGAACATCAGTTCCACACATTTGTCGTTCATTTGGCTCGCCGCGCTCAAATTGTTGTGTTTATGGTAGTGGTCTACGGATTTATCCGTCATGATTTCCTGGCTTGCGGCTCACTGGGAATTCCAAAACATCGCGAGCCAAGTGTAGTGAGGTTATGTTACAAGCGAAGTGACAATATTCAAATGAATCATGTTTTTAACTTCTATACACAAAAAAATGTATTTATTCGTGCAGCATCTTATATTAGAACTGTAAAAAAGAAAAAGAAACGGACAGTATGACAAAAAAAGTGGTTGCAGGAAGATTATAAACACGATTATATACTGCTACTTGTACTATTTGAAAAACATTTTCTTCGATTTCTTCAGTATTACATAAATGCACAGATACATCTTCCCCTTCATAATTTGGGCTTCCTATATTGCTGATACTGTCCATTGGTTCGTGTTGATCTCTCATAGACAGTAGTAGTAAGTCGTAGTAATATCGTAAATTAGTTTTGTAGATTTTGTCTTCACCTATTCCACTTCTTGTCGAATTTTATTATATATTTCCTGCGAAAAGTGCTCCGCATTTCTTATTTTATTAATGCACTATCAACTTGTATATTATATTTCTCACAAACCTCTATCAATGCACTATATCCTAATTTTTTAAAACTTTGTTCGCATACTCTTTCGGTTTCACCTTTCGCAGTGGAGTATGTTGCAGATATGTCTCAATTAAATGAGCTACGACTTCTCTGCTCGTCTTACTTAACTTGTTAGACACTAACCAAGTCTTATCTGCCGCGAGTAAATTGTTAAGTGAGATATCCGTGTGTATGGTTACCGTCGCGCATGCTCGCCACGTTCAAATCTGTAACGATTGTTATTGGCTTGTGATGCGGCTCGTCGTTAGACAATTAACACACACATTTTATCGTCTATATGGATCGCCACGGAATTGCTGGCGCACAAATGTGTGTGTGTATGCCTAGCTAATAATGTCAGTAATGAACCTGTACCATTCTTTTTCTGTGGTGATGAAGCATTTCCACTTCTCGAAAATCTCATGCGACCTTACCCGCGACGTTTTTTAAACGATACAAAAAGAGTGTTCAATTACAGACTCTCACGAGGACGTAAAAGTGTAGAGTGTGCGTTTGGTATGATGAGCATGAAGTTTAGAGTGTTGGAAAAACCAATACAGTGCAAACCTGGTAACTTAAAAAAAATTGTTCAAGCTGTATGTGTGCTGCACAACTTTATCAAAGCAAGAGACGGAACAGCAAGCTTTCCTGAACAATTTGAGTACACTAGGCCACGCCTCACATGTATCGATGACTTCCGCCGCTCAAGAAAGCGGAACTACTTAATAAGGGACAAAATCGCACGTTATTTCGTTGAATGTAACCCAATACCGTCCCAGTGGGACTAAGCCATCAAAGCTCCAGTGAACATGTAAATAACAGTTTTAGGCAAAATAATGTATTTTATATGCTTATCAAGAATTACAAAAACTGTATTAAAACATTCATAGAAATTAACAAATTGCTTACATTTTTTTCTTACCTGTGAGTTTAAACTCATCTGCCACAGCTTGCCAAGCTTTGTCTGTCACCAATCTGTTACTGTATGATTTGTTGTTATGGTCATACAAACAAACAAACTGTTCAATAAACTGTGCAAATTTAATATTTTCTTGTTGTTCAGCAGCCATAGTTAAGTACGGTCTGCACTCCACAAGAGCAACTGCGCAACTGGCGACTCGAGTTTACAGCATGTCGTGACTTGAGTTGCCTGCGTTGCTCAGTCAGGTGACCGTTGAATCACCGTCACGTCACAGTCACTTTGGTATACACAGTCCCATTACACTGCGTGTGTCATTCATTGGGAACTCAAGTTGCCGTTGCGTTGACATTGCGTTGCTATCACCGGTTGCTTTCGGTATGTACCCGGCCTAAGTTGAACGTCTGTGGGCAGGTTGGTGGTTGAGATTCAGGTTGAGGTTTTGGTTGAAGTTAAGATCAAACAGTTTTGATACTTGGTGGGCGGAGTCTAATGTTGGAGACCTTGTTGTAGCGTCTGTGGGGAAGTTGACGACAATGTTCTCAACTCAGTTGGAAACTTGGAGCTGTTCTGTCTATGTTATTGTTTTTGGTGACTACGTTTTCATTTGTTCAGTTAATATTTATATTATCATTTTTGAGGTCAATTACTGTTTATTGAATATGGAAAGTGTACCGAAAATTCAAATTTGGGTGAATTTTTCAATACTTTAAAAGAACTGCCGGAGCTGTGGAATTGAAATAGGAAATTTTTAAGGATCGCAACAAAAAGAAGAATGAGTGACCAAACCTATTTAGTTCTTTGCCAACAAATTGAGCTAAATACGTATATTGACACTTATAAGAATACAGTCAGATATTTTAGAACTTGTTACCGGAGGGAATTAAAAAACGTGAAACTGAGCTAAGAACTAGAGCCGGAGCCGAAGATGAGTACGTGCTAAATTAATCGTACTTCAGATCACTGAAATTCCTACGTTACACTACAAGTCTCAATGACAAAGTGTGGAGATATAGAGAAATTTTAAAACCTTGACGCTCTGCACACTAGCTAAAAACATCAGGGTTTCGAACAGCTGACCGAGCGTGCTGTCCTATCATTCGAGAAGACGCGGGTTTGAATCCCCATCCGCCCATCCAAATTAGGGTTTTCCATGGTTTCTGCAAATCACTCCAAGTGAATGCATGAATGGTTTCTTCAAAAGGTCATTGCCGAATTCCTTCCCGTTCCTTGCCTTCAGTTTTTTCTTACCTCATGATCTTGACGTCGGCGAGGCGTAATGCAAAAAAAAAAAAAAAAAAAATTAAAAAAAAGTGAACAAACGTTTATTCACATTAATACAATCCTCATGATGTTCGTATCATTTTCAATAATTGGCCGCACTTTATCCAATTCATTGAAAATTTTACTTCCCGTTCTTAAAAAGTTTTGGACATCGTCAGTTGCAGTGACATGTTGTTCGCTCATTAAATTGGAATTTCGAACGCGGTTTTAAATATCGTGCCTTTGTGACAAGCAGGAGACATATTATCGTCACGCAACTCTCTTAAAACTAAAGCTGTACTATTACCAAAATACTTTAAAACAGTAATTCAAAATAATAAAATTCAGCACTAGAAAACACTCATCAAATAAAACGCAATGATGACACATACTCGAATGTGATGTTTACAACTTGGTCGCCAACATTTAGTTTCGTCTGTGGCAAACGCTGACAACCAAGTTGACAACAAGGTATTTCTTACCTCTGTATATATAATGAACCAAACCATCAATTGTTATTAGCATACAATACCTACAATAAAGCACTCATCAAACATCGCTCTCCGGAAACGTATTTAGGGAATAGGCTGTTAAGCAGCAATATCCTGAAAATACCAGATTTTTTATGGTAGTTGAAATATTAATTGTTTTTAGAAAGTTTGGATTACTAACTTATTCTCGCTTACAGTCTTATGCAGGACGAGATGATATCCTTTTTTTTTTTTTTTAGTCTATTTGGACTTGTACAAAAACTTTATTGCTTCTTCGTTGGATCCACTACATGGTGGCAAATAATGAAAAAATTAACAAAAACCAACTTAAAAGGTAGTAGCTAGACAAGATGGTCGGCCAAACACCTTGCTATTACAGCTCTATTGAATAATTTACCTGAAGTTGTCAAAGCACTGGAGGAAATTGAAGAATCTTCTCTGGCTGCAGAGTCTAAGTAGGAATCCGGTACATGATGTATTGGAATTTAAATTTATCCTCAAATTAACAATTTGGGCTAACCTTCTTCCAGAAATTAACAGAGTAAACGTGGAAATACTTAAGGAGGAAAGTCCTCCGAGGACTTAATCCTTTCGCGTTCTGTGTCACTAATGAAACGGCTTATGAAGATATTGCAAGAAATGAGACTAAAGCTGATAGAATATTGGATCAAAGAAACTACACCTGTAGCACAAAAATTGAGAATCGTTCTGATACTCAAAAGTAAACGAATTTCCAAGCGAAAGCGGCAACACGACGAAATCTGCGAGGACGAATCAAGAGCATTAAGGTGCGTTTCCACTTGAGAGTAACTCTCGCGAGAAACTCTCGAGAGTTACTCTCGGGTGGGTGTCCACTTGAGAGTGGATTTTGGCGAGCTCTACTCTCGGCGAGCTGCTCGCCGGGACAGTTCTCGCGACAACTCTCAGAACCCTGTCCACATGAGAGCAGCGGAGAACAGTCAAGATGGCGGCGCACAATAGCAAAGTCGCGTCAGCTGTGACCATACTGTCTGCTGTTCTAAAAAGAGGTAGAAACTGAGTAGGAAAAGCTGCTGGGTTAAGACTAGGATAAAAAAAAATGTTTTCGGAGCCAGTCATACAATGGCTTAATCTGTACCCATGATATTTCTAAAGAAAATAAATATAAAAGGATAGATTCAAAGATGTAAATGCATTTCAGTGGGAGAATACATATACACTGAAGAGCCAAAGAAACTGGTACATCTGCCTAATATCGCAGAAGTGCCGCAACATGAAGTGGCATGGACTCGACTAATGTCTGACACCATGCAGCGCTGTCCAAAAAAACGTAAAGAGTACGAGGGTTTGAAGATCTCTTCTGAACGGCACGTTGCAAGGCATCCCAGATATGCTCAATAAGGTACATGTCTGTCGAGTTTGGTGGCCAGCGGAGGTTTAAACTCATAAGAATGTTCCTGGAGCCACTCTGTAGCAATTCTTAACGTGTGTGGTGTCACATTGTCCTTCTGGAATTGCCCAAGTCTTTCGGAATGCTGTAAGAGGACCAAATAAATCCCCGTAATATTCAGCAAAAGCGAAGTGAAAGTTGGCTCGTTATAGGCGGCCACAGCCGCCAGGCGGTAACATGACGCGCGCACGTGATAAGCGGTCAGTGATGAAGAAAGACAATAAACCTAAACTTTTATTGTAACTACTGTTTCACTGCAAGTAACCTTTCTAATCCATATCAGATTATTACCACTCAAACCATAAGAACTTCACGCAGCCCTTGGTCATAAAGTGTAACATGTATAATTAATAGATTTTTTTTAGACTACGCAGTTTGGTGATATTGCCGTAACAACAATCACCTGGTGTCAGAGAACGAAGCCATCATCAAAAAAGTGGTTGTCAGATGGTAGGATTTACGCGATACCGAAGGTGTTAGAAAGGGTATGTTGGTAGTCACGAAGACAAAAAATTGTGGAACATTTCCCGGAACAAGGATAACGTCGATTCGAGCTCAAGAACCAGTGGAGCCAACAAGCATCCTGTGGACCCAACAGGCAGCCTATGCAGATACCGACGGTGAGGAACAACGTGGGAGCAGTCTCCGGGAACCAGCAGTAGCGTCGGATAGTGAATTCCAGTGTTGGAGCTTAGTAGTAGGAGAACGGGGATTCGAGCACACCGAGCAGTAACTTAGAAATTTGGCTAATAGGTGAGGTGGAAAACACCATGTCTGTCCTTCTAGACAATAGAGAAGTCCCATTGCAAGACGCAACTAACATTTTGAGTCAAAAATTAGCGGAATTATATCCGCGTAGAATTGTTGGTCCTGAATGGAAGTCTAAAGTTAATAATGCAGGTATATCAAGTAATATAACATTTGGTGGAACCCCTAATGAGTCAATTCAAGATTTTTATGAAATTTGAAGATTTTTGTTATTGAGTGATTTGACAAGTAGTGAGAAAATGAGGAACCTGAGGACCAAATTGGTCGGTGAGGCATTTAAGTTTGTTGTTTATAATGACGATTGTAAACAAACTGAGACTATGAAGGGTTGAAAGCGAAGCTTTTAAAACGTTTTTAAAAGAAGCAGAAATTGAGATTTTATAGGGAACAGTTACATAAATTGAGAATACAACACAGGGAGGACATCCAACATTTTGCTGATAGAATTAAAGTAGTAGATGATAACACATTTACATCGAAGGGCGCTGAGGAAATTGACCATAAGGAGTATAATCTTGTAAGGACTGAGACAGATCAAAGTTACTCGACGCGTTCTTAGGTAGTTTAGGAGGTGAAATTGGAGAATATGTGAGCCCACAGAAACCCAAGGCATTTAACGAGGCAATTGAGCATGCTGTGATGTATGAGCAAGTAAATAGTATGCCAACTGGTGATTATAGAGAGAAGCCATCCAAGCTAATATTTAATGCTATACAAGGGCTAAAATGTTTTGCATGTGGGAAATTTGGGCACAAAGCTGTAACTGTTCAAGAGAGCCAAGATTTCAGGACAATTATCGCGGTAGAGGTAATAATTTATGGCGTGGAGCGAGGGATGAACAAAAGAATTTAAATGAGGTAGGTTTGAGAAGAGCCACGGTGTCACACCCCTAGTAAAGAGGGTACCTCTTGTTTTTCCTAGGGCAAATTCTCAAGTGGCAAATTTAGTTATAAGTGGAAGACAGTGCGACTTATTCGTTGATAGAGGTGCAGAGGTGACCTTGAGTCTAAGAGTATTTGTGGAACTCAGGGATTATGTCCACTCGACTGTAACATTACTAGGTTAGATTGGAATAGAAATATCACAACTTTTGCAATGAAGAATTGTTATAATATGATATCGAAATAAAATTGTCTTAGGCTTAGTGTCTATGCTGTCCATGGATATTGTATATTCTCTGTGGTGAATAAAACAGAAGATGTGCTGTTGCATTCTTGCTTAACCGTGAAACGGACGTGTTTTAATAGGTTATGGGCCCAGACTGTGACCCAGAGTTATTTTCTTCGCTATTCCAGTAAACAGAATACGGAAAAGTCGTAATCTTATAAATAATTAGTTACGCGCTTGAAGATGGCTTCGAATTTTGTAGTTAACGTGCCAAAGCTTAAAGGCAGAGACAACTACGATGTATGGGCTTTTGCAGCGGAGAATATGTTGGTGTTAGAAGGCATGTCCGGCTTAATACAGGAAGAAGGAAGTACTAGCACTGCAGCCGCAGATGATGCAAAGGCGAAAGCGAAGCTGATTCTTACAATTGATCCAGCGTTGTATGTGCATATAAAGCAAGCTAAAACAACGAAGGAGCTATGGGCGCAGCTTAAAACTATGTTTGACGATTCCGGGTTTACACGAAGAATAACCTTACTTCGTCATCTTATATCAATCAGGCTTGATAATTGTGATTCAATGACGTCGTATGTGACAGATATTATTGAGACATCGCAAAGATTAAGTGGAACTGGATTTGATATAAACGACGAATGGATTGGCTCGTTGTTACTGGCAGGTTTACCAGAACGATTTTCACCAATGATCATGGCGATTGAACATTCCGGGATTCCTATTACGGCGGATGTTATCAGGACAAAATTGATCGATATGGAGATGTCAGATACGAATGAATCAGAGACAAAAACCGCTTTCGCTTCCAAAGGTTGGCAGAACCATAGAAGCAAGACTGCTAACAGACAAAACAAAAGCGGAAACTACGTCGCGGAAAAGTCAAATGTCAAAATGACAGGAGTTAAATCCATCACTTGTTACAGGTGTAAACGAAGTGGACATTACAGGAATCAATGTCCTTTGCTGGTGAAATCAGATGAACCTAAACAATCCAATGTGTTTAGTGTTGTTTTTCTATCCGGCAAGTTTGGTAAACAAGATTGGTATATTGACTCCGGTGCAAGTTCTCATATGACGCCGAATGAACATTGGATAAAAAATGCATTGTATTCGTCAAGTGAACCAGAAGTTATTATCGCTGACAAAACCAAAGTACCTGTGCTGTGTACCGGCGATGTAGAAATAACTTCAGATTGTGGTTATGATATTACTGTGAAAAATGCATTGTGTGTGCCAAGTCTGACGACTAACCTCTTATCAGTGAGTGAACTCATAAGGAATGGTAATAAAGTTCATTTCGATTCACAGAATTGTTTCATACATAATATGAACGGTGAATTGGTGGCTATAGGAGAACTTATTTGTGGTGTTTACAAGTTGAAGGTAAAACATAAAATGAAAAGTGAGCACAGTTTATTGGCTGCTCCTGTGTTAAATGATGGTTATATGTGGCACCGAAGACTCGGTCATATAAATAGTGCAGATATGAATAAAATGAAGTCTGGTGTGGTTGATGGACTTAGTTATCCTGATAATTTTCAAACGGGTAAAAAGCAGTTGTATCGTGTGCCGTGAGGGAAAACAGTCAAGACTTCCGTTCAAAAATATTGGAGAAAGAAGTACAGAGACATTGCAGATTATACACGCTGATGTGTGTGGCCCAATGGAACATAAATCCTTAGGTGGTGCGCGATATTTTTTATTGCTGGTGGATGACTTCAGTCGCATGGCATTTATTTACTTCTTGAAAGCTAAAAGTGAAGTGTTTAGCAGATTTAAAGAATTTAAAGCCTTGGTAGAAAACCAACAGAATAAGAAAATTAAAATATTTCGCACTGATAATGGCTTTGAATTTTGTAATAATGAGTTTACAGATTTTCTGAAGAAAGAAGGCATTATTCATCAGAAAAGTAACCCTTACACGCCAGAACAAAATGGTCTGTGTGAAAGACTGAATCGCTCAATAGTTGAGAAAGCAAGATGTATGTTGTTTGATGCAAAGCTGGATAAAAGATTTTGGGGAGAAGCAGCAAACACAGCCGTGTACTTAAAAAACAGATCAGTTGCATCAGGAACTCAAGACAAGACACCATATGAATTGTGGTATGGCAAGAAACCTGATGTAAGCCATATTCGTATGTTTGGCAGTGATGTAATGGTCCATGTTCCCAAAGAAAAACGTTTAAAGTGGGACAAAAAGTCACAAAAACATATCCTTGTTGGATATTCAGAAAATATAAAGGGTTATAGAATTTATGACTACAAGAAGAAGAATATATTAATATGCAAGGATGTGGTTATTATCGAGAGTAGAAAAGATAATAAATATGAAGAAATAAGTGTTTCAGTGGGGGAGTCTGGTCAAGAAGGACAATTGACAGTAACAGACACACCAGAATTACTGAAATCAGTTTCAGTGGGGGAGTCTGCTCAAGAAGAACAGTTGACAGGAACAGGCAAACCAGAATTACTGAAATCATCTCAATCAGACTATGCTGAAGTAGAAGGTCAAGATAACCTGGAAGAAAGTACTGCAGCTGAGAGTGTGGAAATTAAGACTTTGCCTAAAAGGAAACCGCCTCAGAGATATGGTACAACTTTATTAAGTGTGGCCTGTAAAGAAGAAGGCAGCTGTGTTCCAGATGATATCATCAGAGAATTCCAGCAAGTGATGCAGAAGATGAAGGCAGTTATGGTCAGACAGGAGAATCGCATCCAAGCCCTGGAGGCAAAGCTGATGGCTTCAACAGCAAGTGCAGTGCAAGTGGGTGTTTAAATAATAAAGGTTTGAAAGTGATGATAAAGTGTGATACCGTGCTAGGTCAGTGTCTAAAGGTTTTTGCCATAAAGCAGGTATAGTTTATCATGAAACTTTTTCACCAGTAGTCGGACACTTTACATTGTGACCTTTATTTGCAATTGGTGCACAATTATGGTTAGGTATTTAAATGTAACTTTTTTTTTAAATGGGTATCTGAAGGAAGATATTTCCATGCATTTACCTGAGGGTTACAAAGTACATAATTGTGATAGAATGTTTTGAAACTGAAAAGGTAGAATTACAAGGATTTGTAGATGCTGACTGGGCAACTAACACTATAGACAGACGGTCTTAGAAATCTGTTATTTGAAATCACGGGCAATTTGTGTATGATTACTATGCCAGCTGATTTGCTCACTAAAGCTCTTTGTGCCTTCAAACATTACAAACTTATGAACAAAATAGGATTACTAAGTAATATATTGTAATGTTCTGTGAGGCTGTAACTTATTTCGATATAGTGGGGGTGTTATAATATGATATCGAAATAAAATTGTCTTAGGCTTAGTGTCTATGCTGTCCATGGATATTGTATATTCTCTGTGGTGAATAAAACAGAAGATGTGCTGTTGCATTCTTGCTTAACCGTGAAACGGACGTGTTTTAATAAGAATGTATAATCTTAATTGATAATTATGATGCATTAGTTTATGTAGTGTCTACTTTAAATTCTTCATACCAGGATATCTTAGGAATTGATTTTCTATCTAAGTACAATGCAGTGATTGATTTGGTGAAACGGTCGATTGATTGAATTGCGGAAACACAAGAGTGTATATCCACCTTCGACGATAACAGACAATAACCAGTGTTCTTTTTCAAAGGAGGGAGTCATCACCCCCACTTTAGCGTCTATACGAATCCTATAAGTCTGTCATCCGTTCAAACAAAGCAGAAAAAATTCGCAATGCATCAGGTCAAATCATCGAAGTCCTAGTTCGAGATAGTTTCGGGTGTGATGAAAATTAAGTAGTTTTGGTCTACACACCAGATGAATCTGGATGGTTCGATTCGAACCAATGCTACGTTAAAAGATGTGGTTGTAAAGTGCAAACAGTTAATGGTAGGAGATGTGTTACCGTTATAATTGATAATTTTAGTAAAGAAAATGTTGAGATACCAAATGGTCATGAAATAGCACATGTGGAAGTATTAAGTTATAAGGAGCTAGCTAGCAATAAATTTTTTGATGTTGATGAGGCTGACCAAGCAAAAGGCAAAAAGGCGCATATTGCCTTAGTGAAGCGCGAAATATGCTTTAAGTATAAATTGAGCCACTTGCCCAGAGAGAATTAGAGAAGTATGAAGGATTATTGCAGGAATTGAACCAGATAGAACCCTCTCCTCCACAGATACAGTTGAACATAGAATTTTGACAGGAGAATGCATATCGGGTTTCTTTCCATCTATAAATTTATTGATCATCAATCAAAGGATGGTATTTTTAAGCCTTCAAATAGCCCATGGTTCCCAAGAAGAATTCAAATGGTGAAACTAAATTCAGTTTTTTGTAGATTGCAGGAGTTTAAATGCTATTACAACTTCAGATGTCTATCCTGTTTCAGAGACAGAGGATTACCTTAGCCAGTGTAAGTATTTTGACAACCTTGATTTGCGTAGTGGTAATCATCAGATAAGTGTTGCTGACGAGTACATTTCAAAAACTGCTTTCAATGATCCAAATGGTCATTATGAGTATACCAGAATACCTTTTGGATTAAAAAATGATCCAGCTACTTTTCAGAGACTGATGGATGGTGTATTGAGGGGATTAAAGCCATTTTCTACATTTGTTTACATGGTTGACGTAATCGTATTTTCTAAGGATATCGATCATCATATCTAAAGATTGAGAAGTGTTTTAGAACGTCTGGAGAAAGCTACTTTGACATTGTCGATTAAAAAATGTAATTTTGTAGCTATGGAATTAGATTACTTGGGTCATCATATTTCTGGGAAAGGAATAAATTCACATCCACGTTTACTTCAAGCTGTAAAAGAGGTTCCAACACCAACATGTGTAAAAGAGATATAATTATTTCTAGATCGTGCTAATTATTACATAAAATTTGTTTAAAACTACGCTCTTAAGGCTGATCCATTTACAAACTTGTTGAAAAAAGAACGGGTAATTGATCGTGATCAAGCCATGGATATTTTAAAAGATGCTCTCATAAATTATCCAGTTTTGGCATTTCCAGATTTTTCCAAACCTTTTGTTGTTTTAACAGATGCAAGTAATGTAGCAAATAGGCTCAGTTTTATCTTAGACCAGTTGCCTATGCTTCTCGCCAATTGAATAAATCAGAATCAAATTACAGTGTTACAAGGTGTGAAGTGTTGTCAGTCATTTGGATTACTAACTTTTTTAGATGTTATCTTAATAGTAGAAAATTTACTATAATCACAGTTCATGCAGCATTGAAATGGATGTTAGGTTTAAAAGATCAGTATAGCAGACTAATGCGTTGGATGTTAAGGCTCAGTGAGTTTGAATTTGATGTTATGGACAAACCTGGAAAATGGCATGGTAATGCGGACGGTTTGAGTAGAAAAGTTCGGACTATAGAGGCACAAGACACCCTTCACTAGAAGAATTGCCAATTGCGCAATGTTGAAAGTGGAGAAAAAATAAATGGTTTGTATTTCATGATAATGTGCGGTGGCAGAGTTGTCGTTGCTAAAGTATTATGTGAATCAGTGATTAAGTTGTATCATGATTCCATTTTGTCAGGTCATTGCGGATGGTAATTGACTAATCAGACAATACCTAAGCAATATTGGTGGCCAGGAAATAAAGGAGATTTCCGAGAATATGTAAAAAGTTGTATTGTGTAATGAGAGACTAGGCCTTGGAAGAGCTAGAGAAAATTTACAACTACCAGAAACAGAGAGTTGGGTTAGATGTAATGAAATATTTACATTTGATACAGAATATGTTAGAGTTAAGTATGTTTATGATTGCGCCTTGTACTGAAGAAAGTTTAAGTGTGTATTATCAATTAATTGTCTATGGTAAATACTTTTTTAACGGGTAGCAATTTGAGGTTAGTTGTTAATATTGCTATTGGTGCACATGATTCAGTTTTAGAGAGATATAGATTTTCCGATTCATTGGAGTGAAACAGACAGATATGTAAGATGGGATATGCAAGCTGTTACTTTATCGAGCAAAGATCATAAATCATATATAACACTTAATCAGAATGAGAGGCAGAAAAGTGAATCTAATATAGTAGAAATATGTCCATTGATGACTTTGCATGATGTCAGTGTAAGTAGTTGTCAATCTGATATTTTCTTCTCGGAAAATTTAGTTGAGTCATGTGAAAGGGAAGTTGTGTCCCTTACAAAATCATATTTTGCTAGAGTTCATAATAATTGGATATTCACCTTGTTAACACCTTGTACTGTAGGTGACCCTTTATTCAATCTCAGCAGACAAGCAAGTTGTCAGTAAGTGGCTCAGGAATGTTTGTGAACACTACAGGTTGTCAAATAATTGGAAATGATTTAAGAAAACCAGCCATTTAAGTCAGTTAAAAGGTTTTATGATTTGTCTGATCCATTGTGTTACTTACAAAATTTAACATATCAGATTTATCACAGTCCTAAATTGGTTGAATTGAATTTGACTTATAGTAAACAGATTAAGGAAGAGATTGATAAGTATCTTAAAGCATCTAATGACTTTATTAAATTTAATAAGGTTATTGCACATTTTGAATAACAAATGAGTTCTAGAGACCAACATAAGATCGCAGTTGTATCTGCTAGTTTTACATTTGTTATTTGAGTTTTACTTTTCTTGTTTTTTTTGTTTTGTGTTTGGATGTGTAGACATTGTATGAATAAGATGTTAAGTATTTGGCTTCAAATGCAACCACGCAATCTCTTAGCAGCATAAGAGTAACGATTCCTGAGATGTCGCAAGATAGCGCTGCAAGAGCAACACGTGTTTCGAAGACGGGGGAGTTGTAAGAGGACCAAATAAATACTTGTAATATTCTGCAAAAGCGAAGTGAATGTTGACTTGTAGGCGGCCGCAGCCGGTAACACGACGCGCGCACGTGATAAGCGGTTAGCGCTTTTCTCGTGAGTGTGTATGTGCTGGAGGCAGTTTCCGCCCAAACTTCGAGTAGTTGACATGCAACGTAGGCAGTGCGCTACCAATAATTCACTTTCGCTATCCTGTTTAGGACGAAATACTTCGAAATTTGACAGTTTATGGATAGCAGCTAACAAATCGCGTGAACAGGAGTAGCGTTCAGTATTTTTAGAACTGTCTATGCTTGAAGAAAGACAATAAACCTGAAATTATCGTGTAACCTCTGTTTCACTGCTAGTAACCTTTCTAATCCGTATCAGGCTACGACCACTCAAGCCATAAGAACTTCACGCAGCCTTTGGTCATAAAGTATAACATCTATAATTAATAGATACTTTTAGTCTACACAGTTTTGTGATACTGCCGTAACAACAACTACCAGGTGTCAGAAAACGAAGCCATTACAATGCACAATGGACATGAATGGATGTAGATGATCAGCCAGGATGCATACGTACGTGAAACCTGTCAGAGTCATATCTAGATGCATCAGGGTCCCATGTCACTCCAACAGCACACGCCCCAAACCATTACAGAGCCTCCACCAGCTTGAACAGTCCCCTGCTGACATGCAGGGCCCATGAATTCATGAGGTTGTCTCCGTATCCGTGCACATCCATCCGCTCGATACAATTGGAAACAAGACTCGTCAGACCAGGCAACATATTTACAATCATCAACAGTCCAATGTCAGTGTTGACGGGTTCAGGCGAGGCATATAGCTTTGTGTCGTGCACTCAGCAAGGGTACACGAGTGGGCCTTCAGTAGCTCTGAAATTCCAGGTGGGTAAAATACTGCTATCCACCATACCCGCATTATCCGCGGGCCTGATGAAGTTATATGTCAGGAGGAGTCAGTTGACGGTTATAGGATGAGACAGGAATTACTTGTTGTAAATATCTTAGCACAACATTTGAGAATGAACTCAAGTGAGGCGGACACATTTGGCAGGTTGTGGGAAGAGATTTTATTACCAGGATCCTTGATTTACTGCAGAATGTGTTGAAAATATGTACGATGAGAAGTAAGGGAATTAGAATTACAAAACCTTGGTCAGACTATTGCTTGAGTAGGTGGAGTATATTGGGACCCACATTTTGTATATCAAATATAGATTTGGAGGGGTTTGTTTGATAAATTATCACAGAACACTAAATTATAATAGTTTTGATACAGGAGTCGGAATGGGACTCATTGTAATACAGGAAATTGATGGCACTATTTAAGGTATAATAATTGCAATGACTGCTTTTTATTTAAGAGCTTGATAAAATCTCTTTCAGTGCAACATAAAATAAATTCAACAGAGTTGCACTGTTAAAATTAACACTATATTTAATTTAATATCTCACACTATTTATTGACATAAAATCAAAGAGAAATCATTCAATTTATTTTATGTAGTAAAAATCCAATCAATAAGATATCATAGATGAATAAACAATGTAATTTAGCACAGCATTTAAGATTTACTTTTCGACTCAGCAAATCAGAAGTTAGATTTTTTTTATCTATTAATAATTCTAGTTCATTTACCTTCTTCTGATATAGTATACAATTTGATGAAATTATTTTATAATATCTGTTTTCTCTCTCCCTAATTTTATATTTACCTATAGAATACTTTTCATATTTAATCTAATTTCTTTGCTCCTCCACTATAATATTGTTTGATGCCGAGTTACTTTGCCTAAAACATTTATTTGTTTATGAATCTGTTAATGATTTAAGTGTTTCTTCTGTCTTACTTTTACTAAGCATTTATGTAGGAAAGTGTGTGTGCTGGTAGTTTGCATGCTTATTGCTTATATTATTCCCTATCTAATTATTACTAACTTTTTTATTGTTTAACAAACACTTGTGCATGAAAGTTAATTTACTTGGAAGATTAATATCTTTTTTACCTTGAATTTCTGTATGTTTTACTGTATTATATCTACTATTCTCCCATAGATTAAATTTTCATTTTAATTTAGATATAGACGATGTATATTGTAATGATATCATCCTAACCTTTCTATTTCAAATTTTAAGCTTAACTTTTTCTTAACACTACTTGAACTATTAATGGCTTTTAGTATTAAAACCTGTAATTAAATTGTTTACGTAAGGTTTGTCATATCTTTATGACACTGGATTTGATTGCAGTACATCTGCAGAGGTTTATATTTGAATATATATTTAACGTTACATGAAGCTAACTGATTGATATTAATTATTACCTGATTGAGCTACATTTCTTTATTGTTTATGCTCTTTTTCCTTTAACAGGAGAATGCACAATATTTATTGTAACTCTTTAATTTGTAAACTCTTTAATTTAATTTTAATTTAATTTAATTGCAATTGAGCAAAGGCTCTGGTGGCAATTACCCTAAAAATTCATCTTCCCCCTATCCTGCACCCACCTACATTAGCCCTCTATGAATTTTATCTTTAAATTCTTTCAAAGTTTTCGGCAAATTATTCATCATTTCTCTGGGTAACTCATTCCAATCCCTGACACCCTTACCTAAAAAAGAGAATCTTCCCACACCCCTGTGCCTGAAATCCAGTGCCAGCTTGTGGTCATGGTCATCTTTTCCCTTCCAAGAACTACTTTTCGTACCTATTGCAATATCCTTCCATGTCTCATCGCCAGTATATGCCCTGTACACTCCCATGACCCTCCTCATCCTCCTCCTGTCTTGCAATGAATCCCATTCCAGCTCCTTTATCATATCTGTCACTGATTGCATTCTGCGATAATTTCCAGAAACAAATCTAGCAGCCCTTCTTTGCACCTTCTCCAACTCCTGTATTTGATACTCAAAATGTGGGTCCCATACTACACTACCATATTCGATATATGGTCTTACCAAAGTTTTGTAACCCAATTCCTTTACTTCTCTCGTGCATCCTCTCATCACTCTTTCCAACAAGTGCAGAGTTTTGAAACCTTTTCCTACCACCTGTCCAATGTGTCCTGCCCAGTTAAGCTTGTTATCAAATGTAATGCCAAGATATTTACATTTCAAGTCTTCAGTAAGCAATTCTTTCCCCACCTTATATTCATAATTTACCTTTTGTTTTTTATTTGTGTATCTAATTAGCTGACTCTTCTTTGCATTTATCTTCATCCCATGTTTATCAACCCAACTAGATATCCTGTCCAGATCAGCCTGCAACTGTTTACAGTCCTCTATCGTTTTGATCCTTTAATACATCATTATGTCATATGCAAACAATCTAATTTCAGATAGTAAACAATCAACACAATTGTTCATTAGAATAATGAATAGCAATGGTCACAATACGCTACCCTGCGGCACTCCCATTTTTACTTCCATTTCCTTTGATTCCGCATTTCCCACAATAACTTTCTGTTTTCTACCTTTTAAAAATTCTTCTACCCAGCAAATCACTTTCTCATCCACTCCAATACTTTTTACCTTATTTACTACCATTTTGTGGCTTACTCTGTCAAACGCCTTTGAAAGATCCAGCGCTACACTATCAATTTGGCCTCCCTTGTCCATTTCATCTGAGATATCTTGCATATATCCCACCAACTGAGATTCGCATGAATATCCTTGCCTGAACCCATGTTGCCTACTTGAAAATCACTTACGTTCCTCACATACATTTCTGATGTGGTTGCATATCAATCTTTCCATTAATTTACCTACCACTGAAGTCAAACTGATTGGCCTGTAATTTTCGACTCTATTTCTCACCCCTCCTTTATGTACCGGTACTACTATCGCACTTTTCCAGTCTTGTGGTAAGCAGCAAGTATCCAGACTCAATTTAAATAATATTTCAAGATAAGGTACAATGTCACATCCGACTATCTTTAAGATATCTATAGTAATATTATCTGCACCAGCCCCCTTATGTTTTTTCAGCTTTCTTATTTCCTTCATGATTTCTTCAGGATGAATTTCAAATTTTTTAGTATCTTCATTTCTAATCGTATTGTTAAGCTCGTTCTCCAAATTAGACCTTCCCGTTTCTGATTCATTGTCCCTAATGCTCTCACTAAACCAGTTATTTAAAATCTCTGCCTTTTTCAAATCCTCAGTAACTACTTCTCCATCCTTATTTATGAGCATCTCTACACCCTCCCTTCCCCTCAATTTCCTGATATAGCCATAGAAATTTCGAGATGCATCAGTCAGTGGTCCTCCTGCACTGACAATACTCTTCATAAACCCATCTTTAGCAACTTTCTTTGCTGTTATTAAGTCCTTATTTAGTTGTTTCAAATATTCCCTACCACCCTGCTGTCTCTTAACTCTGTTATGTTCTCTTCGTACCAACCTCTTTAACCTCCTCACTTCCCTATTATAGTACACAGGTTCTCTACTTCTCTTTATATTCTGCTTTGGAATGAATTTTTCTTCCCCCTTTCTTATTATCTCCTTGAACTCTTCCCACCTTGACTCTACTGTACTTGTGCCTTCCTTCCATTTGCTGAAACGTTCTCTGAAATATCTCTTCAAATTTGAAATCTGTGCCTTTTTATAATTGTACCTATTTCCCCCTTCAGTTTTTGCTGCTGGTTCACTGAATCCTCTAATATCCATCAGAACTGCGTCATGATCACTTATTCCTTCCGTTACTTGACACCCCACGAGGTTATAATCGGGCTTTATTAGGAATATATCCAAAATATTTTGCCCCCTAGTGTTTTGTTCTACCACTTGTGTAAATCCTCCTTCCTTACTAAGGTATTTGCAAATCTTTGTTCCCGTGTGTTATTAATCTTATTTTCTTCCCAGTTTACACCTGGTAAATTTAAATCCCCACCAATAATGACCATTCTATTTTCACCTCTGAAATCTGAGTAGGAATTTAATTTCTCCCCAAGAGCCTCATCTTCATCTGTCATTCTTCCACTGCGGTAAGCAGCCAACACCCTGATTTTTTCTTTTTTATTACCCCAGAAATCTACCCCAAGTAACTCATGGTCTTGATCTATGAATTCCAGTGAACTGTGGTAGTTTTTGCTAACTAGTATGAAGACTCCTCCACCAATTGCTCCTCTATCTCTGCGGTACACTCTGTAACCATCAGGAAAAACTTCACTGTCTAGTACTTCTTCTTTTAACCAACTCTCTACCCCAATTATTATTTGTGGTTCGTGTATCTCTATTAAGTTTGCAAATTCGATTACTTTGTTCATTATACTTCTACAGTTTACCATTGACACCATTATTACCAGCTTTATATTTTCAGCATTGTTTGATACAGAGCATTTAAGTTGGTTTAATTATTTGCTAATAGCAGTTGTGGTTAGGCTGAAATGCAGCCTGCACCAATAATTAAAAGTAAGAAACATGCAGAATAAATATCATCAGGTAATAATGTGTATTTCTTGTGTACCTGACTTACCAACCTGCAAACTAAATTTGGATCACTGTCCATTATTGTACTATAGTTAGCTTAGCACATGCCTGGTACCAGCCTTGTGATTTTCAATCATCATCATCGTTGTCAACAGTTTCCAGCCTCTACCCGGGTCTACTTGATGCTCAAGCCTCTCTATTTCCTTCTTTCTTCCCACCAACTCTCTGACACCACTTTGTTCCAGTCGTCACCTCTCTTCCATACACACCCCTCCATTCCTTTCAGCCGTCCATCTCTTGGTCATCCTCTGGGTCATTTACCATGTATCTTAATTTTGTGGATTTTTCTTGGGATTCTCTTAATCATTCTATTTCAATGTCCATATCAGCTCAATCTGGTCCTCTCTACCCTTTCCTGTAGTGATTCCTCTTTTATAGTGCATCTAATCACTTCATTCCTTATGCTTTCCATTTTAGTAACCCCCATTCTACCTCTTAATAAATTCATTTCACTTGCTGTCTTAATTTTCAATGACTGAATAAAATATCGTCTAATAACTTCAGTGACGAGTGGTTTTTAGTTATTTTTGGATATCTAATCCCTTTTCTAAACAAACTATTCAAGTAAGTGAACAATATTTTCCCAAGATCTGGGATGGTGACCAAGTTAATTATTTACTGAACGTCTATGTTGTTAATTACCATTCACTTGTCTGATACCATATGAGTGAAGACTGTGCATTGTCAGAAGTGTGTGGAGTGAACTGTAAAAGTTGTAAAACTATCTAACTTTCATTCGGTGGTTAGATAAAAGTGCTGAATTAATAACAATCAATCAATCACAATAACAACCAATCACCTACACTGTGGTAAGCTATTGTGTTCAGAATAATACTGTTATATTTATATAATAATACTGTAATTCGCAGTTGAGAACAGACAACATAATAGCTACATATGGCCAGAGTTTTACATCTCAGTCCTTATACTTCCTGGTGTAGCACCTCATCACCCTCCTCAATAGATACAGGCCATTGAACCCTCTCCTTACATAACTCAGTTTGTCATGAATTCATATGTCAAGATATTTGCACCTTATGGTATCAAAAAGCAATTCACCTCCAATGTATAAACATACAAAATTCTTATTTTACTGCTTCTCTAATAAGCTGACTATATGTAGCATTTGTCCTCATTCCACCTTTTTACCTACTATGATATAATGAAACAGATCACATCTGTGCTATGTATGATGGTAAAGGATACAATGAAGCAAGAGGGGTAGAATTAATTAGTGATTAAGAAATGTATTTTTAGGATTTTTCTGAGAGGGACCATACTCAGTTAAATTATGGAAAGTATAGAAACCTTGTTTTTGAATGTAAATTAGGTGCCCGATTTCAATAAATGTTTTATTCAAGTTATTTTCTCTTTGGGTGCCTGCAGAACATTTTCAGTTGGAATTTTACACATTTCCCTAATTTATTTTCATCTATGAAAATATTATCATCAATGTTACTACCATTTTTCAGTTACAGATAGAGAAACATCAAGAGTCGTGGTTGCTGATGAAATTCCATCACAGGCAGTGGAATTGCAGAAAACAGATAAAACAATTAAAGACCTAAAAAAATTTGATAATCTGAATGCTAAAATAACTAATATTAGAAACTAAAATCTAAGTAATTGGATTATCTGATTTATTCATGGTTTTGCATGGTTGCATATTGACTTCATGAGATCTTTACCCCCCCATGAATTATGTAGTATATGCATCTGCTGTGTGTTCAGTAATGTTTTCTTTTATTGGAAAACAACTTTCTTCTTG
>JARYHS010012519.1:200927794-200953636 GCA_031002005.1 Vandiemenella viatica | reverse complement strand
AGCACCGTTGACAGGCGACTCAGATGTTCTTCAAATGTTTTCGAGAAAACAACAATGTCATCTAAATAACAAAGACACGTCGTCCACTTAAGGTGTCGAAGTAAGTTGTCCATCATGCGTTCGAATGTGGCCGGAGCGTTGCATAATCCGAATGGCATTACTTTGAATTCATAGAGGCCATCAGATGTAATAAAAGCCGTCTTTTCTCTGTCAGCTTCGTCAACCTCGATTTGCCAGTAGCCTGTCTGCATGTCCATGGTTGAGAAGTATGTAGCTCCTTTCAAGCAGTCTAAGGCGTCGTCGATGCGCGGCAGTGGGTAGACATCTTTCTTTGTGATTTTGTTCAGCCGCCGATAGTCGACACAGAATCGCCACGTACCATCCTTCTTCTTTACGAGGACCACCGGAGATGACCAAGGACTCTCCGAAGGTTGAATAATGTCATTATGCAACATCTTCTCCACTTCCTCTCGAATTATTCGCCTTTCGACTGGTGACAATCGGTACGAGCGCTGGCTAATGGGCGGATGATCCCCAGTATTGATACGATGCTTTATTGTGGGCCGTTTCGTCTGACCTTTTTTTTGCTGGGGGTGTGAATACACCAGAGAATTGGCGTAGTATAGCTAACACCCGGTGGTGTTGTTCCTTGGTCAGGCCGGACCCTATTGGCAGTTCCATACTTGTTTCCTCCAGCGTGTTGTCGGTACTAGTAACAGAGCATGGATCTTCGTTAATGACGTTGAGCTCGCCCTCCTGGACTGGTTCAGCTGTCCCTATGCACATTCCCTTGGGGATAATTTGTGACTGCTCGTGACAGTTGGTGATCCAAATGTCTCCTCGACCACCGATAATGCTTATGATAGCCGCTGGTATGTAGATTTCTTTCGTGAGCCTAATAAACTTTCTACTATCGACAAGCACTTCAAGGTTGCGGTCGTCCGTGTTTTTGACTGGGACTCTTCTCATTGCGAACGGCGGGATTGTCACGTTGTCAACGGCGAATAACTTCCCAGAAGATTCTGTGTTACGTGTACCCGTCGCAACGACTTCTTCAATTTGCAGCTCAGACGTTCCACAGTCAATGACAGCTTGGGATGCCTTAAGGAAGTCCCATCCAAGGATGACATTATGACTACATTCTGTTAAAATGACAAATTCAACTGGCTGGGTCCTGTTGTTGATGGTTATTCTCGCGACACAAGCTCCAGCTGGCTGGACGTACTTTCCATTTGCGACCTTTAGCACAGTTGCCCCCGTATCACGGAACATTGTCTTCTTTAGTGTGCGACGATAATTGTCCGACAATACGGAGAAAGAAGCTCCTGAATCAACCAGCGCCCGGACAGGTTGGCCGTCGATTATAACGTTGATGAGATTTCCCGACATCTTAGTGACTGTCATCCATGGAGGATTTTCATCTGCGGCGGCCTCACCTCCGTAGATGGTCGCCTTGCTTAGTTTTCCTGCGTGCGGCGGCTAGGGGAGCGGCTGGTAGCTCTGTCCGGCGACGATGAACGGCAGCGGCGCGTCGGGGATCGACCTCGTCTAGGGTACGGCGATGGGCTTCTTCCCGTAGGTCGACCGAACTCGTCAGCGGGTGGCTGCCTGGGGTAGAACTGTTCGGATGGCGGACGTCTTGCGGCAAAATAATCGTCAAATACTCGTCTTCTCTCTTTGCAGTAGCGTATGACATGTCCAGGGCGCCCACAGTGGAAACATACTGGCGCGTTGTCTTCTGTCCTCCAGACGTCCGTTCGTCTGCGGGACGTCATAGGTGCCGGAGGATTTGGTTGTGGCCGTGTCGGCCGGTTCCTAGGCTGCCGTTTGGCAGCTGCAGCATACGTCATATCAGGGCGAG
The DNA here is from genome assembly GCA_031002005.1 of Vandiemenella viatica. Lineage (NCBI taxonomy): Eukaryota > Metazoa > Arthropoda > Insecta > Orthoptera > Morabidae > Vandiemenella > Vandiemenella viatica. The sequence continues at coordinate 200,951,775 of JARYHS010012519.1, read as the reverse complement.
GCCATTCTTCACGTCGAGTGCGATTGGCTCGGCAGACAGGAGCTATTGTCTGAAATACCTCTTTTTCCCGCCGCGTCGGCTCCTTCATGACCCACTGGGCTTACATCCATGGCCATGATCTGATGCTCACTCGGTTCAAGAGTCCCAGCTGCCATGAACTGTTGTAATTCTTCTCTCACAATTTGTCGTATGAGAGACGCAAAGTCGTGCTGGTCTTCCACAACTGCCATAGGGACTACGTTGGGAAGTCTGTCATACTTCTTTCGCCCAACCCTCCTTTGTTGCATCTCCTCAATCCGCTGGCACCACTTGATGAACTCTTCCGTCGTAGCGACGTCTTTTATCAGAAGAGCTTGGTACATGTCTTCTGCAATACCTTTCATTAGGTGCGTGATTTTGTCGGCTTCAGTCATCTTCGGGTTGACTACGTTGCATAGGGCCAAAACATCCTGTATGTAAGATTGCGTCGGCTCCCCATGTCGTTGGGCCCGGTTCTTCAGTTGTTCTTCCGCCGAGCGGATTTGTCGCTGGTGGTCCCCAAACGTTTTCTTAAGTTCCGTCTGGAACATTTCCCAGTTATTCAGTTTTTCTTCGTTGTTCTCGAACCACTGCTGGGCGGTTCCGTCCAGATAGAAATAAACATTTGCCAAGCACATGGTATGATCCCACCTGTTGTACTTGGCGACTCGGTCGAACCCTTTTAGCCATTTGTTAGGATCCTGTCCAGCGTCTCCAGAGAACACCGATGGGTGTCGAATGTGCAGCTGGCTTGCCGCCATGGGTTTCCTAATGACGCGGACTTTCGGAAGGACGTACTGAGTATATCCTTTGTAGTCCGGTTCCAGTCCGTGTAGGCGGCGACTTTTACGTTGCCTAATCGGAGCCACGACGATGCAGCTGTTGCACAGGGTACCCGGCGTCTCCACCAAACTATGTCGCGTTGGAACCGGGACAGGTGTGAATTCGAAGGTTACTTGTCAATGAACACAGCACTTAAACTGAGAACAGGTTTATTGAGAACTCAAACATACACGCAGCACTGACTGCCTCTTGGGCAGAATGCTCTTCTATTTATACACAGATAGAACGTACTAGAGATTACAAGAGTAGTTAACAAATGAAATGTGTAGAAGTTACAAGTGACCTTAGGAAACATGTAGAATCTTCTGGAAATAATAAACAGAATTAAATAATTTTTTGTCAGTGGGCGGGATTGAACCGGCGACCTTCGGTACCGCAATTCGTGACGCTACCCGCTGCGCCATGCTGGCAGACGGTACACTGGCGTTCATGCGGCAATATTCCCATACACTTGTGCCTGAAATCGAGTGCCAGCTTGTGGTCATGGTCATCTTTTCCCTTTCATGAACTACTTTTCATACCTACTGCAATATATTTCCATGCCTCATCGCCAATATATGCCCTGTACACTCCCATGACCCTCCTCATCCTCCTCCTGTCTTGCAATGAATCCCATTCCAGCTCCTTTATCATATCTGTCACTGATTGCAATCTGCGATAATTTCCAGAAACAAATCTAGCAGCCCTTCTTTGCACCTTCTCCAACTCCTGTATTTGATACTCAAAATGTGGGTCCCATACTACACTACCATATTCGAGCAATGGTCTTACCAAAGTTTTGTAACCCAATTCCTTTACTTCTCTCGTGCATCCTCTCATCACTCTTTCCAACAAGTGCAGAGTTTTGAAACCTTTTCCTACCACCTGTCCAATGTGTCCTGCCCTGCTATCACCTCACAGATTAAATTTGGTTATACCTACACTTCTCTATAAAATCAAAGTATTTGTTGTTTTAAAACAACTACTATTTATTAACGCAACTTAATTAATTAATCAAATATTTACAGTTCTCGTTGATACAACATTAAATCTCACATACATCCAACAACTGCTTCTCGTTGGCTAAAAAACAAAACAACACCATTACAGCCAGCCAACTTTAACATATTAAAAATATTATAAAAACTTAAATTTACCCATTTTCACATACTGTACGACCTTGTATCTAAAAACAAATACATTGAAATATTGATTAAATTGTAAAATTATTATTATTATTTAAATGTATGATGAAGTGAGATCTCATACTGTGTATAAGAAAAAAAATATTCCTTTCATAAACATCATATTTCCCACATAAAGAATTCTTATCAACTCTACAATAGCAGTATATTGTAACAATGGGAAACATAAATTAATAATGGTAAATTACAGATTCCATAGATTTCTGCATATGTCACTTCAATTATTATTTAATGCCTACCCGAATCATATGAAAAACATAACAACGAAATTTATATTAGCAGTTAAGTTGTTTACTACAGATTTTCAACAGTTCAATCTATCTTAGTAAAATTTCAGATTGTAAACTCTTTAATTTAATTTTAATTTAATTTAATTGCAATTGAGCAAAGGCTCTGGTGGCAATTACCCTAAAAATTCATCTTCCCCCTATCCTGCACCCACCTACATTTGCCCTCTACGAATTTTATCTTTAAATTCTTTCAAAGTTTTCGGCAAATTATTCATCATTTCTCTTGGTAACTCATTCCAATCCCTGACACCCTTACCTAAAAAAGAGAATCTTCCCACACCCCTGTGCCTAAAATCCAGTGCCAGCTTGTGGTCATGGTCATCTTTTCCCTTCCAAGAACTACTTTTCGTACCTATTGCAATATCCTTTCATGCCTCACCGCCAGTATATGCCCTGTACACTCCCATGACCCTCCTCATTCTCCTCCTGTCTTGCAATGAATCCCATTCCAGCTCCTTTATCATATCCGTCACTGATTGCATTCTGCGATAATTTCCAGAAACAAATCTACCAGCCCTTTTTTGCACCCTCTCCAACTCCTGTATTTGATACGTAAAATGAGGGTCCCATACTACACTACCATATTCGAGCAATGGTCTGACCAAAGTTTTGTAACCCAATTCCTTTACTTCTCTCATGCATCCCCTCTTCACTCTCTCCAACAAGTGCAAAACTTTGAAACCTTTTCCTACCACCTGTCCAATGTGTCCTGCCCAGTTAAGCTTGTTATCAAATGTAATGACAAGATATTTACATTTCAAATCTTCAGAAAGCAATTCTTTCCCCACCTTATATTCATAATTAACCTTTTGTTTTTTATTTGTGTATCTAATAATCTGACTCTTCTTTGCATTTATCTTCATCCCATGTTTACCAACCCAATTCGATATCCTGTCCAGATCACCCTGCAACTGTTTACAATCCTCTATCGTTTTGATTCTTTTATATAGCATTATGTCATCTGCAAACAATCTAATTTCTGATAGTTTACAATCAACACAATTATTCATTAGAATAATGAATAGCAATACTCCCAATACGCTACCCTGCGGCACCCCCATTTTTACTTCCACTTCTTTTGATACTACATTTCCTACCCTAACCTTTTGTTTTCTACCTTTTAAAAATTGTATTATATGAATATAATAAAAATGGTACTATCAAAAATACTATATTGGGTTTCTCTCTGTCGTAAGGAAATGCCAGTAAGGTACTACAGGTAATCTTTGTACTACAACATTTCCATCATTGCATTAATTTTATCTTTTATTTAAGGGCTCCAAAAATGGCAGGATAATTCGCAAAAATTTTGGAACTATGAGCCAAGAATAACTGATAACTCTGATCTCAAGCGTAAATATTGTGCATTCTCCTGTTAAAGGAAAAAGAGCATAAACAATAAAGAAATGTAGCTCAATCAGGTAATAATTAATATCAATCAGTTAGCTTCAAGTAACGTTAAATATATATTCAAATATAAACCTCTGCAGATGTACTGCAATCAAATCCAGTGTCATAAAGATATGACAAACCTTACGTAAACAATTTAATTACAGGTTTTAATACTAAAAGCCATTAATAGTTCAAGTAGTGTTAAGAAAAAGTTAAGCTTAAACTTTGAAATAGAAAGGTTAGAATGATATCATTACAATAGACATCGTCTATATCTAAATTAAAATGAAAATATTAAAATCTATGGGAGAATAGTAGATATAATAAAACAGAAATTCAAGGTAAAAAAGATATTAAGCTTCCAAGTAAATTAACTTTCATGCACAAGTGTTTGTTAAACAATAAAAAAGTTAGTAATAATTAGATAGGGAATAATATAAGCAATAAGCATGCAAACTACCAGCACACACACTTTCCTACATAAATGCTTAGTAAAAAGTAATACAGAAGAAACACTTAAATCATTAACAGATTCATAAACAAATAAATTTTTAGGCAAAGTAACTCGGCATCAAACAATATTATAGTGGAGGAGCAAAGAAATGAGATTAAATATGAAGTATTCTATAGGTAAATATAAAATTAGGGAGAGAGAAAACAGATATTATAAAAGTTTTACATCAAATTGTATACTATATCAGAAGAAGGTAAATGAACTAGAATTATTAATAGATAAAAACAAATCTAACTTCTGATTTGCTGAGTCGAAAAGTAATTCTTAAATGCTGTGCTAAATTACATTGTTTATTCATCTATGATATCTTATTGATTGGATTTTTACTACATAAAATAAAATGAATGATTTCTCTTTGATTTTATGTCAATAAATAGTGTGAGATATTAAATTAAATACAACAGCATAGTGTTAATTTTAACAGTGCAAATCTGTTGAATTTATTTTATGTTGCACTGAAAGAGATTTTATTAAGCTCTTAAATAAAAAGCAGTAATTGCAATTATTATACCTTAAATAGTGCCATCAATTTCCTGTATTATAATGAGTTCCATTCCGACTCCTGTATCAAAACTATTATAATTTATGTTCTGTGATAATTTATCAAACAAACCCCTCCAAATCTATATTTGATATACAAAATGTGGGTCCCAATATACTCCACTACTCAAGCAATAGTCTGACCAAGGTTTTGTAATTCTATTCCCTTACTTCTCATCGTACATATTTTCAACACATTCTGCAGTAAATCAAGGATCCTGGTAATAAAATCTCTTCCCACAACCTGCCAAACGTGTCCGCCACACTTGAGTTCATTCTCAAATATTGTGCTAAGATATTTACAACAAGTAATTCCTGTCTCATCCTACAACCGTCAGCTGACTCCTCCTGACATAAATCTTCATCAGGCCCGCGGATAATGCGGGTATGGTGGGTAGCAGTATTTTACCCACCTGGAATTTCAGAGCTACTGAAGGCCCACTCGTGTACCCTTGCTGAGTGCACGACACAAAGCTATATGTCTCACCTAAACCCGTCAACACTGACATTGGACTGTTGATGATTGGGAATATGTTGCCTGGTCTAACGAGTCTTGTTTCCAATTGTATCGAGCGGATGGATGTGTACGGATACGGAGAAAACCTCATGAATTCATGGGCCCTGCATGTCAGCAGGGGATTGTTCAAGCTGGTGGAGGCTCTGTAATGGTTTGGGGCGTGTGCTGTTGGAGTGACATGGGACCCTGATGCATCTAGATATGACTCTGACAGGTTTCACGTACGTATGCATCCTGGCTGATCATCTACATCTATTCATGTCCATTGTGCATTGTGATGGCTTCGTTTTCTGACACCTGGTGGTTGTTGTTACGGCAGTATCACAAAACTGTGTAGACTAAAAAAATTTATTAATTATAGATGTTATACTTTATGACCAAAGGCTGCGTGAAGTTCTTATGGCTTGAGTGGTGGTAGCCTGATACGGATTAGAATGAGTACTAGCAGTGAAACAGAGGTTACACGATAAGTTCAGGTTTATTGTCTTTCTTCAAGCAAAGACAGTTCTAAAAATACTGAACGCTACTCCTGTTCACGCAATGTGTTAGCTGCTATCTATAAACTGTCAAATTTCGAAGTATTTCGTCCTAAACAGGATAGCGAAAGTGAATTATTGGTAGCGCACTGCCTACGTTGCATGTCAACTACTCGAAGTTTGGGCGGAAACTGCCTCCAGCACAAACGCACTCACGAGAAAAGCGCTAACCGCTTATCACGTGCGCGCGTCGTGTTACCGGCTGCGGCCGCCTACAAAAAGTCAACATTCACTTCTCTTTTCCAGAATATTACAGGTATTTATTTGGTCCTCTTGCAACTCCGCCTTCTTCAAAACACGTGTTGCTCTTGCAGCGCTATCTTGCGACATCTCAGGAATCGTTACTCTTATGCTGCTAACAGATTGCGTGGTTGCGTTTGAAGCCAAATACTTAACATATTATTCTTACAATGTCTACACATCCAAACACCAAACACAAAAAAAACAAGAAAAGTAAAACTCAAATAATAGATGTAACACTAGCAGATACAACTGTGATCTTATCTTGGCTCTAGAACTCATTTGTTATTCCAAATGTGCAAGAATTTTATTAAATTTAATAAAGTCATTAGATGCTTTAAGATACTTATCAATCCCTTCCTTAGGCTGTTTACTATAAGTAAAATTCAATTCAACCAATTTAGGACTGTGATAAATCTGATATGTTAAATTTTGTAAGTAACACAATGGATCAGACAAATCATAAAACCTTTTAACTGACTTAATTGCTGGTTTTCTTAAATCATTTCCAATTATTTCACAACCTGTAGTGTTCACAAACATTCCTGAGCCACTTACTGACAACTTGCTTGTCTGCTGAGATTTAATAAAGGGACACTGACAGTATAAGGTGTTAACAAGGTGAATATCCAATAATTATGAACTCTAGCAAAATATGATTTTGTAAGGGACACAACTTCCCTTTCACATAACTCAACTAAATTTTCCGAGAAGAACAAATGAGATTCACAACTACTTACACTGACATCATGCAAAGTCATCAATGGACATATTTCTACTATATTAGATTCACTTTTCTGCCTCTCATTCTGATTAAGTGTTATATATGATTTATGATCTTTGCTCGATAAAATAACAGCTTTCATATCCCATCTTACATATCTGTCCGTTTCACTCCAATGAATCGGAAAATCTATATTTCTCTAAAACTGAATCATGTGCACCAATAGCAATATTAACAACTAACCTCAAATTGCTACCCGTTAAAAAAGTATTTACCTTAGACAATTGATAATACACACTTAAACTTTCTTCAGTACAAGGCGCAATCATAAACATACTTAAATCTAACTTATTCTGTATCAAATATAAATATTTCATTACTTCTAACCCAACTCACTGTTTCAGGTAATTGTAACTTTTCTCTAACTCTTCCAAGGCCTAGTCTCTCATTACACAATACAACATTTTACATATTCTCGGAAATCTCCTTTATGTCCTGGCCACCAATATTGCTTAGCTATTGTCTGATTAGTCAATTACCATCCACAATAACCTGACAAAATGGAATCATGATACAACTTAATGACTGATTCACGTAATACTTTAGCAACGACAACTCTGTCACCGCAATTGGTTTTGCGATGCAAAACATTATCATGAAATACAAACCATTTACTTTTTTCTCCACTTACAGCAATGCGCAATTGGCAATTCTACTAGTGAAGGGGGTCTTGTGACTCTATAGTCCGAACTTTTCTACTCAAACCGTCCGCATTACCATGCCATTTTCCAGATTTGTGCATAACATCAAATTCAAACTCACTGAGCCTTAATATCCAACGCATTAGTCTGCTATACTGATCTTTTAAACCTAACATCCATTTCAATGCTGCATGATCTGTGATTATAGTAAATTTTCTACCATTAAGATAACATCTAAAGAAGTTAGTACTCCAAATGACTGACAAAACTTCACGCCTTGTAACACTAAATTTGATTCTGATTTATTCAATTGGCGAGTAGCATAGGCACCTGGTCTTTCATTTCCAACTATGACCTGAGATAAAACTGAGCCTATTGCTACATTACTTGCATATGTTAAAAGAACGAAAGGTTTGGAAAAATCTGGAAATGCCAAAATTGGATAGTTTGTGAGAGCATCTTTTAAAATATCCATGGCTTGATCACGATTAATTAACCGTAAATGGATTTGCCTTAAGAGCATAATTTTAAACAAATTTTCTGTAATAATTAGCACGCTCTAGAAATGATTATAACTCTTTTACACAAGTTGGTGTTGGAACCTCTTTTACTGCTTGAACTAGACGTGGATGTGATTTTAGTCCTTTCCCAGAAATATGATGACCCAAGTAATCTAATTACATTTTCTAACCGACAATGTCAAAGTAGCTTTCTCCAGACGTTCTAAAACACTTCTCAATCTTTAGAGATGATGATCGATATCCTTAGAAAATACGATTACGTCAACCATGTAAACTAATGTATAAAATGGCTTTAACCCCCTCAATACACCATTCATCAGTCTCTGAAAAGTATCTGGAGCATTTTTTAATCCAAAAGTTATTCTGGTATACTCATAATGACCGTTTGGATCATTGAAAGCAGTTTTTGAAATGTACTCGTCAGCAACACTTATCTGATGATTACCACTACGCAAATCAAGGTTGGCAAAATACTTACACTGGCCAAGGTAATCCTCTGTCTCTGAAACAGGATAGACATCTGAAGTTGTAATAGCATTTAAACTCCTGCAATCTACAAAAAACTGAATTTAGTTTCACCATTTGAATTCTTCTTGGGAACCATAACTACTGGGGCCACCCATGGGCTATTTGAAGGCTTAAAAATACCATCCTTTGATTGATGATCAATAAATTTATAGATGGAAAGAAACCCGATATGCATTCTCCTGTCAAAATTCTATGTTCAACTGTATCTGTGGAGGAGAGGGTTCTATCTGGTTCAATTCCTGCAATAATCCTTCATACTTCTCTAATTCTCTCTGGGCAAGTGGCTCAATTTATACTTAAAGCATATTTCGCGCTTCACTTAGGCAATATGCGCCTTTTCGCCTTTTGCTTCTGGTCAGCCTCATCAATATCAAAACATTTATTGCTAGCTAGCTCCTTATCACGTAATACTTCGACATGTGCTATTTCATGACCATTTGGTATCTCAACATTTTCTTTACTAAAATTATCAACTATAACGGTAACACATCTCCAACCATTAACTGTTTGCACTTTACAACCACATCTTTTAACGTAGCATTGGTTCGAATCCAACCATCCAGATTCATCTGGTGTCTAGACCAAAACTACTTAATTTTCATCACACCCGAAACTATCTCGAACTAGGACTTCGATGATTTGACCTGATGCATTGCGAATTTTTTCTGCTTTGTTTGAACGGATGACAGACTTACAGGTTCGTATAGATGCTAAAGTGGGGGTGATGACTCCTTCCTTTGAAAAAGAACACTGGTTATTGTCTGTTATCGTCGAAGGTGGATATACACTCTTGTTTTTCCGCAATTCAATCGACCGTTTCCCCAAATCAATCACTGCATTGTACTTAGATAGAAAATCAATTCCTAAGATATCCTGGTATGAAGAATTTAAAGTAGACACTACATAAACTAATGCATCATAATTATCAATTAAGATTGTAACATTCTTCATTACAAAAGTTGTGATATTTCTATTCCAATCTAACCTAGTAATCTTACAGTCGAGTGGACATAATCCCTGAGTTCCACAAATACTCTTAGACACAAGGTCACCTCTGCACCTCTATCAACGAATAAGTCGCACTGTCTTCCACTTATAACTAAATTTGCCACTTGAGAATTTGCCCTAGGAAAAACAACAGGTACCCTCTTTACTAGGGGTGTGACACCGTGGCTCTTCTCACACCTACCTCATTTAAATTCTTTTGTTCATCCCTCGCTCCACGCCATAAATTATTACCTCTACCGCGATAATTGTCCTGAAATCTTGGCTCTCTTGAACAGTTACAGCTTTGTGCCCAAATTTCCCACATGCAAAACATTTTAGCCCTTGTATAGCATTAAATATTAGCTTGGATGGCTTCTCTCTATAATCACCAGTTGGCATACTATTTACTTGCTCATACGTCACAGCATGCTCAATTGCCTCGTTTAATGCCTTGGGTTTCTGTGGGCTCACATATTCTCCAATTTCACCTCCTAAACTACCTAAGAACGCGTCGAGTAACTTTGATCTGTCTCATTCCTTACAACAAGATTATACTCCTTATGGTCAATTTCCTCAGCGCCCTTCGATGTAAATGTGTTATCATCTACTACTTTAATTCTATCAGCAAAATGTTGGATGTCCTCCCTGTGTTGTATTCTCAATTTATGTAACTGTTCCCTATAAAATCTCAATTTCTGCTTCTTTTAATAACGTTTTAAAAGCTTCTCTTTTAACCCTTCATAGTCTCAGTTTGTTTACAATCGTCATTATAAGCAACAAACTTAAATGCCTCACCGACCAATTTGGTCCTCAGATTCCTCATTTTCTCACTACTTGTCAAATCACTCAATGACAAAAATCTTCAAATTTCATAAAAATCTTGAATTGACTCATTAGGGGTTCCACCAAATGTTATATTACTGCATACCTGCATTATTAACTTTAGACTTTAATTCAGGATCAACAATTCTATGCGGATATAATTCCGCTAAATTTTGACTCAAAATGTTAGTTGCGTCTTGCAATGGGACTTCTCTATTGTCTAGAAAGACAGACATGGTGTTTTCCACCTCACCTATTAGCCAAATTTCTAAGTTACTGCTCGGTGTGCTTGAATCCCCGTTCTCCTACTACTAAGCTCCAACACTGGAATTCACTATCCGACGCTACTGCCGGTTCCCGGAGACTGCTCCCACGTTGTTCCTCACCGTCGTTATCTGCATAGGCTGCCTGTTGGCTCCACAGGAAGCTTGTTGGCTCCACTGGTTCTTGAGCTCGAATCGACGTTATCCTTGTTCCGGGCAATGTTCCACAATTTTTGTCTTCGTGACTACCAACATACCCTTTCTAACACCTTCCGTATCGCGTAAATCCCACCATCTGACAATTACTTTTTTGATGATGGCTTCGTATTCTGACACCAGGTGATTGTTGTTACGGCAATATCACCAAACTGCGTAGTCTAAAAAGAATCTATTAATTATACATGTTACACTTTATGACCAAGGGCTGCGTGAAGTTCTTATGGTTTGAGTGGTGATAATCTGATATGGATTAGAAAGGTTACTTGCAGTGAAACAGTAGTTACAATAAAGTTTAGGTTTATTGTCTTTCTTCATCACTGACCGCTTATCACGTGCGCGCGTCATGTTACCGCCTGGCGGCTGTGGCCGCCTATAACGAGCCAACTTTCACTTCGCTTTTGCAGAATATTACGGGGATTTATTTGGTCCTCTTACAGCATTCCGACAGACTTGGGCAATTCCAGAAGGACAATGTGACACCACACACGTTAAGAATTGCTACAGAGTGGCTCCAGGAACATTCTTATGAGTTTAAACCTCCGCTGGCCACCAAACTCGACAGACATGTACATTATTGAGCATATCTGGGATGCCTTGCAACGTGCCGTTCAGAAGAGATCTTCAAACCCTCGTACTCTTTACGTTTTTTTTGGACAGCCCTGCATGGTGTCAGACATTAGTCGAGTCCATGCCACTTCATGTTGCGGCACTTCTGCGTGCTCGCGGTGGCCCTACAGGATATTAGGCAGGTGTACCAGTTTCTTTGGCTCTTCAGTGTATATGTATTCTCCCACTGAAATGCATTTACATCTTTGAATCTATCCTTTTATATTTATTTTCTTTGAAATATCATGGGTACAGATTAAGCCTAGAAACCAATAACATATAAAAACTAAAGAGTATCAAAAAGGAACCCGAAATACCTGTTTATAAAAAAATCAAAATCTATAAAATTAATAAAAAATATGCAAACTTGCCTTAATAGATTTATACAGAACATATACAAGCGTATGACATGTTTCTACTACAACTTCGCTAAGTAGTTCCACCAAAATAATAGCTATGCAAACTTTTGTACGATTTTGGGACAAGAACCAGAACTAAATAAAATCACACACACTCACCCTGCTTGTTAGGTGGGAAAGACACATTGAGAAAATTTATTGTTAGTTATAAAACGCGTGTTTGGTAATGTTCTGTTATGCGGTTTAATCACACTATGACGTTGCGCTAAGATGTCTTCGTCGCACAGCTTACGACCAGAGATGTTGTTTTAGGTTATGCACGTTATTTAATAATAGTTCTATTTACCTAAGCATCAGTAAATATTTTTTTTTTAACTGCTTAACGTCTCCTATACCAACTAAGTCTTTAGAGACGGGAAAGGATGGGGGGGGGGGGCAAAGAATGGGAAGGAATTCGGCCATGGCCTTTTGAAGGAAGCATCCCGGCATTCACCTGGAGTGATTTGGGGAAACCATGGAAAACCCAAATCTGGATGCCCGGACGGGGATTCGAACCGCCGTCCTCCAGAATGCGAGGCCAGAACGCTAGAGTAAATAAATTGTCAGAACACAAAGACAGGTACATATTGCGTTTAAATAGACGAAATAATTAATTAGTTGGTTATATTTATTTAATATTCGTTCGAAGTAACAGTATTCGTTGAAATATTTCTTAGATAAAATCTTTTAATTTTCTATTAGCAATTATTAGATTCTTATTCTAACCGGCCCTTGATTTTAAAGCAGAGGGCATGACAAATTAATTTTAAAAAATTAATTTAAATTGTCCTGTTACTTATGCTTTACTTCATTTGATCGGAAATCGTTGCACATTGATTGCAACCTATCCAGCCTAGATTACAATTAAATCTAATATTACCTGGCACAAACTAAGTCGTTAATATGATTATTTTTAAATCCTTTGCTTTCACTGATGACATAATTCAGTTGTATGTAAATGCATTAGCCATTCAGCCATTGTAATATCGATCTGAATCACGGATAACAAAAAAGAGGAAGTTGTAAGAACTGGTAAAGATTTTTTATTTAGTTTATATCTCAATACATTATCACCACTAAAATGCGATATAGTACATGTATAAATATGCGTGTCATTGGAGTAGTGTTTGTCTGGCGGCAAGCTTAGCGTAGTATGTGGTCAGGTTGGAATACAACCTGGACCAGGATGGCAACGGAAACCTTTTCTTAAAGCGCAAGGCACCAGAAATTACATTGAATTTTATTTTATACCAATTCTATTTATTTAAGCAATTGGTAAGAAATGAATTGCTAGAAAACTGAAAGAAAAGTATGTATTTCGTTTAAACTGCCATATTAATCATCAGTTGCTTTTTTACTGAAGTTATTATTAATTGGTTTGAATGACAGAAGTTCGAAATTGATCGCGATCTATGCAGTCTAAATCACAATTAAAACTAATATTACGTGGCATAACGTAAGTTGTGAAGATTTCTTCGTTTTCACTAGGGTTATTATTTCAGCTGCATGTTAGCTGTGTCAGCCGTTAAAATAGTGATCTTCATCACAGATAATATAATAGTGCCGCATGAACGCCAGTGTACCGTCTGCCAGCATGGCGCAGCGGGTAGCGTCACGAATTGCGGTACCGAAGGTCGCCGGTTCAATCCCGCCCACTGACAAAAATTATTTAATTCTGTTTATTATTTCCAGAAGATTCTACATGTTTCCTAAGGTCACTTGTAACTTCTACACATTTCATTTGTTAACTACTCTTGTAATCTCTAGTACGTTCTATCTGTGTATAAATAGAAGAGCATTCTGCCCAAGAGGCAGTCAGTGCTGCGTGTATGTTTGAGTTCTCAATAAACCTGTTCTCAGTTTAAGTGCTGTGTTCATTGACAAGTAACCTTCGAATTCACACCTGCCCCGGTTGCAACGCGACATAGTTTGGTGGAGGCGCCGGGTACCCTGTGCAACAGCTGCATCATCGTGGCTCCGATTAGGCAACGTAAAAGTCGCCGCCTACACGGACTGGAACCGGACTACAAAGGATATACTCAGTACGTCCTTCCGAAAGTCCGCGTCATTAGGAAACCCATGGCGGCAAGCCAGCTGCACATTCGACACCCATCGGTGTTCTCTGGAGACGCTGGACAGGACCCTAACAAATGGCTAAAAGGGTTCGACCGAGTCGCCAAGTACAACAGGTGGGATCATACCATGTGCTTGGCAAATGTTTATTTCTATCTGGACGGAACCGCCCAGCAGTGGTTCGAGAACAACGAAGATAAACTGAATAACTGGGAAATGTTCCAGACGGAACTTAAGAAAACGTTTGGGGACCACCAGCGACAAATCCGCTCGGCGGAAGAACAACTGAAGAACCGGGCCCAACAACATGGGGAGCCGACGCAATCTTACATACAGGATGTTTTGGCCCTATGCAACGTAGTCAACCCGAATATGACTGAAGCCGACAAAATCACGCACCTAATGAAAGGTATTGCAGAAGACATGTACCAAGCTCTTCTGATAAAAGACGTCGCTACGACGGAAGAGTTCATCAAGTGGTGCCAGCGGATTGAGGAGATGCAACAAAGGAGGGTTGGGCGAAAGAAGTATGACAGACTTCCCAACGTAGTCCCTATGGCAGTTGTGGAAGACCAGCACGACTTTGCGTCTCTCATACGACAAATTGTGAGAGAAGAATTACAACAGTTCATGGCAGCTGGGACTCTTGAACCGAGTGAGCATCAGATCATGGCCATGAATGTAAGCCCAGTGGGTCATGAAGGAGCCGACGCGGCGGAAAAAGAGGTATTTCAGACAATAGCTCCTGTCTGCCGAGCCAATCGCACTCGACGTGAAGAATGGCCTCGCCCTGATATGACGTATGCTGCAGCTGCCAAACGGCAGCCTAGGAACCGGCCGACACGGCCACAACCAAATCCTCCGGCACCTATGACGTCCCGCAGACGAACGGACGTCTGGAGGACAGAAGACAACGCGCCAGTATGTTTCCACTGTGGGCGCCCTGGACATGTCGTACGATACTGCAGAGAGAGAAGACGAGTATTTGACGATTATTTTGCCGCAAGACGTCCGCCATCAGAACAGTTCTACCCCAGGCAGCCACCCGCTGACGAGTTCGGTCGACCTACGGGAAGAAGCCCATCGCCGTACCCTAGACGAGGTCGATCCCCGACGCGCCGCTGCCGTTCATCGTCGCCGGACAGAGCTACCAGCCGCTCCCCTAGCCGCCGCAACGCAGGAAAACTAAGCAAGGCGACCATCTACGGAGGTGAGGCCGCCGCAGATGAAAATCCTCCATGGATGACAGTCACTAAGATGTCGGGAAATCTCATCAACGTTATAATCGACGGCCAACCTGTCCGGGCGCTGGTTGATTCAGGAGCTTCTTTCTCCGTATTGTCGGACAATTATCGTCGCACACTAAAGAAGACAATGTTCCGTGATACGGGGGCAACTGTGCTAAAGGTCGCAAATGGAAAGTACGTCCAGCCAGCTGGAGCTTGTGTCGCGAGAATAACCATCAACAACAGGACCCAGCCAGTTGAATTTGTCATTTTAACAGAATGTAGTCATAATGTCATCCTTGGATGGGACTTCCTTAAGGCATCCCAAGCTGTCATTGACTGTGGAACATCTGAGCTGCAAATTGAAGAAGTCGTTGCGACGGGTACACGTAACACAGAATCTTCTGGGAAGTTATTCGCCGTTGACAACGTGACAATCCCGCCGTTTCGCAATGAGAAGAGTCCCAGTCAAAAACACGGACGACCGCAACCTTGAAGTGCTTGTCGATAGTAGAAAGTTTATTAGGCTCACGAAAGAAATCTACATACCAGCGGCTATCATAAGCATTATCGGTGGTCGAGGAGACATTTGGATCACCAACTGTCACGAGCAGTCACAAATTATCCCCAAGGGAATGTGCATAGGGACAGCTGAACCAGTCCAGGAGGGCGAGCTCAACGTCATTAACGAAGATCCATGCTCTGTTACTAGTACCGACAACACGCTGGTGGAAACAACTATGGAACTGCCAATAGGGTCCGGCCTGACCAAGGAACAACACCACCGGGTGTTAGCTATACTACGCCAATTCTCTGGTGTATTCACACCCCAGCAAATAAAAGGTCAGACGAAACGGCCCACGATAAAGCAGTCGTATCAATACTGGGGATCATCCGCCCATTAGCCAGCGCTCGTACCGATTGTCACCAGTCGAAAGGCGAATAATTCGAGAGGAAGTGGAGAAGATGTTGCATAATGACATTATTCAACCTTCGGAGAGTCCTTGGTCATCTCCGGTGGTCCTCGTAAAGAAGAAGGATGGTACGTGGCGATTCTGTGTCGACTATCGGCGGCTGAACAAAATCACAAAGAGAAGATGTCTACCCACTGCCGCGCATCGACGACGCCTTAGACTGCTTGAAAGGAGCTACATACTTCTCAACCATGGACATGCAGACAGGCTACTGGCAAATCGATGGTTGACGAAGCTGACAGAGAAAAGACGGCTTTTATTACACCTGATGGCCTCTATGAATTCAAGTAATGCCATTCGGATTATGCAACGCTCCGGCCACATTCGAACGCATGATGGGACAACTTACTTCGACACCTTAAGTGGACGACGTGTCTTTGTTATTTAGATGACATTGGTTGTTTTCTCGAAAACATTTGAAGAACATCTGAGTCGCCTGGTCAACGGTGCTGAAGTGTGTTCAGACTGCAGGACTCCGCCTCAAGTCCGAAGAAGTGCCTCTTCGTCGCCAAGAGAGATAAAAATCCTGGGGCACCTGGTCAACGGAGATGGCGTCCGCGCTGATCCAGATAAAGTAAGGGCATTCATGGAATTTCCAACTCCTCAGCACATTCGTGATGTGAGAAGCTTTCTTGGGGCTGTGTTCATACTTCCGGCGTTTCATAAAAGGATTCTGTAACATGGCACGTCCACTGCAAGAACTTTTGCAGGGAGACGCCAAGTTTTACTGGGATGAAACTAAAGAAAGATCTTTCCAGGCACTTAAGGAGGCTCTAACTTCCGCACCAGTTCTAGCCTTATACGACGAGAATGCAGAAACTGAACTTCACACTGACGCCAGCGGTTATGGGATCGGTGCAGTGCTTGTGCAAATTCAGGAAGGTGCTGAGAAGGTGATAGCCTATGCATCAAGAGTACTCTCTAAGCCCGAGATAAACTACTCTACAACCGAGAAAGAATGCCTCGCAGTTGTCTGGGCTATCAACAAGTTTCGTCCGTATTTATTCGGCAAACCTTTCACCGTCGTGACAGACCACCATTCTTTATGTTGGCTAACCAGCTTGAAGGATCCATCAGGTCGACTAGCAAGATGGGCACTTAGACTTCAAGAGTACGACGTCACGGTGGTATTCAAAAAACGGACGCAAACACAAGGATTGCCGACAGCCTTTCAAGGAATCCTTTAATAGAACACAACAGCATGAATGGAATTTCAGCCCTCGCTGAATTAGGTGACGTTGCAGCTGAACAGAGGGAAGATCAGAGTTATTAAGAACCATAGACGCCTTGGAGAAAGGAGAACCGGCCAAAGGAGGGTTTCAATTGATAGATGGGACATTGTATAAGAAACAACTACGATCCACTAGGCCCCAAGTGGCTTCTGGTCGTTCCAGCTCATCTCCAGCCAGCTATTCTCAAGTATTTCCACGACGCTCCAATATCCGGTCATCTGGGATTTGTGAAGACCCTGGACCGAATCAGACGCAGGTATTACTGGAAGGGTCTCTACCGATCTGTCAAGCATTATGTGAGTCACTGTAAAGAGTGCCAGCGACGGAAACATGTGCCGCAATTACCTCCAGGTCATCTAGTACCAATTCCACCTGCAGCAGTTCCATTCCACCGAATTGGGATCGACCTTTTGGGGAGGTTCCCGAAGTCGACAACCGGTAACCGATGGATAATAGTCTGCACCGACTACCTCACGCGCTACGCTGTCACCAAACCTGTGCCGACTGCAGAAGCTCCAGAGGTTGCAAAATTTCTAGTAGAAGACATTATTTTGAAGCATGGAGCACCACGTGTGATGATATCCGATCGTGGAAAGGTATTCCAGTCAAGACTAGTATCAGAGGTCATGTCAAGATGCGACGTTGTCCACAGGATGACAACTGCATACCACCCTCAGACAAACGGTCTCACAGAACGCTTCACAAGACATTAGCCGATATGCTGTCGATGTATGTGGATGTTGAGCAGAAGGATTGGGATACAATACTGCCAGTGGTCACATTTGCTTATAATACAGCAAGGCAAGATACGACAGGCTTCACTCCGTTTTTTCTGCTCCATGGCCGTGAAGCTGAGACCACAGATGGATACGCTGTTCCCATTCCAGCCGGACGACACTCAGGATGACTATATAAAACAGCTCATTACCAGGGTCGAAGAAGCAAGACAGCTGGCTCGCATACGAACACTGGCCACCCAGGAGAGGGACCGTCAGCGGTATGACGGCAAGCACCGACCTGTTGCGTACAACCCAGGAGATCTCGTATGGATTTTTACCCCTGTCCGAAGGTTGGGCTATC
This sequence comes from Vandiemenella viatica, assembly GCA_031002005.1. Taxonomy (NCBI): domain Eukaryota; kingdom Metazoa; phylum Arthropoda; class Insecta; order Orthoptera; family Morabidae; genus Vandiemenella; species Vandiemenella viatica. The sequence goes on along the minus strand of JARYHS010012519.1, from coordinate 200,933,347 downwards.
AGAAAAGTTACTGAAGCGGTACTTTGGTCCGTATCGTGTCATACGCCGCCGGTCAGAACGTCACATACGAAGTCGAGGATTATGAGCCGTCTTCGAAACGACGAAAGCGAAGGGACATTGTTCACGTCCTCCGCATGAAGCCTTACTACAATCCTGACGAGCAGCTAGGCACAACCAGCTTCTTGTTCAAGGACTCTGAGGAAGGTTTGGATACTGAGGAAGTCGGACAGGAAGATAATAGTACAAACAGGAGGGGCCCTCCAGAACTGCCATACAGAGGACCCACGACAAGATCCAGGACACTTCAGCGTGCCCCAAAAGAAATCTAACAGCGGGACGCTGTTTTCCTCAGGAGAGGGAGCAATGCCGCATGAACGCCAGTGTACCGTCTGCCAGCATGGCGCAGCGGGTAGTGTCACGAATTGCGGTACCGAAGGTCGCCGGTTCAATCCCGCCCACTGACAAAAATTATTTAATTCTGTTTATTATTTCCAGAAGATTCTACATGTTTTCCTAAGGTCACTTGTAACTTCTACACATTTCACTTGTTAACTACTCTTGTAATCTCTAGTACGTTCTATCTGTGTATAAATAGAAGAGCATTCTGCCCCAAGAGGCAGTCAGTGCTGCGTGTATGTTTGAGTTCTCAATAAACCTGTTCTCAGTTTTAAGTGCCTGTGTTCATTGACAAGTAACCTTCGAATTCACACCTGCCCCCGGTTTCCACTTTTCTATACATCTTGCCAAGTCCTGATGGTTAACCATATCAGGTGCCAGACACTGTCATGATGCCATAATCCCCTGAGCAAAGGAATGGGATTACATAATACAGGGCGTTCGCCGGAAAACGCTACCCTCCCAGTCTGTTGCCGTCGGCAACTTGCTCGGTCAGTCGTGCCAGCAGTTTCCGCCAACCGCCACCGTGAATCACCGCACTGTTTAACACCTCCGCTGCCCCAACAGTGCAGTGCAGTGACCCTTACATTGTTAAGAACGGTTTCTTTGCATTGTAGATAGTTTGTGACTTCAGTCTCTTATTAATCAGTGTTGTGAATAAACGTTTCTTTGCGGTTTGGCTGGTTTGGGGATTCATACTCTTATTAATCTGTACCGTGTTTGAGTGTGAGTATAATTATGGTACATTACAGTTTGCAACAAAGAATATTACTCTACGATACATATGTGAAGAAGAAGTCGTTTAAAAAGTGTCGCAGTAAATTTCGTCGCGAATTTCCTGGCGCTTTACTGCCAGCTAAATCAACAATTCTGCGTCTGGTTAAAAAAGTAAGAGAAACGGGTTCAGAGACTGTCGGTCAACCGTATTCTCACAGAGGAGAAAATTAACGATATCGCTTTTCGACTAGAACAGTCACCCAAAAAATCATTAAGTCAGTTAGGGCAGCGTGTGTCTCGAAATATGTTCAGAAGATGTGAAATGTGCATTACACAAGAGGGTCAACACTTCCAGCATCTTTTATAAGGTAAGCTAATGAATTACGCCACATTTAAATGCTTAGCACACAACTTTATGAAGTTTATGAAGCGTAATTATTATGAAATAGTCCGCGGCCGACGGTCGAAACAATGCCGGAAACTGAGCGCTCGCTCGCCGGGAGCAGTTTCTTCCTTGTAGCGCTAACAGTGGGTTGCGTTTCCCGGCGAACGCCCTGTATATGATTCTGATTTTTCCTGATATATAAAATACTTGCACTTGCTCAGAAAGTATTGAAAGAAAAAGAAGTTTCATGGCTATTGAGTCTGTTATATTCTGATATCAATTTGCAAGTACACAGTACAGAAATATTAAAAAATGTCCATTACACTCTGTATCTCAACTGTAGAACAAGTTTCACACATATATATTTTTTAACAATAGCGCTATCCAAATAGGAGCTTAAGTCTATATGTGCAAGACATTTGATATTTGTATAAATGAATATGTGCCATTAAAAAATTAAATCTGTTTCAAACTTGGAACAGTATACATTAGATTACTATGCAGTCTTCTGTAAGTTAAACACAAAAATATGCAGATTTAGAATCTCACAAGTTATAAATATATTTAAAAATAATGTCTTGTTTCAACATATATTAAAAGTATTTGAAAGACACATGCAACCAAAAAAGTTGTAGAGATCCAATCCTATTATTCTTCACACTTGGTAAAATGAATACAATCCTCTTTTGCGTCTGGAGATTTTCCAGCACATTACCATCAGATTTGCTAAGTAATGATTTCTCAGCCTTCTTTGATTCATTTTCATGAATGAATGCCTAAATCTTACAGTTTAAAAACATTAAAATTATATTTTATTATGTTTAGCACAACTGAAAATTAGCAAGTCAAACTTAGAATATGATTTTTATGTTGTAACAGAATATTTTTGTGTAACATTTGAGTTTCAGGAAATAAGAAAGATTGAAAATTTACAGTATAAACAGATGTATCAAATGGACAACTATTTTGTTGACACTTTTGGTGTGCATATTTGATACATATTATTAATGGCTATTTTCTTTTTCATACATAAATAAAATAAAAACCATGATATATCCAAAGTAACAGTCTTGGTACTGAGGAAAGATTTGGCCCTGAGCATTTAGCTATATCTGCAATTAAAAAAATAAATAATGCAGAATTGTGTTGTACTTTTAACTTGAAGTAAAAATGGTAAATTAATTGTGTGTTGCCAATGGCTTTCGTTGCTTAGGTTTCACACTGCTTGAGCTTCTGTATTTCACCTTGAAAACTGTAGATTTATTTCTTGCTGGAGTTGAATTTTCTTTGTTAATATGCTGTGAATAAAAAAAAAAAGAACTTGTAAAAAGAAACAACTAGACAGAAACTATTTATTAAAATTTACTTGGTACTCAATTATTTTAAAAATTTTCTTAGACCCTGATTGAAGTATTGCATGTCTCATGTACCTATATTAATGAGAAGGAAAATGCTTTAAGGCAATAAAAGTAAGTAAGGAAGGATAGAGAAATTATACTAGTAGATGTGATACTAACAAGACAGAAAGTTCACCACCGAAATATTGTGCTACACATATCCATGTTTTAGTGTTCTTTGCAGGCCAGCCATCTTCATCTATGTCAAGTGTTGGGTTTACATTCTGTCTTCCTTATTTTAATATCTGGATATTGGAAACAAAGAAACTGCCATTAGGCACTAAAAATAACCCATCACCTACCACAGATGAAGGCAAAAGGGCCAGGCAAACATGTAAAAAAAAAACACACAAAAACCAAAACATATGAAATTCACAATATTTCGAGCACTAACCTTAGTCATGAGGAGGTGAGATATATTGGCAGGGGGAAAGATGTGAGTGCATTCAAAACTGCCACGTGTGTGGCAGGTTTGCATGGTCACATTTCCACAAACTGTGAAACAATGAAAAAACTCGGAAAGACAATTCAGAACTGAATGAGAGGAAGATTGAGCCCATCTTATATCTGCCCATTGCAATGTCTTTAAAGAAGCATTGAACACCATATTTCACCTCTTTGTCTGTGCTGGATCACCTTTTGGCCAAACATTTGCATGGTTACATTTACACAAACTATAAAAAATTGAAAAAAAACCTCAGATAAACAATGCAGAACCTAAGAAGAGGGATTCCTATGATAATGCTCATGCACACGTTGCACGTCAAACTGCAAAATTTTGTTTGGAACACTATTGTACACCCACACCATAGTCCAGACTTGGCACCCAGTGATTGCCACATTTTCCCTAAGTTGAAAGAACATTTGGTCAGAATGCAATTCCACACAAAAGAGATGAAACATGAAGTTCAACACTTCCTCAAAGACATTGCGGCGAGCTCGTATGATATGGGCACACAACGTTTACTAAAATGCATCGACCGAAATGGCTATTATGTAGAAAAATAAGGAATTGTTCAATCTTTAAAATGAAGTATACCGGGTGCATCAGGTGGAACGGTAAATATTTAAGGAGGTGGTAGTATGAACAATATTAAGTAAAAAAGTTCATATACACATGTGTCCAATTTCCAGTTGTTTTGGAGATACAGGTGCTAGAATTTTATGCATAAAATAAACCTTACTCGATTAGATTTTTGTGTGTGGGGATGGTGTACACAAGAGATGAATTACTCACTCACATTCTAAACACTGCTTCCATCATAAACATACAAAAGAAGTACTCAGAAAAGTTGCATGTGTTGTGAAAAGAGCAGCAAAGTGTATTGAAGTCGATGGTGCGATTTTCGAACGTTTAATTTAAACTTTTCTAAAGGTGCTTCAACAAGTTATTTGTGTGCTCTTGATCATTTTCTGAGGTTTAGTTTATGCATAAGATTCCATCATGTGTATCTTCAAAATGAATGGAAATCAGATACATGTTTATATGAATTTTTTTACCCAATATTGTTTGTACTACCACCTCCTTCAGTATTTACCATTCCTCCTGAACCATCCTGTATATCATAAAATAAATTGATTTTGTATCTTTAAATGCTTTGGAGATCTTACTTTTGGGATTGCCCTAGTATATAATGTTTAGAAGCTAAACTAGCATAATGTGAGCAGATTCAATTTTTTGTACAGTAGTTTCAGTTATTATCTTGTGCTTGTCCAGGAAGTAAAAAATACAATATGTAGCTCACCTCGCTGACTGATTCCAGAGTATTGTAATTTGGGTCTTGATCAAACCTGTGCAACTCTTCAAGTATCTGAGTGGATGTTGTTTGTAATAGTCGAGATGGAGAGCTAAATTTTCTTTGCTGATGTACATCATCTATGAAAGAAAGTAATACATTTAATAATTTAACAACAAGTCACAGTAAGAAACAACAGTTAACTGAGAAAATGACCTTTTGGCATCTCCAATTGCAGATGATCCAACAAGAATGTTTCAACATCTTTGTCACAGTTTTGAACTTCACTATTCATACTGTGACCCCAGTTGGAGGCTAGAGTACTGTGTTGTTCCAATGTAACAGCACTATCATGAACATAAGCTGTGTAATCCCTCCTCTGATCTTCAAGATGAGCTTCATGAGTGTGTGCAAATTTATGAAGCTGCCCATGAAGAACCTTAAATGGACAAATTTTGACTTCAGATATAGTTAAGATCACAGAAATAGTACCAAAAAGACTGTATTTAATATGCGTAATATACACTGAATTGCAAAAAGTAATAGGATAGGAAGATGTAAATATCCAGATGGCGGTAGCACCGTGGAAGAGACACATAAATGTGTCATGCAGTGTTAGGGCTTTTGTTTATATTCTCATGAGTTGTGTGAAAGGTATTCTGAAGTGATTATGGATTTATATCAAGTAAGAGACTTTGAATATGAACTCATAGTTGATACTAAATGCATGGAGCATTCCATATCAATTTTTTTTTTTTAACAAATTCAACATTCCCTTATCCACAGCATTAGGAGTGTGCCATAAGTATGTAATTTCTGGCACTACCTCCCACAATGGACAAACACTGGCTGATAACATTTGCATCAAGGTTTCAGTGTTCACAGATGGATGACTGCATCAAAGAAGATGAACACTCAATGT
>JARYHS010012519.1:200886873-200926794 GCA_031002005.1 Vandiemenella viatica | reverse complement strand
CAGTCATAGGTTCAGTGGTATAATTTTCAGTTGTTGGGGATTCTGAGGATTTAGTTTCTGTAGTATTCTTCAGATGAGGTGTTTCATATTGCTTTTTTGAACACCCAACACACTTAAACACTGCTTTAGAATGTTCCAATATTAGTCGCACTAATTCGTTTCCGACTGCATATGCTTTTCTCAGTATTTTTCTGTACATATTTTGTATGTACATTCAGCTGTTCTTCCGGTATTGGTATATTCATCAATCTGGTTTTCCAGTTCGGACAGAAATTCTTTGATTGGTTTCATTAAGTACTTGGAGGCCATCAGTGAGGCACTTTCATTTGTATCTACAGGATATCCGAAGATGGGGAAACACTGAAAAAAAGAAACAATATTGTGTTTATAATATATTCGGCCGTAATTATATTAAAATTATTTACTCTTATGCCTTTTCTCTCTTCTTTAATCTGCAGCTGTGTGTACTTGAGTCATGGTACCATGGGCAGCAAAGAAGATAATTTTCTATCATTCATTCATTTTATTTGGTCCCATATATCAATTACATACAACTACTTGTATAATGAGTTGGGACAAATCAAGGTACATTAGATTCTATATTATTCTATCTTATTTAACAATTTAATGCCTTACGTTAACTATAAATCTATTTTACTCTATTCATACATTTTTATGTCAGTCACTTACTATTCATACACATGAAGTCATTTTGAGATTACTTGTAATATTAAAAACAGCAGAAAGATATCAGTGTTATTTCAGCAGTCACAGTATGTAATTACATGGTATACCTATTTTTAAATTTTTCCATGGTAAAAATATAAGTAAAGAAAATGCTTTCTCCTGCAAGCGTTGCAATGCCTATTTTACTTTCCAAGTGGGTACACATATGCATATCAAACGAATTTCCATGTATAAAATAAATTAAAACAATGATTTTTTGTGCATAAATTTAATCTGAAAACGTTTTATTTGTACTCTGGTGTAAATGTTACGCGCAAAGACCGAAAACGCTCATTGAGCGAAAGAATTGACCACAAAGTGTTCTGGTTTCTTGAGAATGGCCACAACACGCTTCCGTGTTATGGCACTTACAAAAACAGCCAAGAACGCATTGCATTAACTTAAAACGGCACAACACGAAATTCGCCTTTGGTCCAGGTCTCATTCTCCACACATGACGAGTCAAATGTTTCTTTTTTTTAGAGCCTTGTAACGCTATGGGTAAGAAGAATCATATATATTAAATGCATCCTGCACTTATTCGTTGTAAACACGAAGAGTTAGATACTGATAGGCCACAACGTGTTGTGCCAGTTTTCAAGAAACCACAATGCGTTGTGGTTGGTTTTTGTTTTTCCGTCCTGTGAGACTATCACATACAATAAAATATTTTTGGTCTCTCTGTCTTCTGCAAAAGCAGGGCACCAAGCGTTGGTTGGGGGTTGGAAATGAAATATCTGTTGTTTTAACACTTTTAATCAGATTGTAATAAATACTCTTTATCACAATCCACTTTGGCAGATTTCCCTAGGCTAACGTTTTGGAGATAGCCTACAAGTGATGGGAAGAGTGGTTGGGTTTTTGTAAACCAAATGTAAGCACTATTTTTCTCTTTATTTTATATTATATATGTGCAAGGTTCAATCGAGAACGGATAAAAACTGTAGCTTTGTATAGTTAACATTTGAAAATATTAAACAGGGTAAGGGGAAACGGGTTGTATTTTTGTAAACATATGTAGACAGTGTTTTTCTCCTTGTTTTAAACTATGCTTGTGTAATATTCCATCACAATTGGATAAAACTGTCTGATTTTATAAAGAATTTTGGAAGTTGAAGGAAGGAGGTTAAAGGGGGTGAGGGATTTAGCATTTGAAAATCAAATATGGACACTATTTTTCTATTTATTTTAAAGTATATGCGACCAAAGTTCCATCAGAATTGGATAAAATTTCGGATTTGTATAAAGAACATTGGAAAAAAATTAAGGGGTGTAAAAGGAGAGGCACTGCCTTTATTGATTTTTTTTGTCCCAAATAAACGCAGGTGCGCACACATCACACCAAAGTTTCAACATAATTGGATGAACGGTATAGGAATAAAATGGAAGATGAACAAACATTCATTTATGTACAAGGAATTAAACAAGGCTGAACTGCAAACTCAATCAATTTTGAAGATTCTTACTTAGAAATTTTATTGCAAAACAGTGACAATAAAACTTTTGAAAATGGCAAAATCTATTGATAAATATTTTTAAAAAAGTAGTTTATTAAGATCATTTTGATTGATGTTGATTTTTGCTTAGGCGAAGATAGATGTTCAATTTTTGTTTATTTGTTGATAATACCTGGTGTTAATTTTCTACTTAAGTTTAATTAATCAGCCTAAGAGCAGGGTTCAATTTTTGTTTAAATTTAATATTTTTTAGGTTTTGATTGATAATACCCGATTTCGGTTTTCTACAAAAGTATAAAAAGCCAAAAGAGGTACTCAATTTTTGTTTTAAGTTTATTATAAGTGCAGGCGGAGGAAGTCGAGATGCTGGACACATCATCAGTGGCGTAGCGAGCTTAACTCGCGCCCGGGGCACAATACCTTTTTAGCGCCCCCCCCCCATTCGAAAACCATATAATATTATATGTAAAATATACTCGCAAATTAATAAATAAATAAAGTAAAATAAATAAAGTCATAGGCTCAAGCTAGACTTTAAATTTGAGACTTATATGATCATCTAGAATTAGTTCAAAAGATACCTATTATTTATTTTACATATTTATAAAGAAATATTTTAAAAACACGCAGTTTTAAAACAATAAAAAAGTAAATATTTATTATCTCTAAGGAGATACATATATTTAATAATAATATGATTACAATGCATTAATGAAACTAATTACTACGTATAAATTTTCCTTGCTTTTGATGAAGCAAATTTATCAATAATATCATCAAAGTTGATCATTTCAAATTTTTCTCTTTCCACACTTAAAAATGCTAGGTCACTTAGGCGATGTGCCCCATCGTTGATCGTAGATATGTCAAAATTAATTTTAATTTGCTGAATGAACGTTCGCAGCTAGCAATTGATACTGAGATAGTCAGGAGTATTTGAAGTGCCACTCTCAGGTTTGGAAAAACATCTTCTCCATACGAGATTATAAAAGTAAGAAATTCTATTGGTGTTTTAGGTTTCAATTTCTTTTCTACTGCGGAGTAACATTTTGCAGTCACATATTTATAAAGAGTTCTATTCCATTGAAATCTGTATTATAAAATTCACCCAAATTTTTACATTTTTTTCAAGGTCGTTATCAACATTATCCTTGTTTAATAAATTTTCAACGTCTAGTAGAAATCCAAATTTGAAATTAAGGTCACTTAATCGTGTACATATTTCTTGTTGGAGACGATCAAGAACGCTTTTCATTACGCGAGAAATTTCACTTTCTGCGGAAAGACCAACATCTGTAGCCAATTCTCCGTGCATTTTGCGGCGTCTTCTTACACGTATTGTTGTATCAATATCCCATTTTTCACAAAGAGATTTCGCTTTTTCTATTGCCTCTTCACAGAGCTTGTCTCGAATTTCGGCTAGTTCAGTCGCTAATGATTCAAGATCATGGAACGCTTCTCTAAAATTCATTCTAGGATCTTGTAATCTGAGCTGCACACGATCAATCCTCCTTAAGATTTCATACCAGAAATGAACTAAAGTTATGAAACTAAAGTTAGTATATTTTGCAACAGAATTGTAGCTTCACTTCTGGTGTCACTTGTAGTGGTAGTGTCCTCTGCTAATTTTTCTAATAGTTCTACTAAATTCTCTAGCCCATCGACGATAACGCTAACCGCTTGTACTCTGGCGCTCCATCGTGTTTCAGATTCACGTTTGACAGTTTTTGTTAAAGCATTTTTTAATAATTCCCATCGTAACGTTGAACGTGAGAAAAAGAGATATATGTTTTCAATTATTCCAAAACATGTCACAACGATTGGATCTTGTTTAGCTGCAGTAACTCCTACTAAATTCAATGAATGGTTATCACAATTTATAAATAATGCTTTATGATTTTTTTCCATTATTCTTTGTTGAACGCCAGATGTGTGACCTGCCATCACGGCAGCATTATCGTAAGATTGTGATCTGCAGTTTGTTAATGAAATTCCATCGGAATTTAATTTCTCTAAAATTGTATTTTCGATGGAGGCTGCATCTTTAGCATGTATTTCAATAAAACCCAAAAAAGATTCTTTGATGGAAACTTTTTTATTGATAAAATCAACATCTACATACCTAACGACTTGGGACATTTGTTCTCGATGAGAGATATCAGGAGTTGAATCAACAAAAGTCCATAATATTTATTTCTTTTGATATCGTTTATTAGTTGATTTCGAACTGTAGATGCTAGAAGATGAATGAATTCATTTTGAATCTGTGGTGACAAATATGAGACAGTTTTTGGAGTTTCTGTGGCATGTTGAAGATGATTTGCTGTAGCGGATCAAACTGAGCTACAAGTCTAAGTAAAGATAATAGGTTTCCTACATTTGTACCATCTTGAAGTGCTAGTTTTTCAACATGGCCACGTAGAGGAAGATTTTGTGTAATTAAATACCTCATGCAAGCTAATATTCTTTGCAATATATTTCGCCACCGTTCTTTTTCGGACTGAATGTTCGCTTCTAATGATACATCAATTCCCGTTCTACTTCCGTTTCTTTCCAAGCCGTAAGTGATTTCCGGTGATTTGGACTTCTTTCATGGCTAATCAATTTATCTTTTTTCTTCCATTTATTAAAACCAGCAGATGTTACGAAAGAAGATTGTGTAGCGGAATTTGATGTAATAAACAGTAAGCAACAAAAGCAGTACGCTGCATTATTTTTTGGTGAATATAATAACCAAGATCGGTTAACTTCAGTTCCTTCCTTTTCATTGCCGACCCGTCGAGAAAACCAAGATTTTGGCATTAGACGATTAGTTGATGTTGCTGCTAGTTTCATTTTGAAATGTGCAAGATCCACGAATAATCATTTCTTTTCGAAGTTGGTTCGATATTATTGGAAGATTGTTGCTAAATTTTAAATAAGCAACATCCTTGAACTCCAGAACGTCCGGAATTACAGCAAGTGTTTCTGTTGTATTTTCTGTGCTTTTTATTAGATGTGAACATGGATTTATCATTTCTGATGTACTTGGGCCACCTTCTTCAGAGTCTTGTATTGGTTGAGTTGTGTTATTAGTACATAAAAGTTTAGCAGCATTAGGTGTACAACCTGAATCTGGTTCTGACTCTGAATCTGATTTTACATCTTCATCCTTTTTATCTTCTAGATTTTCTTTTTGCGATTTTTTTTCTAAGTATGATTCCATTATTACTCTAGATTTCAGAGCTTCTATTTTCTTGCTGTAGTTTTCTTTTCCGATTCTGGGAACCGCTTAGTTTCTTTCCTGGCGTTGACATGGTCTAAATAAAAAATAATTTTTATTAAATTAATCAAGATATTACTGTTAAATAACACATCAGTGAATAAAATAAAAAAGAAACAGAATGCAGCTTATTTCAGAAGACAACAGGAAGGTGCAAAAAAATACTTGTGTTTATAAATCTATAGGTTTTAAATCTAACTTGGAGACCATCAGACATGTTCAGAACGGATTTCGATCTCCTTCATATATGTTGAAGGTTACACAGCATATAAGTCTGTGGTTTAGTCGTTTCTTAAAATGCGCGCTAGTTTTTGAATATTTGCATGCAAAGAAACAAAAAATTCTAAATGTTGTCTATATAGTAAATTATTGCGCCAAGTTTTCAAATGGCGCCGTGGTCTAGGCCAGTGGTCCGCAACCTTTTCCTACTCGGAAAAAAAAATTGATCCTCAATACACGAAATGATAGCTAAATACAGCGGTTGTATAAAATTAATAATCAGGCAGTTTTATATTACTATTAAAGTAAATAATTGTAACAAACGTTCAATGTGACCCTTTTGCTGCTTAACTGCACACAGGTGGCTGATCCGTGGAGAAATCATTGACATTTCTTCATCGACGGATTTGAGTCCTTCCTTCTTGGATGTTTTAATCTCAGTCAACATTGAGAAGCCCAATTCACATAAATATGCAGTTGTAAATAGCAATAACACATTAACAGCCATGTCGCAGATAGATGGATATTCACTCCTTATTGTTAGCCAAAATATATCTAAAGAAACATCGAGAAGTTTTAATTTCAAAGTTCTGTCAGCTTTTAAATCTGCGAATTCCTCTTGAATATTAATTGAAAGATGTTCCGAATTTGCAACGAATGGTTCACGAACCCAGTCGAAATCTTCAACACTTTATCCAAAGTACTTTTTGAATCTCTGCTGGGGGACTTCTAAATGTTCTTTAATTAAGTCCATCATCGTTTTATTACCGTCATAAAGTGATCATACAGTCGGGAACATCTCACACGACCCATTTTCAATCCTCTGTAACCACAAATCCATCTTATTCTCAAATCATTTAATCTTATCCATATTAATAAGAATATTTCGTTCCTACCTTGCATTTTGATGTTCAGCCCATTCAAGTGCACGAAAAGTCGGTAAGATATTGCCAACTTACGTACCCATTCGCCATCTGCGAATAAATCCGCGTACTTATATCTTTCAACACTCAAAAATGCCTGGTCCTCTTCTCTAAGTTCAAATATTAGCGTTAACAACTTTCCTCGTGACAGCCAGTGAAATTCTGTATGTAGCAGGAGTGTAGTCTGTTCTGAAAACATTTCCTGACATAAACTAAGAAAGGTCGCGATTTTATGAAATTCACGACTTTTACTACTTCGTCCAGCACATCTTTCAGAGAAGGTGACAGAGACAAAAGCAACAATGGCTTCGCGGTGAATGACGTTGGGATTTCGCGTACTTTAGCTGCAAATCCCTTTCACTGGGCCTGTCATAGTAGCCGCTCCACACTAACGCAATCCTTCCATGTTAATTCATTAAGGAGAAAAATTCATAAGTCAAAAGAAATACTTCTTCACCGACAGTTTGTTCTGGAAGTTCTTTGCAAAAGAAGAAAGTACAACTACATCTCCATCAACGTAGCGAAAGTAAGCCAGAAGATGTGCGTAGCGGCTAATATGTGTGGACTCGTCGATCTGAAGTGAGAACTTCTGACTGTTGTTGATTTTTTGTTTCATAATGACTTGAATATCACTAGACATATTAATAACTCGGCGACTGATTGTGTCAGCAGAAAGAGGAATTTTTGAAATTTCACTAGCAGATTCTAAACCCAGAACTATTCTCACCATCTCATTAGAAACAGGCTTTAACGGTGTTTCACCTATTGTATGTGGCTTCTTGGCCTTTTGCGATAAGTTCGGCTGCCTTGTAACTGGTTTACCGTACTTTTTCCGAAACACATACTATAGCGGTCATCACCGTTCTTTGTTTTCTCTTATTTTCCAACAACCGACGAAAATAATTGACATCTTTGCTTGAAAGAAAAGAATGTTTCGTTGGCAAATTTCGTTTCAATTTACTGGGAACCATAGCAGCGTTACTGAGGTTTTTCACTACAAACGATACATTCGGTAATTGAGTACGTTTTTTCACCCACACACAAAAAAGAACTTCTATATTTCCGCTGCATCATCTTTTGTTTCTTTCTTTCTGGCTCAACGCTTTCACCAGCTGCACTCATAGACGGAACACTCCGTTCAAGGAATTTGTCAATCTTGAAGAAATAAAATAGTATGCTAATCGTAATAGAAAATATCAAAACTAACTACTAACACAGTTATCGGACCACTTCAGAGCACAGCTATGATGGAACTGAAGTAACTGAAAGAAGCGGGATTTATACACTTCAGAGAAGTCACATATACGGTGCCGATTGTTTTTACAGTGATGTCTAACAATGTGTGGATGCAACGGTGTCGCGAAAACTGCGCCCAGTGAAATTTGCGGCCAGTGAAATCTGCGGCCAGAATTCTCAACAATGCTGTAGCGGTATGTTTATTATAGAATAGGATCAAACTGGTTGTATTGTTAAAAGCCGCCCCGCCGGCGCTCTGAGCGGATTGCTACGTTTGTAGCCAATGTTTCTAAACAGCAGGTTGACACTGCAGATGTTTTATAGTTTATAACTGTTATTAAAATACAAGTTTTATTCTTGCTTAAAAGACGTAGAAAAGAATTGTAATAACGAGGCAGATACTTACAGAATCGTAATAGATTTCATGCAAAATCTCCCTTTGCCTCACATTACTAGTGGAGGAGGCCTCGCATTGCGGAGGACGGTGGTTCGAATCCCTGTCCGGGCATCCAGATTTGGGTTTTCCATGGTTTCCCAAATCACTCCAGGCAAATTCCGGGATGCTTCCTTCAAAAGGCCATGGCCGAATTCCTTCCCATTCCTTGCCCCCCATCCTTTCCCTCTCTAAAGACCTCGCTGTTAGAGAGACGTTAAGCAGATAAGAAACTAGTGTAGGAAAAAAATATTCTACCATCAGCAGTTGTGGGTTAACGTCATCCACATCAAATTTCCCCACAGACGACACGATAAAGGAGTGATATCGTTCCATTGGGATGGATGGAGCGATCGCATATGGCCGCCTCTAGACGACCTCGGCCACTCCGATCTAGTTAGTACCGCACTGGATTTTCCGAACAGTGTTGCAGATCAGCAAAAAATTCAGCTTTCAGTAACGAGTGCGAAAAAAGTCTAAGAAAGAATACTTAACCTGTGAAACATTTGCGTGTCTATTAAAAAAAAAGATGATTAACTTGGCTGTTTCGGGCGTGTAATGTAAAATGATTTGTTCACGTAAAAACTTCCAGCCCACGATTAAGTGAGAGCAGGTCGGGTCGTCTAAATGGGCGTTTAGAGTGATTAGGGCGGCGCGGCATGACACAAAGAGAAGAGGTATTGGCCGCAGATTTCGCAGATTTTAGGTTGGCCGCAAATTTCACTGGTCGCAGTTTTCACATATCCGGATGCAACCGTACAGGAACAAGGTAGTATTGTTGGAGAAGCACCAGCACCGACAATTTAATAAAATAACGAAAGGTTCTGTTAATCCTAGCACTTTTGACTGAGGGAATAGCACATACACAGAACATGCGGTAAATATAACAGAACCTCAAAACGCAGCAGCAGTGGCGAGGAATAATATTTAAAAATGACTAAACAAAACTAACAGCAACTGTGAGTAATTAAATAACATTTAATTTCTTATAATATGACAATACGTAACAATTCGCGGCACATGAAATTAAAATATAATTAATAAAAAACTTGACAGTTAATTCCTTACCATGCCTAAAATTTCGCGGCACACTTTTCACCCTGTCGCAGCACACCTTTTGCGAACCACTGGTCTAGGCGGTATCGTGACGGATTTATAATTTTCTGACCCAAATTTAAATCCCCGCAGAGTCAAATATTTTTATTTATTTTTATAGTCAGAAATTGTCAAGCTTGATTTTTGTATTTTTTATTTTATTTTTTTTAAAAAAACTTCATTTACACACTTTTATTGCGCGAAATAAAATTTAAGACAAATCACATTTCTTATAACGGATACAATAATTTCGGCCATTATATCAACAATGGCTTCGTAATATGCCTCGCCCGTACCCAATGAAATTAAGTCAGGAGTAGTGTTGCCCAAAATCGGTCTTGGTCTTGCAGTCTTGGTCTTGCATTTTTGCAAGACCAAGACCAGGTGTATTGATGCAAGACCAAGACCAAGACTGGCCAAGTCTCGTCTTGTTCTTGCATTTGGGCAACACTAGTCAGGAGGCGAATCTGCTAGTAATCTGGAAACAATTACGCAATTTTTATAAGCATTTGTCACTTGTCCTTCCATTTCATTTCTTGGCAGGATAGGCCTACTATTATTTTATTTTCAACCGTTTACACGCAACCGTTGTTGGAACAAATCGAGTGTAGAAGAAAGAAAGAAAAAACTATCTCACCAATGCTACGTATTTCAGTTAAAATACCTCTTGTTAATAAATATGTAAAGAAACGAGGAAGATGAAATAAATAAAATTATAGTAATTATTTCAACTGAAAACGCACCTATTAATAAACATATTAACAAAAAGTGAAAAATAATGTAAGGATGGAGACTTTCCTGGTGCATAATTGCAATGAAGTTTTCAAGGGTGTGTGGCCGATTTGTGTTGTGAAAAGACAATCCGTCGGTAGACCCGCGAATTCATTACGATAAGATTTTCAGGAAAAAGATGCTGACTTATAGGTAATATCATTTGTTTTAAATATTATTTTCTGCGATAATAGTATGTAGATGAAGTTTAAACAAAATAAAAGAAGTCAAGCTTGATAATTTCTGAAGATAAATATCTCAAAAACTAGGGCGCATTTTGAGAAACGACTATATAACAGACATATATGCTGTGTACTCTTCAACATATATGAAGGAGAACGAAATCCGTTCTGAACATGTCTGATGGACTCCAAGTAAGTACAAAACCAATTTGCAACCATCCAAAGCTTGAAACTAAGGTTTTATATTCATTACAACCTATTGTAAAGCCAAATTAAGATAACCTCAGCTTAACTGTAAACTAAACTTGGAAAGACGGTACACTGCAAAGGAAAGAGCTGAGTTTTGGTAGTTTTATCTTAATTTTCTATAGAGTTGGTAAACTATCTTTTTTTAGTTAAATTTAAAATTAAACTAAGGTAGGTTTTTAAAATTGGCTTCAAGAGACGTCAAACTCCAATGCTTATTAATGTGATAGTTTTGACAAGCGTAAAAAAAAGTTGCTGGTTTTAGGTTGTCCCCCAGATAAGCCATATTTACGGTAAATTAAGAATTCTTAATTTTTATTACTATAAATAGTAATAAAAATTGAATATTGTCTATTTCCTCAATTGTTTTATTGAACACTGTTGACAAATTTTTTCATATCCTATTCACTGAATAATAGAATCGTTGAGTAGATGTAGTAAGTAATCTTATTTGTTTTATTACTTACCAAGAATGTCTGGAACTTGAAAGTTAGTAACACAGTGAAATGTACACTATAATTTTTGACAACATTAAACATATAACATTTAATATTTAATTACATCTCATTTTCATTTTAAGCAGAGCGCGATGACAAGGACGCAAAACTGAAAAATACACGCACCCCTTTGTCATTTTGGCGGGCGAAATTCCACTGGCCAATCCGGTGTCCTTTTCCACGACCACCGTTCGTATTGCGACATGGAAATAGAAAACATATTAAGATTCCGACCATTCACACTTTGGGTCCTGCAGTTTCAGTGGGTGCGAAATATTTGCTTATTAATATTATAAAATATGGAGTGACACTGTTCACTACACTATTAGTGTTCCTTTTTCCTTTTTATTTACGAATTAACATTTATTATATTACACTGGCACTAAATTTAAAGCATATTTTCCAGAAATTAATTATAATAAAAATAAAAATTATGGAGCAATTTTTTGTTTTGCGGACCATTTGGCGCCCCTTTGTGAGTAGCGCCCGGGGCATGATGCCCCCCCTTGCCCCCCCCCCCTCGCTACGCCACTGCACATCATGACCGGTAGAAAGCACACAACCTCTAACTTCGTCGCCGTTTCCCCCCACTTCTAGCCTTTATGCAGTCTCACGTAATAGCTCAAATCTATCGTAGCAAGGACAATAGATATAGCGTAGGGTTACCAGAATTTTTTCTCCGAATCCGGGGACGCTTCAGCACTTTTTCACCAAAATCCGGGGACGCTTTCGACATTTTTTGTCCTAATGATGCGATGCACGTGTATAAGTTATATGATGATTAAAGGTTGGGTTAACTTAAAAGAAACATATTTGTCATTGTTATATATTTAGTATTTTAAAAGATATGGTACCTGATTTTACCTCCACCTTGTTGTCAATTGTCATTGGTATTTCTCAGAAGAATGAATCTTCTTGAGAAGATCTTGTCTGCCCGAAAATTGTCGGCAAGTCATGGAAACGTTTGTTAATATAGTTAGTGTAGCTTGAACTGTTTCTGTACTCATTCTGACGCTCTGTGATGTCCCCATCATGTTCATTGAGGAGAAGACTCTCTCTACAGATGTGTTACCCCCAGGAAGACACAAATACAGTTCTACTAAGTTGCGAAGCTGAACATATGGGACCATTTTGTTAGAAAAATGTAAATAAAGTTAATTCCATCTTACACCAACAATGGATTCATTCCATCCGTCTACTTTATCTTTTGACACAAATTCCTTTAGAGAAGAAATTTCATTGATTTCTTTCTTTAAACGAATGCATTAGCAAATCAGGGCTTTTAAAAAAGTATATCTAGATTTTAAAAAAAATTCTGGGGTCAACAGTAAAAATCCGGGAACTTTGCGGGGACGAAATCAGTCCGGGGACAAAGAGCTAAATACGGGGGACTGTCCCCGGGAAACGGCAGTGCCGGATCTAGGGGGGGTCAAACCGGGGCTCTTGCCCCGGGTGACAACTTCAAGGGGGCGCCAAAATCATGTGTTGGTGGCATCTTTTTATAAGCGCCAGGGCGAAATATTCATTTGCTGCCAACCCTTTTTTTTTTTTTTTTAGGTAAAGCGCTGTGGTATACTGACCGCGGCGGCAACTTGAAAGGAAGGAAAATTCATTGTTCTGTGACAGAGCGGCCTTAAAACAAAGCTCTATTCACGGAATGGAATTCGGATATGTGAAAACTGCGACCAGTGAAATTTGCGGCCAACCTAAAATCTGCGAAATCTGCGGCCAATACCTCTTCTCTTTGTGTCATGCCGCGCCGTCCTAATCACTCTAAACGCCCCTTTAGACGACCCGACCTGGTCTCACTAAATCGTGGCCTGGAAGTTATTACGTGAACAAATCATTTTACATTACACGCCCGAAACAGCCAAGTTAATTTCTATTTTTTTTTTAATAGACACGCAAATGTTTCACAGGTTTCTTAGACTTAGACTTTTTTCGCACTCGTTACTGAAAGCTGAATTTTTTGCTGATCTGCAACACTGTTCGGAAAATCCAGTGCGGTACTAACTAGATCGGAGTGGCCGAGGTCGTCTAGAGGCGGCCATACACGATTGCTCCATCCGTCCAAATGGAGCGATGTCACTCCATTATCGTGTCGTCTGTGGGGAAATTTGATGTGGATGACGTTAACCCACAACTGCTGATGGTAGAATCTTTTTTCCTACACTAGTTTCTTATCTGCTTAACGTCTCTCTAACAGCGAGGTCTTTAGAGACGGGAAAGTATGGGGGGGGGGCGGCAAGGAATGGGAAGGAATTCGGCCATGGCCTTTTGAAGGAAGCATCCCGGAATTTGCCTGCAGTGATTTGGGAAACCCAAATCTGGATGCCCGGACAGGGATTCGAACCACCGTCCTCCCGAATGCGAAGCCTCCTGCAATAGTAATGTGAGGCAAAGGGAGATTTTGCATGAAATCTACTACGATTCTGTAAGTATCTGCCTTGTTATTACAATTCTTTTCTACGTCTTTTAAGCAAGAATAAAACTTGTATTTTAATAACAGTTATAAACAATAAAACATCTGTACTGTCAACCTGCTATTTAGAAACATTGGCTACAAACGCAGCAATCCGCTCAGAGCGCCGGTGGGGCGGCTTTTAACAATACAACCAGTTTGATCCTATTCTATAATAAACATGCCGCTACAGCATTGTTGAGAATTCTGGCCGCAGTTTTCGCGACACCATGGAATTCATTTCGTCACTGTTAGCGGGAACTCCCAATATTCTTGGATTTATAAATTTTGCCATCTGATGTTCGTATTCTTGTAGCTGCGTTCGAGTGATTAGCCCAGTTTTGTTTTAATATATACTTTTGTGCTGAACGAGTTTAAATATTTATTACTGGAAACGAACCATTAACAGGTAAGGAAGAATCTATCGTTATCAAATATCTCAGCGTTTCTCATCCTTTGTCAATCCGAGTACAAGTAAAATGTAAAAAAAATTCAGATCATTAACTTATTTGGGCCTTACTTCTTACCCCTGTATATTTATGAACCAAACCTATCAATTGTTATTAGCATATACCGCTGTTAAGACATAAACCTACAATAAAGCACTCATAAAACGTCGCTCTCCGAAACCGTGTTTAGGGAATAGGTTGTTAAGCAGCCATATCCTGAAAATACCAGTTTTCTGATGGTAGTTGAAATATTAATTGTTTTTAGAAAGTTTGGATTACTAGCTTATTCTCGCTTACAATCTTCTGGTGGACGAGACGATATCGAAATTTTTTTGGTTAGTCTACTTGGACTTGTACAAAATCTTTATTGCTTCTTCGTTGGATCCACTACAAGGTGGAAAATAATGAAAAAGTGTACAAAAACCAACTTAAAAGATAGTAGCCAGACAAGATGGTCGACCAAACACCTTGCCCTATTGAATAATTTACCTGAAGTTGTCAAAGCAATGGAGGAAATTGAAGAATCTTCTCTGGCTGCAGAATCTAAGTATTAATCCGCTCATTTTTTACATGATGTATTGGATTTTAAATTTATCCTCAAATTAACAATTTGGGCTAACCTTCTTCGAGAAATTAATAGAGTAAACGTGGAAATACAAAAGGAGGACATAATCCTTTCGCGTTCTGTATCACTAATGATAGGGCTTATTAAGATATTGTAAGAAATGCGACTAAAGCCGATAGAATATTGGATCAAAGAAGTTACACCTGTAGCACCAAAATTGGGAATCGTTCCGATACTCAAAAGTAAAGGAATTTCCAAACGAAAGAGGCAACACGACGAAATCTGAGAGGACGAATCAAGAGCATTAGTCCCCACACAGCCGTTTTCTAAAGATATAAAAGTTGTATTTGACAGAATTTTAACAGAAATAGGAATAAGGGTAGAATGTGCAATAAAACTAAATGAAAAATTTGCCTTCCTTGGTGGCCACACGTTAGTTAATATGTCCACAGAAGATCTCCAAAAAAAAAAAAAAAAATGGAGCCGTTCTAGCAAGCAGATACTCCAAGGACTTAAACGCAATTGATTTCTGCAAGAACTTGCCATGTTTAAACAACAAGCTCCATTTTTAATTGGAATCGATGAAACTAGTCCATTCCAATTGTTGTAACACATGTGTAAAAATGACTTGCAGGAAGCCTTTCTTAATATTTGTATAGCTTTGAGAATATACTGCACGTTACCAACGACGTCCGCATGCTGCGAGCGGAGTTTTAATAAACTAAAAATCATAAAAACCTACCTGAGATCAACAATGAGCCAGGAACGTCTTTTTAACCTCACGGTCTTATCAATCGAAAATAGAACAGCTTATGAGACGAATTTTGAGGAAGTTACAGTCTCTTTCGCGGAAATGAAAGCTCGACGAGTGAAGTTGTAGGAACATTTAGTGCAAATTTTGCTAGGGCTTAAGGACTGCAATTGTGAGTACAGTCTGGATCGTGCGTTACATATTATGATTATGTGAATTATATATAATGCAAGCAATAAAATGTTTTTTGTCTTTTTTATCACGTTAGTTTAATAGTACCCAATTGAGTGTGGTGTTTTCATTAGGGGGGGGGGGGGCGCCAGCATGAAGTTTTTGCCCCGGTTCGGAAAAATCCTAGATCCGCCACTGGGAAACTGGGACGTCTGGTAACCCTAATATAGCAGTTCAGATAATGGGCCATATTATATCTCTGTAGAGAGTTTGGATAGAACCGTTGGAAGGCTGCACCCAATGGCAGTCGGCAAGCTGATATTTCAGCACAATAGTGTATTCAAAAAGGATGTACTTAACATTACTTCCATCGGAAAAAATGAACTAAAAATAGAAACTGGCTCTGCAGGCGTTGCCAATGCTATGGTACAATTAGAAGCCTTGAAATCCAACAAAATAGAAGGGCAAATACCAAACTTTCTGATTCACAAACAAGGTACCTATTATAAGAAACGTGGACATCACCTTGAGTGAGGAGGAACTGAAAGAAGAGATAGTATCCCCATTCCCAGTAGTACGAATCAAACGATTTACAAAAAGGTCACAAACGAATCAAGAGCGAGCCATTCCCATACCTGTCTGCTTAGTCACTTTTTGGGCGCAGTGCTTACCCTCCCACGCGACAATACTAGGTACATTTTGTGCAGTAGAACCATACGTTGCCCCAGTAATCCAGTGTGGAATCTGCCTTCGTCTAGGACATCGGCAGGGGCAATGCAAATCGCGTGATACCCGTTGCAATAGATGTGCCGGCCCTCACTTGGAGACCCAGTGCAACAACAATACAGCACTGTGTTGTGCCCTATGTCGGGGTCAACATTACGCCACAGATAGGAACCACATCGCGAAACAAAACAAGCAACAGTATATAGAACAAGTATGATGGGCTCTAACGTAGAAAAACAAACGTGAAGCTATGCCCAAGTAGTTCGAACTCCGCCACAAATAAGCAACCATATGGAATTCCCACCTTTTACAGCATATCAACCGCAATGCCCGCTTTACCCACAGATGACGGAACAGACTCTCTAACAATGTCCAGCACAACAGTCACAGCAACTTACTCCAACAAATCAACCCCCGCCCCCAGAGGCCCCTCATCAAGCCACTCAACCACACCTAATACCAAGAGAACGCCCCATCCGTCGGCAAGAGGCATCCATTCACAACAAAATCTCCCCTCCCCTCCCCCCCCCCCGCTTAGATACGTATGTTCGCTCCACAGCAACCACCAATTTCTCTCATCGCGTATAATCCATATCCTACCCTACCCCACAACATCCCTGCCCATACTGTGACTCAAGCAAATTACCTGATAGAGGAAATATTCCAACTTATTATATACATCATCACCTCGCCTCATCCAACTTCGGAAACCCACTCGTCATACGTGAGCTACTACTTACATCTTTATATATAAAGATGAATGTATGTTTGTTTAATATCTGGATATTGTGGGCCATTTCCTCAATTGCGATATGATCAATTTTATGAATAATTTTAACGCCAAATTGAAATTGTTGTTTTATTTTCCGAACGCGTTTCGCTTCATTTGCGAAGCATCTTCAGCGTTTTTTTTTTTTTTTTTTTTTTTTTTTTTTTTTTTTTTTTTTTTTTTTTGTGCTGGTGTTGTGTTCCTGGCACCGACACCTTTGGCGTCCTGGCTAGGGTTTTGTTTATTCCTTGTTGCTTACTTTATGTTCACCTTAAGGGGAAAATTTCGGCCTCCTTAGAGGTCTTTGTAAAAACCCCTTCAATGTGTCGGTATTTTCAATTTGGTGGATGAATAATTGATAGTGGCACTTTGTACCGGTGCCACCTCCTGGGAACTGTTATTCCAATGTTCTGTAGTCTGTCTTCAGTTTGGCGTAGAGTGTCGAGTCTTTGATGGAAGGATTTGGTTAGTCTTTTTATCACTTGGTTTATTGTTTCTATTTGTGCTATCTCGTGCATTTCAGTAATTCTTGCCCTTCTATCAGCGTTTAAGATTAGTCGGAGGCACCTGTTTTGTAGTATTTGTAGTTTTGATAAGTTTGTTTTACACGTCGTTCCCCAAATTTGACAGCCGTATGTTATCACTGGTAGTATTGATGCTTTGTATAAGTGGAGTTTTGTTTGTAGGTTCATTGATTGACTGATCAGTATTGGAAATAGGTTTTTGATTATTCCTAGGACGTTTATCCGTTTTTTCTTCTATATGATGACGAAATGTGAGCGTTTTATCTATCGTGACTCCCAGGTATTTGTGAAAGTTCTTCCATGGTACACGTTTCCCGAATATAGTCAAGTTTTGGTTTAGTTCAGGTCTTTTATGGGTGAAATATATTGCTGCCGATTTTTGGGAATTTATAGTTATTTTATTTTTTTTACTCCATATCTCAATTTTGTGTAATTGATTTTGCATTCGGGTGATGTTATCAGTTTGTTTTGTCCCTGTAGTATAAATGGTCGTGTCATCCGCGAATTGAGCAACGTGAACATTTTTGATGGTGGGAATATCATTCACGTAGATATTGAAAAGTGTGGGTGCTAACACTGATCCCTGTGGGAGTCCTGTCCTCATCTGATGTATTGAAGATCGCACGCCTTGCATTTCTACGTAGAATGTTCTTTTTTCCAGGAAGCTATTTATCAAGTGAATGATTGCTCTGTCAACTGTCGTTTGGGTAATTAATTTATAAATGAGATTTTGATGCCACACCTTGTCAT
Organism: Vandiemenella viatica; assembly: GCA_031002005.1. NCBI lineage: Eukaryota > Metazoa > Arthropoda > Insecta > Orthoptera > Morabidae > Vandiemenella > Vandiemenella viatica. The sequence continues at coordinate 200,908,581 of JARYHS010012519.1, read as the reverse complement.
AGGCCTTTTGTACATCGATAAAAGCTGCTGCTGTCGATCTGCCGAGATTGAACCCTTTGCTAATATTCTCAACTAGGTGTAGAAGTTGTACTGTTGCTGACATGCGAGGTTGGAATCCGTACTGTTCTTTGCGGATGGTATTCTGTTCCGCCAGTTTCTTCTGTATTCTTGTTAATACAACTCTTTCCAGCACTTTTGTTGTGGAGTTGAACAGGCTAATTGGTCTATTATTTGCGGGCAAGGATGAGTTTTTCTCAGCTTTAGGGATTGGTATTATTTTTGCTCTTTTCCAGTCTGTAGGAAAGTATGCGTTTCTCAAGCAACTGTTCACTATTCTTGTTAGTAACACTATTCCCTTCCTAGGCAAATGTTTCAGTTGGCAGTTTGTTATTTTGTCTGGTCCTGGGGCTTTTTTGATCCGGATTTTCCTGATGATATTCCTTATTTCAGCCGGTGTAGCCAAGTCAGTGTATTCTCCTATGTCTTGCTTTAGGAATGTGGATACTGATTCTTTGATTTTTTCCTCTTCTTCCTTTTCTTCGTCACTTTGTTGTGTTATGGGAGTTGCATACTGTTCTTCGAAATAGTCAGCCAGGATCTCTGCTTTTGTTAGTGGTTCGAAGATTTGTCCATCGTCGGTGGTCAGTGGTCTTTCCGGTGTTTTGGGATTTTTAAGTGCTCTTATTAGACCCCAAGCGTTTCGATGTTGGAGGGTGAGATTTGACATTTTTTCTTCCCAACGTTCCGTGTTTAGTTCTTTTAGTCTCTTCTGCAGGTTTCTTCTATAATAGTTTGTCAGTCTTCTGTCTTGTGGGTCTCTGTACATCTGCCATTTTTTTCGGTGGAAGTTCTTGATGTATTTTAGTCTAGCAAGTTCCTCTGGAAGGTCTGTTTTATAGTTCGGTGGTGGGTTTACTGTTGTTATGGACGCTTTATGGTTAGCTTTATGGATAGCTTTTGTCATGTGGTTTATAGCGCCATCAATTTCCTCTTGGCTTTCCATTCTATAAGTGGTTTTGATTGAGTTATGCAGTTCTTTTGTGAACAAACTCCAGTCTACCTGTTTTGTTATTTTTGGGGGTGGTGCTGTGATCATCCAGTTGTTTATCTTGACTATCACCGGGTTATGATCCGACGATAATTCGTTTACAGTGATTGGTTGAAGTATACGTGGAATATTCTTTGTTATCACAATATCTATGACATCTGGTTGATGATTAGGATTTGCCGGTATGTGGGTTGGTATTTCCGGACCAAAGACATGTAAGTTTAGTTCTCCCGCCACCTGAAGTAGTTGATTGCCATGTGGATTTGAAATTCTTGAATTCCATACTGGATGCTTGGCGTTTAGATCACCACCCACCAGTATTTTCGGACCAACCATCGTAATTTTCTCTATATCTTCACATAGTAGATCTTTATTTGGCCTCAGATATGCTGCCACTATTGTTATTACGCCGTCTCTTGTTTGGGTTTTGATTCCTGTAGCTTCAATATTTTCTAAATTGTTAAATTCTATTGGGGCGTGGCTGATTGTTGATTTTATTAGCACCGCTGTTCCTCCACCTCTTTCTCCTAGCCTGTCGTTTCTATAGGTGGTCATGTTTCTTAGTTTGGAGCTTCTGATGTGGCTTTAAGTGCGTTTCTGTTATTAGTATTATATCCAGATTTTGTTGTTGTTGAAATAAGGCTAGTTCATGTTTCCTCTGCATTATCCCGTTCGCATTCCATATTGCTATGTTTATGTCTCGTTTTGGTATCTGGGTTCTATTTGCCATTATTGAAATAATGCTAATACGCCTTGCAGTAGAGCACCCATTTTCTCCCAGATATCACGTGCCATAACAATTTTTGTCAACGTAGTTTTTATTATTTCCAATTTTTTTCCTATATTTTCAGCTGAAAACATGTTGCTGAAATCAATTGTCTCGTTTTCCTCCTGCGATTGGTTTCCTGTTGTCTGTTTCATTTTTAATGCGTTAGCATAATTCATTTTTTGTTGTTGAGATTTTTCCTGTGTTGTTTTGTCTTGTCCTGGATGAATTGGAGGGAAGTTTTTTAATTTGATTCCAGTTTCCCTCGCTAGTTTGTTCCTGTTCAGCGTTGTCTTTTGCTTTTCTTCTGGCCATATTCCTGTTCATTTTTTCAGCAAGTGCTTTCTGATACATTGGACAACCTCGCCAAGATGCAGGATGATCTTCGCTGCAGTTGGCACATTTGGCTTTTGCTTCACGTGCTATTGGGCAGTCCTTAGATTCATGTAGCCCTGAACATTTCACGCATCTGCTTGGTAGAGTACAGTAGTTCGCAGTATGTCCAATCCTCTGACATCGTCTGCACTGTGATGGTCCTTCCTTATCCTTGTACCGCTCCACATGAATCCTTGTGTAATTGATCTCTCGCTCGTAATATATTTCTTGTGCCTTCTTTGTAGGGTCAAAGTAACACAATATATTGCTAGAGGTATTAATTCATTTGAGGTTTTATCTCTTGTCTTAAATTGGTGGATATTTTCTACTGGGTATCCCCTTTTTGTTAGTGTTTCAACAATCTCTCTCATTTCCACATTTGGTGGTAAGCCCTTTATTACCACTTTCAGTGGTGCTTTATCTGGTGTTTGGTGTGTGTAGAATCCAATCTTCTTCTGATGTAGATAGTTTTTGACTTTGAAGTAATCCTCCATACTGTCCGTGTGGTATTTAACACTGTCTCCTCTATATATCACTTTGAGGTGACCTGTAATTTGCTTCTTGATTTCTTCATTTAGTTTAAAAAGGTTTCCCGTTTGATAGCTCACAATCGGTGGAATATGTACTTTTTTGTTGCTCCGTCGCACCTTGTTCTTCTGTGCTGTTGTTTATGTTCTGTCCATCGTCTTTTCCGCTCTCCTCCACTGCCAGTGCTGAGAAACGGTTGGACAGTTTTATTTGATTTCTCGCATCTGTTCTTGCAACTTTGATTTGTTTTTGTTTTTCGGATGCTCGTCGTTTTCTGTCAAAGATAGGTTCAAAGCTTTGTTGTTCTTGCTCACTCGTACCTAGAACAAATGGCTCTCCATCATATCTGAATATTTCTCTCGTCGCAGCCTCTTCCTGTAATCTAGTTAAGTCTTCGTTTGTTGCATATTCCATGTCATACTCCTCATGTCCTTCAATCAGTTCGTCGCCGCACAACCGACCTACTTCACTGCCCGATTCCTCCATCGTCTCAGAAGCAGTCAGTGTCAAGTTGTCCCTATCAGACATGCTAGTTGGATCTCTTGTTATCACCGCAAGGTATTCCCGAGATCCACTAACAGCCCAGTCACTCGATTCCGATGTAGTCCGTAAGAGATGCCGGGTCGTCAACGTCCAAAATTTCCTGCCACCAGTCCGCAACACAGTCCAAATCCGAAGTCCAGTAATACACGCCGCGTCGTCAAATAGCACACTTTCCTGTTGTTGTAGTCGAACAGCTCTCGATGATATAGTTCACGAGGAACTTCCGCTCCATCTTCAGCGGTTCTGTCTGTGGGTATTTATACATATAAATACATTTGTTCTATATTACAATTTAAACATGAAAATTGCGGGTTACAGATTTAAGCTTACTTACATTTTTCTTTGGTCACATATGTTTATAATTGTACAGCCTTTTAGCATCAGTTATGTTTGTAACTGTAGTATATATTACACAATACACATGTTGGTTGCATTTTTGCGATTATTTGCGTAGCACTGTAAAACTTGTTTACCGTTTGTCTTCTGTTTTACTCGGTGGGTGGCGCGCTTTTAAAACATCAGAACTCAATCTATTACAGTGCTACGCAAACAATCGCAAAAATGCAACCAACATGTGTAATATATACTACAGTTACAAACATAACTGATGCTAAAAGGCTGTACAATTATAAACATATGTAACCAAAGAAAAATGTAAGTAAGCTTAAATCTGTAACCCGCAATTTTCATGTTTAAATTGTAATACAGAACAAATGTAATTATATGTATAAATACCCACAGACAGAACCGCTGAAGATGCTTCGCAAATGAAGCGAAACGCGTTCGGAAAACAAAACAACAATTTCAATTGCATTGGCGTTAAAAGTATGTTTGTTTGTTTGTTAGTTTGTTTGTTCTTCATACAAATCCACAGTTTTCATCCGATCTCGATGAAACTTTGCACACTTATCCTTTGAAACAAGGAGAAAAATGCTGTCTGTATTTGGTTGAAAAATGATCTGTATAAATAACACATGTTGTCTCATAACTTCGAAATACGGCGATAGACAGACACTTTGGATATGGACGTCTCCATACCGTGTTTCCGTGTAGTGGACTAGCAGCTCAGTGGTTAAAGCGCTTGCTTACGAACGGCGTGGTCTCCCGGTTCAAATCTCAGTGGAGGCTAAGATTTTTAAAAATTGTTTTTCATCGTAAGAGTCAGGCCTGGGCCGTAGGTTATTCGGATTGAATGTAAAACTGTAGATATTAGAAAGTTAGGGGTGCAATGCGAGGCAAATTGTAGGTAGTCTTGCAATATTGTAGGTGTACACGTTTTTAGGTTATAATGATCCCTCAGGTGTTCGCAGTCAGTGTGTGAGTGTGAACCACAGTAATATTATTATAAATATGGAAATAAGTCTCCGTCTTTTTGTTACGTTTTGACGACTAAATGGCTATATCGCTGTGAAGGAATTTTATAAGGAAATCTGTATGAAGGGAACAGGATATTTTTTCCAGTATGATTAACAGTTATAGTCACGAAATTTTGAGAACTGATCGAATGGTGACAGAAATATGTTGGAAATTGATTCTCTTCAAGAGACAGGTTCAACGGTACAATGATATAGTGTTAGCTTTCCTGTCATATTATTCCGACTCGTTATTGTTTGGGATCAATCCTTCGTTACCAACAACTTTCTATATTTAATTCTGGCTAAAAAATTCTTAATCCACGCGTACGAATTCGCGGGTACGAGCTAGTTACTAAATAAGTTTAATGGCCCTACAAATCTTGCAGGGAAACACTAGATTGGCTATCTCCAACAAAGAAAGTCTGGAACACGAGCTTCGACCAAAAGATATCAAATTAGCTGCAGTCTCTGAGACTTGGTTCATGGAAACAAGAAACATAAGATTTAAGAACTACTCCTCCATCCGAGCTGACCGACTGGATGGAAAAGGTGGAGCAGCGCTCCTTTATACATCATTCACTCTCCTTTGAACGAAAACAACTGATAGCAAACGAAATTAGGCAGTTATTAGAAAGGAACATGATACGCCGCGCTGCTAATGATGAACCCTAAAACACTGGAACAAGCAGCTAACAGAATACTAAAGTGGAATGCCCGCTCTGTTAGAAGCAATAAAGCAGTCCTACTGTAACTACTCTATAGAGCAGATATACAAATAGGTGCTATTTGCGAAACTTGGTTAAAACCTGAGACAACCTTTGAACTATCAGGCTACCATACAGTAAGAGCAGACAGAAACGACGGTTATGAGGAGTTAATTATTCTAGTATACATCTATTTAATAAACTTCCCAAGAGTATAAAACAGTCTGCAGATAATAAAGATATATTTAAAGAAAAACTGAGAGATTATCTTATTGGCATCTCCTTATACTCCATTCAAGAATTTGAACAAATTAATTAATTTTATTCAATATGACTTCGTGGCAGAACAGACATATTTTCATAAGAAAATTATATTTTTGATTTCTGAGAGTAGATAGAAATTAATAATATATATACTCTTAGAGAGAAAAAGCAATAAAATATAAGTTGCTATGGAGATTAAGACTCAAGAGATGTGAGTTGTCAGCGTAGATAAGTAGATTGAATGCTCGAGATAATCATTGCCAAAAAACGAACCTGCAACTTCTGAGAGAAACCAATTTCATTGTAATCCCCAGTAGATTCCAATAATATAAAATAAACCATATAAGTTTGGCAATATATTTTATTATTTATTGTTAATGACCACTTCTTACGAAACGAAGTAAAATATGTCAAGTATTTCTTCTTGGAGTACCTTTCCGACACAAGGGTATGAAGAATGTAAAACTATAATCATTTTTAGGTCCAGGTACCTTTTTTCCTTACGGAGTAACTACTTGCAAGTAACTAATCTATTGTTACAAACATACACAAATGTGATTGAAACGGACAGTAGAAACTGTCATATTCGTGATAAAATAATTTAAAAAAATTATTTTTGCCCAAAAACTTTGCCGGTTTTGTTACCTGATCTATAGTTTAAAAGAAATGAAACTACTTAGATCAGAAAGTGTAGCTTTGACTTGGAAAGATTGTGGTCAGCTACATTTTACTATGACGTCATAGTAATGTGATGTTAAGCTAGAATTTTGTTCATTGCTGTATGTATGTATGTTTTCATTATGAGATATTTCAAGACACTGCCGTAACAGGACTTGCATTTGTGTGTACTTTCGGACATGTTTATTAGTTAATTTAATTATGTTGTTAGTATTAAGAAGAGAATGTGTTGTAAAATGTTTTTAAAAAAATTCTGCTAGGAATAAGAGAAATGGGGATCTCAGATGATCGAGATACAAGGTTACTCTTATAAGTTTACCAATTTCTTTTTAAGTAAAGCCATGGTAAACTAGAGGAGGCATGTGGCAGAACAGAAATATTTTCATAAGAAAATTATATTTTTGATTTCTGAGTGTAGATAGAAATTAATACCGGTAATATATATATTCTCAGAGAGAAAAAGCAATAAGATATGAGGTTCTATGGAGATTAAGAGTCAAGAGATGTGAATTATCAGCGTAGATGAATAGATTGAATGTTCCAGATAATCATTGCAAAAAAACGAACCTGCATTTTCTGAGAGAAACCAATTTCATTGTAATCCCTAGTAGATTCAAATAATATAAAATAAACGATATAAGTTCGGATCGAAAGAACTGAGTTATTTATAATTATAATCAGTCTATCAAATCATCAAATCAACGACAAACGTTACAAAGCCTTACAACTTTTGCAAAATCCAGTTGTAAAAATTAATGTTTATTGTTATTCTCTTTAATTGTCTTTGGAACGTATAATTGTTTTTACTATGTTGTTGTTGTTATTTGGGTTTTATGGCGCGTCGACGACGGGGTCATTAGCGCCCGTTTTTACTATGATGATGACTCATAATGTATGTATGTGTATTAACCATGACATGTTTCACATCCCAGAGGTGCTTCCTCAGTAGGGATCCATGAAACAAGATTGATAAATAAATAAACGGTGGAGCGGCAATCATAATTCGGAAGGACATAAAATACGAAGAAATCAAAATAAGGAATCCTAATGCCGGATTAGATGCACGTGCTGTTTTAACAGGCATGACAGAGTCAAAGTTTACAGTTCTCTCACTATACAGAGCGCAACGGACGGTGATATCGAAACACATATTAAATGGTATAGTGAGGCAAGTTCCATCACCGAAATTGGTCTTAGGGGATATAAACGCACATCATCAGTTATGGGGATGCCCGCAGACAGACACAGCTGGACAATGCCTCATGGAAATGATCGATGAAGAAAACCTGATCCTTTTGAATGAAGGTGCACCCACTAGAATGTGCTCACCTAGCGACCTAGCCAACTTAACTTAGCAGAAATGTGTCAGTGGCGTCGATAAGTCTAGGCACTGGAGGCGAACTGGAAAGTAATGCAGGAGTTACTGGGATCGGAGCATCTACCAATATTAATATCCTTGCCGACAGCAAAAATATCACCAGCAGTGATCCAATCACCCTACAAATGGAATATAGAAAAAGCAGACTGGAGTGCTTATGACAAGTACATAAGGAAAAATATTGACTAGTATGAGGAATGCGGCGAAGTTAAGACTACCGTCAGCTGATAGCAGCTATAGAAAACGCAGGAATTAAATCAATTTCACAGAAGAAACCAACATATGGACGACATAATGCACCTAAGGCATGGTGGGATGTAGAGTGCCAGAAAACATTCTTCTTGTGAAAGGAAGCTTTCAAAAAATACAAAGAGAGGTCAACCCTGGAGAATTATCTCTATGTGAAACAGACAAAGAAGTTTCTCAAGCAAAAGAAAAGGAGAAACTGGGAATAATTACTGCGCAACTTTAAATCAGGACACACCAATTCAAGAATTGTGGAATACATTTAAAAGACTAAAACATTTAAAAAAAATGAATGAGAAGTATGGAGAATCCTTGCCCGAAAATCTAGCGGAGGAGATTCTGATAGAAATGACGCCTCCCTCGGCGGATCCAGAACAACTGTGGACGGAGGGAGGCATAAGCCAAGTACTGCTGCATCTATTCAGCGTACAAGAACTGGAAAAAGCATTATTGTTTGGCAAAGGTACCGCCCCAGGACCAGACAACATCCACTGTATTATGATCAGGAGATTATCAGTGACAGGGAAAAGGCGATTGTTAAATATACTAAACAAGGTATGGGAGGAGCGAATCGATACTCCAACAATGAAGATGGCAAGAATAGTACCTGTGAAGAAAGCGCGGAAAAAGGATAACAAAGCAGAATCATATCGACCAATCACCCTTCTCTCTTGCATATACAAGGTACTTGAAAGAATGGTCAAGCATAGATTGGAATGGTAGGTGGAACACCATAACTGGCTGCCAACCACACAGATTGGCTTCAGGAGAGGAATGGGAACCACAGAGGTCATAGTAAACTTGATAACGGACATCCAGATATGCTTTGGAAATAATGAATACCTCCTTGCGCTGTTTACGGACTTGACTAGCGCATATGACAATGTGTCAATCGCAGTACTACTAAGCAAAATAATAAAGAGGGGCATACCTGCAACCTTCACACAAAGATTGCAGTACCTACTATCAAACAGACAAATAATCATTAACAATGGAGGGAAGATAATTGGCCCAAGGACGACTAGTGGTGGACTACCACAAGGATCAATCCTCTCCCCGCTATTATTCAACATATATACCATGGACTTACATCATTTGAGACCACAACATATCCGGTTACTCCCATATGCGAACGACCTGTTCTTTTACGTGGTAGATCGGCTACTGAGCAACTGCATCGCATTACTCAACCAAACTATATGGAAACTTCGGTACTGGCTAATAAACAACGGTCTACAAATATCAGTACAAAAAACAGTAGTGACAGTGGGGACAGGCTGTGCTTTCATAGACCCGAAAACCGGGAAACTCCGCACACAGGGGTATTTGACACAAAAGTCGATCAAAATTATTTCTACATAATTTGGATTTTTGTTTCGCTTCTTTTGTGTATTAGAACTTATAACTATGAAGTAGGATTAATAATAAAGAACACGTACTGTGTTCAAACACTTTATAATATACTAGCATTTGCCCGCTGCTTCACGCGCGCGTGCCTTGGCATGTGTAGAAATTATTTACCGATTTTATTCTCTTATCAGACATTAACGTGGAAAGGCATGAACTGTTAATGTATTCTGAATAGTTTCGTTTGTTTCGGTTAATACGTTAGGTTCGGTTTTCATACTGATGTCAGAGAGTTGTTTTATTCATATTTTAACGTGATGCAATTGATTCAATAGTAGAAAAGGTTCCTGAAAAATTAACAGTAGTAATTCGTGGTTGTAATTATTGTGCGAAGTATAAACATTTATTGTTTAGAAAGGCTTTTATTTTTGCGTTATAAGTAAATAAAGCAATGCTTAAGAGAAATAATATACTATCTTCAGCATACTTCGTAGGTCACTCATTATAATGCCTCTGTGTAGACCACGTTTCTGGTCTGATTGTTCATGGTACATATGTACAGGCGTGATCTGCCACTCACCCTGGAGCAAGCAACGTATAGCTGGCCGTGCGAGAAACATGGTGTCCGAAGATCAATGCCTACGGTTCCTAGTGTCTGTCCCTGAGACTTGTTAATTGTCATGGCAAAACATAACGTTACGGGAAATTGTAGGCGCTTAAATTTGAACGGGAAGTTTGAAGGAACCAATGGTATTCGTGGAATCAATACTTCCTCTCCTCGTCCACATCCTGTTAAAATAACGGCCTCAATGATGTTTTTGTGCAATGATTTCACCAGAAGTCTAGTCCCATTGCACAGCTGTGGTGGTGATATGTTTCTCATTAGCATAATTGGAGTACCAACTTTTATATTCAGTTCATGCGCGGGTAGACCAGATGCGCTGAGGGAATTTAAGAACTCGGTTGGGTAAGTAGTCTCGTCGGCTTGATCTTCAACCGTGTTTATAGCGACGTAAGTCATCGACGTTGTTTTGATCATATCCAGGATATACTTATTGATGACATTCACGTCTTCATTCCTGGGTGCCAGTATCGCACGTTCACAAAAGCAAGATTTTTCTTTGTTGGTAATATTTACTATGTGAGGATACACACTCGAAATTAGATCATCGATGTTTGGCACCATAATACAAAGTGACGAAGTCAATTTTATTTCTCCGTTTATTTCTGGCATGGTTCCTTCGCCAATTGCTAACAGAATTTTGGAAAATTGTTGAGACTCTGGATCTGCTCGGAGATATGTTCTCATGTTCGTTTTTAAAGAATACTTTTGTATGCTGAACCATAAAGATGACTGTTTTATACATGCATTCACTTCATCCGCCCTTGTACCTCTTGGCACTACAGGTAGCGTTTGGCGGAAATCTCCAGAAAAAAGAAATGTAATGCCACCCATTATTCTGTTATTATTACGAATGTCTCGTAACGAACGATCAACAGCCTCAATTGCATTTTTGTGTGCCATAGTGCATTCGTCCCATATAATAAGTTCACATGTTCTGATATCTTCGGCTTTGTTACCTTGTTTGGATATGTCACATACTGCACTGTCATTGAACTCGATGTTCAGTGGAATATTGAAGCAGGAATGCGCGGTCTTCCCTCTTGGTAGCAACGTTGCTGCAATACCTGATGATGCTACAGCTAACGCATTTTTATGTTCGCTACGCACTTTATTTAGTAATAGATTTACCACGAATGTCTTTCCTGTTCCTCCTGGCGCATCCAGAAAGAATATTTTCCCTTTATTGCACCTGACAGAATCCATGATTTCTTCATATACCAGTCGTTGTTCGGCATTGAGTTCCGCTTCTTTCTCTTTTGCGAGAAGCGCTAATTGATTGATGTCATAACCTGTTCCCTCTTCATTTATATTCTTTGATTTGTTCTCCATTGTAGGCCTCGGCAGTCCGTAGTGCTCTAGAGTATTGCCCCCAATAGAGGTTACCACGTCCTGTAACTTTAGAAGGCACCTATTTGTAACTTCCAGGTTGTAGTTGTGGTTGTTTTTATGGGACTCGTTACATATGATTTCACTCATTACGTCATGGGCAAGGTTCTCTTGATATTTCAACCATAGTTGGTTAGGGTTGGACAGGTTGCAGAAAACCAACATTACAGCAAACAATTTTCTCAGTTTAGGCGAACTATCACTGAGGCATGCCTCTTCTAAAGCATTATCCCAGTGACTATCAGATTCCAGCAAATTTCTAGCGACGCATGCCGCTTGATAGGTAGCGTGTTCAAAACTATCAACAGATCTCAGATCGGCAAAGGAGGTAGGTCCTCGTACAGTATTAAGTAGTAGTCTAAGATAAAAACATTCACTGTTTTTTGGGTGGACGGTGTATACTCTACCCAGTGCCTTTTCCTTATAGACATCAGGATGGTTAGGAACTGGGGTACCCCTTCGTCTTCTGTTGAAAACTCCTGTTTGTTTGTTGAAGGTGTAATATGCAGGAACTTCCTAGTACAACAAAGTTTTGGCAAATGTGTCTTGCTTGCACAGTTGAAAGAATGCAAGAAGTGTGGTATTTCTAGGTTTGCTCACTTGTTGTTGGATATTGGATGGGAGAAAATAAATTCGCTGTCCATTTTCAAGTGGACGTCCAAATGAAAAACTGGTGGAAATCTTTCGTGGATTGGGAATGATAAAATTCGCCATATCGCTTCAGAAGAGCTGAGGTATCTTCCAGATTGGTATCGCACCACCTCATCATGATTACTGTGAATACAAAATGTAGCTTGGTCAGTGCCTTTATTTATATACTTACATAAATACTTGATGGCCTGTATGCTGCCACAATATTCAACATTTATGTGGGTCTTCAGGGTGCGTAAAAGTACGGGAGAATATGGAACAACCCATCTGTTATCAACATCAATAACTCTATCACACATACGAACTTCAGCAGTGAACCCGCCATCTTCAACAGATTTGCGACGATATGCCGGGTAGCCATCTTCTCCGGTTACTGTCTGTTTATTCAGTGACTTCGGAAACCTCTTACAGCAACGACCATTTTTCATACATGGGGAATGAGGATTGAGTGGTCCACAAGGTCCGTGGATCATGTGGCTTTTTACGATTTCATAGAGGATAGGATCTGTGATTATGTTTGGAAATTCTGCACTTATAACTTTGTCCATAGTGGTAGGTCTAATTTTTTCCTCTAACCATAGCAGAATGTGGGCGTGAGGCAATCCTCGTTTCTGCCACTCTACGGAAAACATATTACACTGAACAGCACCAAAAATCTTTTTCTTTATTAGGAGATCCATTAGTTTCTTTAATTTCAAATGAAAGACACGAGAGATAATATCGTGACGTGCGTAAGATACCTGACCTTCACAAAGTTCGTTCTTAATTTCATCCCACTTTGGGTTGGTAGTGATTGTTATAAATAAATCAGGACGCCCATACTTCCGTACATAAACGAACGCGTCTTGGCTGCGTTCGTGCATATAGCGGGGTCCGCCCGTGAAACTTGATGGCAATATGACCATTTTACCGATATCTTCGATAGCAACGTCTTGCCTCAGAGCATCTTGTAAATGTATGTAATTCTCTGCTCGTAAACGGCTTTGGTGAGTTCTTATGTACAACAGACGTTCTGATTCTATTTTAGCAAACATATCAACCAAATACTGATTAAGTAATTGGCGAAACAGGAGCAAATAATTTATTGTCCCTTCTCTAACCATTAAACGGTAGGCGTAAAATTGAAGGGCAGATGTTTTTTTACTCGTTTTTACACCAGACAATGGATTAACATTGTAAAGATCAAAATGGTATCCATCCTCACCTCGACAAAACATTAGCGGGTATTGTAGAGAGTCATACGCACGATTTGTTTCGCTGATGCGCTGCAAACGATTATCACAAGTGCGAAGAACAATATCACGAGTTCTACGATGCTCATTCACCAAAACTGCAGCTACCTCATTAGCCGCTGGCTCGTTGTAGCGGCCACTGTGCGAATTACGAGGTTTGTGGTCCGCGCTTATTACCACATGGTAATTATGTTGATCGCTGTCAGGAATAGATTGCAAAGCATTCTTGAAAGCGCGAACGTATTGGTTATTATCGTGTAGGAGACTTTGCAGTTCCACGATAATAGTTCGATCTAAATTTGTAAAACCCGGCATGCGTGCTTCGACTTGTGCTTGATAATCTGAAATGAAATAAATTTGCAGGAACTTTGATGGTGCATTTTTTGTGGGTAACAATGATCCAATGAGGTGGTAAACCTGACCCTGAACTTTGAAGGTTGGTATGAAGTTTCCTTCCCTTATTTCCTTTCCTCGAAAGGAAGTCATCTGAAAAGCACTATTGTAGGCACGCACATGTTTCAAAAAGTGTTTTGATTTGTTATGTTCTCCTATTAAGAGAGATTTTAATGGGTCTGGTGGATCGTGAAGAGGTTCTAGCTTGACCTTACCAAAGGAGCAACATAAACCATTACTTTCAGCTTTCCATTTTAAAGCCCCACATTGTCTGCATACTTTTGTCATGCCTCCAATATTTCCAAATTCAGCATAATTAAAACCAACTTCGTAGTTAAATCCACTCATAAATTTATTTTCCCATGGAACTACTTGCTGATTTATATCACATACATTTGACCCTTCACCGTCTAAGAGAGATACCCGTACTGTAGGTCCTCTAAGCCTGTCATCAGCTTGGTGCAAATCAGATTGTTCTCTGCTTTGCTCCTGTGAAATCTGTTTATTTTCTACAAGTTCTTCACACATTGCATTCACAAAACGCCCTTGTGACTGATGTTCTATTGCGTCTTGCAGAGCTTTTTTTATTTTTAAGACGCATCTGCACTTGACGTTCACGCTCCATCCGTAAACGCTTTGTTCGGTTATTGGTAGTTTCAGTTGCTCTAGCCAAAGCCTGAGAAACCCTTTCACGGTTCAAACGACATTCTTTCTTCTGTGCGCTTTCAGAAGCTATGGATAGAACCCGGTTATAGGTCAATCGCTTTTCTCGGTGCAGGCTACTTTCATTTGCTCTAGCTATTTCATCTCGTTCTCTCTGACGTTGCAGACGATGTTGTCGGTCTATTTCACTCTCATTTAGCCGATTTCGGCGACATCTTTTAGCTGCAGAAGTTGACCCCGACAGATTAGATCTCTTTCGCAAGGGCATATCATAAACTTTTATACTTACCCAACTCACAGCACTAACAATTAAAACGTTTTCACAGCTGCAATTATCACTATGCGTGAACTTTGGCTGCGAGTATATAGATGAGCATAAACTTGGTTACAATATAGAATATCTGTGATAGTAATAAATAATATTATTTCTGAAAGCAATATTTAACTCAACTAAAACATAATATTTTTAAATGCTTATATGGAGGATTCCACGTTAACCGTGGTACCGAAAATTTAAATGGATATATAACAGTTGTAACGTTAAGAAAGCTGATATTATAATCATAATGTGTAATTTTTTTGGCGATTTTATGTGTAAACTTTACCTGGGATTATATAGCTAGGTATAAGCTTTGTTAAGGATGTATCTGTGGATATAATGAAAAATATTGTTTCCATGATACTTAACTAAAAAAAGTTTATTTTTAAATGTGGATACCGAGGATTACAACATAACCGCGGTGCCATAAATTTATGTAAATATAGCAGTAATCTACTACGACTTAGTCCTCTTGGAAGTGTGCTGAAATATAAAAATTCGTTACGAATAATCACAGTATCTCAATTTTTTATTTATTTTTTGTTGTTTTTTATTTTTTGTTGTTTGGATATTGGTTTTATTTTATGTTGATACACGATCAATTATTCCTGCTTTAAAATAGAAATTTACGTGAATTGGAGCTACTCTTGATTTCAAATCGTCGTATCATTACTGTCATTATTTCAGTCAGATATAATTAATCCAAAAATGTCGAGATGTGATCATGGTACAGTTTATGTAGTAACGTGCATGTAACTGAAACAATTATTTCTGAGTGGCAACATTATCGCAAGTTGTGAATCGCTTGAAATGCAACCTGACAGCTGATATGATGCTTTGTTATAGGCCTAAGAGACGATGCCTGCAGCTTTATAATCTACGCGGTGTAGCATTACGATATGAAACATTTTTAATTTAAGTTTCTTTCAATATAGCCGTATTTTCTATGTAATTATTTCAGTCGCATGTAAGTACCTGGCTAAACAACAGCCTGGACCAGATGACAATTGACTCGTTTTGTTTAGCATCAGGCATAACGGGTTTAGTTTTAAAATTTACGCGGTGTAGAATAGAATTTTAGGATGCCTAGTTATATTTGAAATAAAAATTCGTTACCAATAATCACAGCATCTCAATTTTTTCTGATTTATTTATTTTTTCTGTTTGGATATTGGTTTTTATTTTATGTTGATAAGCCATCAATTATTCCTGGTTTAAAATAGAAATTTACGTGAATTGGAGTTAATCTTGGTTTCAAATCGTCGTATCATTATTGTCATTATTTCAGTCAGATATAATTAATTAAAAAATGTCAAAATGGATCACGGTACAGTATATGTACTTATGTGCATGTAACTCAAGCAATTATTTCTGAGTGGCAAAATTATCGCAAGTTGTAAATCGATTGAAATGCAACCTGGACAGTGATGACAGCTGATATTCTTTGTTATAGGCCAAAGGGACGATGCTTTTAGCTTTGTAATTTACGCGGTGTAGCATTAGGATATGAAAATTTTTTTATTTGAGTTTCTTTCAATATATCCGTATTTTCTATGTAATTATTTGAGTCGCATGTACCTGAATTTTCGGATGCCTAGTTATATTTGCACGTTATAGCCACGAGACATATTAATCGAATAAAGTACTTCCAAATATGTGCAATTCCGCACAAGTCATTATGAAAGAAGTATGTTTTATTACTTGCTGTTTTTCAGACATCGCTCTTCGAGAAAAAACTGAATTTCGTATTAAGTATTGGCTTATTGTGGCTGTATTGTACAGCGTTCACGTAGCAATTTTGTTCCACAGACAAACTGTATAACAGTCTACCAGAGACAATACATGTCTTCAATATTAGTAATATAACTTTTTCGTAATTCAACAGACCTGTTACGATTCAAGTAAATGCTGATTATACTTGATTCACGTATTCTTTTTATTTTGAAGTACTGCGGTCCAGAAACATGAATCGCAGAAGTAAACAAAAAACAAAAGGAAATCCTAAATTTTGTCAGATCTCTTTACGAAAGGAGTGACCGTCTGAATGTGTATAATTATCTGTGGTCTACAGTTTCACATTTCTGAAGTTTTTTACTGACTTGCTTCTTCCCATGGTACATATTAGTCGTTAGCTACTTCTGCAGATGTTGATCAGCAACATTAGCTTTAAAAATTTGGAAACACCATGCAAATTGATGCGGTAGTTTTTGCGTTATTAGAGATCAAGCCTCACTACAAACGCAGCTTGCTTACAGATTTATAATAGTATAGATTAAGCGAATATTTACAGAATACCTAAACAATAATCATGCATGTACTGTACACTAAAATATCATTCTGACGAACCATCCCATCCTTCGTCGTCGGAACCTTCACCTTATGGCTCATTCTCTTCTTGAGTACTCGGGTCCCATTAAAGTAATATTTTAATAGTTTCCAGATTGAATGATTTAGATGTTTTGGGGGTTTTGTGCCTGATGAAGCTCAAATACGGCTCCTAAGTTAATGAAAGCCTATTAATGACATCTGTGTTGCACTAAATCCAACTAAGTTTTCTTGGGTGTCTCCCTAAATCGTCGAAAATATTTGTTTCTAGCTTCTGCTGCTGCTTCTGACAGATTGCCTATCGGCAAAACTGCATACTCTATTATAAGTGGGCCCTCAATAAATACTTCTTGTATAGGTGGCATTGGATGCAACGAGTACAGTTCAGTGTACAGTACATCTTAAATATTTCGTGGCAGTGGGGAGTAAATATATATATATATATATATATGTCTTGTGCCCACTATATATAATTCCCATAAGAATATAAAACCTGTCAATCAATGTTTTGTTAATACCTATTATC
The DNA here is from genome assembly GCA_031002005.1 of Vandiemenella viatica. NCBI lineage: Eukaryota > Metazoa > Arthropoda > Insecta > Orthoptera > Morabidae > Vandiemenella > Vandiemenella viatica. Next base: position 200,891,229 of record JARYHS010012519.1, on the reverse strand, counting down.
TCTACAGACATCATTTGCTAAAATCGGTCAAATCATCGAAAGATTTTCTAGGCCGACCCACAGCGGTCGGACTGGAGTTTATGGGGATTTTGATACATCTTTTGAACCAATCGTGGTATTTCTTTAAAAACCACTCTCAGTTCTATTAGCAGCCTGCCATTTTCTTTTAATTTCAAATTTAAGCCTTGAAAACTTTTGTTCGAACTGTTGCGTTTGTTCGACCGTGAATGTCGTTTGATTTAAAATATTTTCCTCGACTAATTACAAGATCGACCACCAAGCATCTGTAATGACAGCACGGCAATCCTGGAAGCCTTAAAATATGCGGGAGGAAGTATGGAAGAAAAGGTCAACATATTAAATGACTCTAGCTCAGCAGTAATGATACGGAAAAAACCACACCGCACAGTGATACAACAACCAACTAGCCTATGTGATAATGCAGGAAGTAGAGAAGCTACAAAACAGGGAGAAGGTAGTAACAATAATATAGGTCAAAGGACACTGTGGTTTCGAGGCAACGTAATGGCAGACAACCTAGCCAAGAAAGCCACCACGGATGTAGTAAGAAGCCAGAACAAGATACCTGCGTCGGACCACTTGAGGAAATTCAAAGAAGCACTACGAACCAGATGGGAAGATGAGTGGACACGCACAGCACAGTACAAAGGAAGCCATTACAGGAAAATCCACCCGCAAATACCTAAAGATCATTAGTATAAAAAATGGAGAGTAACCAGAAAATTCTACGGAGCCTACAAGAAACACCTACACCGCATCGGAGCCCATGACACACTATTTTGTGATTGTGGAGAGGTGGAGGACACCAACCATCTGTTAATACGATGTACGAGGAGAAGAAAAGCAGTAGTGAAGCTCCTCAAGAAACTAAGCGACCTGGGTCATGTAGGCCCAACTAGTGTCACCACTCTTCTGGCCACCGAGGACATAAGAATGTACAAGTTAATATACGATTTTAGTTTATATATACCGATATTTACAATATAGATGTGATTTACAAATTCATCCTGTATATTGTTCCTTCTTTTATTAATCCTAATATGGAACATGGAAAAGTATCGTGGAATTAATGTATTCAAAAAATACAGGGCGTTCGCCGGGAAACGCTACCCACTGTTAGCGCTACAAGGAAGAAACTGCTCCCGGCGAGCGAGCGGTCAGCTTCCGGCATTGTTCGACCGTCGGCTGCGGACTATTTCATAATAATTACGCTTCATAAACTTGTATGTGCTAAGCATTTAAATGTGACGTCAGTTGCGGATCAACAGTGCCATCGTGGACGCCCTGCAGGTACCAGTTGCAAAATCTAATCCTAGGCCTCTGGTCTATTTCTGTAATTTTATGCACCACAATTGTTTTGTACGGCTTTAAGTGAACTAACTTTGTTACTTTCAAAGCTGACGTCTTAGATACGCCGGCCTGCTGCCCTAAGTGACTTAATGATTTTTTGAGTGACTGTTCTAGTCGAAAAGCGATATCGTCAATTTTCTCCTCTGTTAGAATACGGTTGACCGACAGTCTCTTTTTGTTAAAAAATGAACCCGTTTCTCTTACTTTTTTAACCAGACGCAGAATTGTTGATTTAGCTGGCAGTAAAGCGCCAGGATATTCGCGACGAAATTTACTGCGACACTTTTTAAACGACTTCTTCTTCACATATGTATCGTAGAGAAATATTCTTTGTTGCAAACTGTAACGTACCACAATTTTACTCACACTCAAACACGGTACAGATTAATAAGAGTATGAAGCCCCAAACCAGCCAAACCACAAAGAAACGTTTATTCACAACACTGTTGGGGCAGCGGAGGTGTTAAACAGTGCGGTGATTCACGGCGCCGTGTGGCGGGAAATGCTGGCTCCACTGTCCCAGTAAGTTGCCGACGGCAATAGACTGGGAGAGTAGCGTTTCCCGGCGAACGCCCTGTATGTATTTACATGCAATTTTAAATCGAATTATGTCCAAGACAGTATGTTATGGTAGAAGCATCATAATTTATAACTGTCAACTAGATATGTAATATGTATTGAAAGCCAGTAATGTATATGCTACGTTGTAAACCTAAACCATGTAGTATTTATTAATGCTACATCTGAAAAGTATGAATCCCTTACCAGTGCCGGATCTAGGGGGGGGGGGGGGGGCAAACCGGGGCTCTTGCCCCGGGTGACAGCTTCTGGGGGGCGCCAAAATCATGTGTTGGTGGCATCTTTTTATAAGCGCCAGGGCGAAATATTCATGTGCTGCCGACCCTTTTCTTTTTAGGTAAAGTGCCGTGGTACGCTGACCGCGGCGGCAACTTGAAAGGACGGAAAATTCATTGTTCTGAGACAGAGTGGCCTTAAAGCAAAGCTCTATTCACGGAATGGAATTCATTCCGTCATTTTTGCGGCAACTACCGATATTCTTGGATTTATAAATTTTTGCATCTGATGTTCGCTTTCTTGCAGATGCGTTCGAGTGATTAGCCCAGTTTTGTTTTAATATCTATTTTTGTGCTGAACGAGTTTAAATATTTATTACTGGAAACGAACCATTAACAGGTAAGGAAGAATCTATCGTTATCAAGTATCTCAGCGTTTCTCATCCTTTGTCAATCCGAGGACCAGTAAAATGTCAAAAAAATTAGGATCATTAACTTATATGGGCCATATTTCTTACCTCTGTATATATTATGAACCAAACCTATAAATTGTTATTAGCATATACCGCCGTTTCTCAAGACATATACCTGCAATAAGGAACTCATAAAACGTCGCTCTCCGAAAATGTATTTAGGGAATAGGCTGTTAAGCAGCCTATTCCTGAAAATACCAGATTTTTTATGGTAGTTGAAATATTAATTGTTTTTTAGAAAGTTTGGATTACTAGCTTATTCTCGCTTACAGTCTTATGCAGGACGAGACGATATCCACTTTTTTTTTTTTATTTGGTTAGTCTATTTGGACTTGTAGAAATTTTTTATTGTTTCTTCGTTGGATCCACTACACGGTGGGAAATAATGAAAAAATGTACAAAAACCAACTTAAAAGGTAGTAGCCAGACAAGATGCTCGGCCAAACACCTTGTTGTTACAGGCCTATTGAATAATTTACCTGGAGTTATCAAAGCACTGGAGGAAATTGAAGAATCTTCTCTGGCTGCAGAACCTAAGTATGAATCCGCTCATCTCTTACATGATGTATTGGATCTTAAATTTATCCTCAAATTAACAATTTGGGCTTACCTTCTTCGAGAAATTAATAGAGTAATCGTGGAAATACAAAGGAGGACATAATCCTTTCGCGTTCTGTCACTAATGAAAGGGCAAGAAATGAGACTAAAGCCGATAGAATATTGTATCAAAGAAGCTACATTTGTAGCACAAAAATTGGGAATCGTTCTGATACTCAAAAGTAAACGAATTTCCAAACGAAAGAGGCAACACGACGAAATCTGCGAGGACGAATCAAGAGCAAATGGAGTCGTTCTAGCAAGCAGATACTCCAAGGACTTAAACGCAATTGATTTCTGCCAAGAACATGCCGTGTTTAAACAACAAGCTCCATTTTTAATTGGAATCGATGTGACAACTAGTCCATTCCAATTGTTGCAACACATGTGTAAAAATGATTTGCAGGAAGCATTTCCTAATATTTGTATAGCTCTGAGAATATACTGCTTGTTACCAACGACGTCCGCAAGCTGCGAGCGGAGTTTTAGTAAACTAAAAATCATGAAAAAACCTACCTGCGATCAACAATGGGCCAGGAACGTCTTTCTAGCCACGCGATCTTATCAATCGAAAATAGAACAGCTTATGAGACGAATTTTGATGAAGTTATAGACTCTTTCGCGGAAATGAAAGCTCGACGAGTGAAGTTGTAGAAACATTTAGTACAAATTTTTGCTAGGGCCTAAGGACTGCAATTGTGAGTACAGTCTGGCTCGTGCGTTATGTATTCTGATTGTGTGTATTATATATAATGCAAGCAATAAAAGAACTCATTTCCTATTATGTCTTTTGTCTTTTTTATCACGTTAGTTTAATAGTACCCAACTGAGTGTGGTGTTTTCTTTAGGGGAGGGGGGGGGGAGGGGGCGCCATTGTGAAGTTTTTGCCCCGGTTCGGAAAAATCCTAGATCCGCCACTGTCCCTTACAAGATGTGTATTTCAAGATAGAGGTGATTTCTGACATTAATTTGTATATTTTACCTTTTACTAACATTCATATGGTACATGGAAATTGGATCGTGGAATTAATATATATAAATTGTATATCTATAAGCCAATTCATATATGAATATTGTCTAAGGCAGTGTGGTATGGCAGAAGAATCATAGATACAAACTGG